>OX387363.1:892500-1372500 GCA_947563465.1 Archips xylosteana
GGACAGCGGAGCCTCAGTAATAGGGTTTCCGTTTTCACCCTTTGGGTACGGAACCCTAACAACTGGTTACTGATCCTGAAAGTGCTTCACGAGCTATGTCATGGTATCAGCAAATAGGTTACAGAGTATTGGAAAACATTGGTTTTAGGCTGTACTTGCTGGCTGTATTATAAGAGATGAGTGCTATGTGGCTGTACTAAACGTTAGAAGTTGGAAACATTGAATTTTCGGATAAATCCAGCTTATTCTGTAACCTATTCTATTATTTAAGATTATTTAAAAGCGAAAAAGTTTTTCGGGTGCGCCGGTGGGATTCGAACCCACGTCTCCTGGGTATTCGCCCCAACACGGGTGTTCTACCAATTGAACCACCGGCGCACCCGAAAAACTTTTTAAAGAAAGAAAGAAAGAAAATACATTTATTTACAACAACACAAGACACATAAAAATATTTTACAAAAAGGACAATACAAAGGCTAAAAAAGAGTGTGTCATTGCAGTTGTAAATTGGATACTGGCTCAGCATAATGCTGAGGCGTTTATAGCACCCCAGCGCTGATTTTCAGCCAGCACCGTCGGTAATACCCGGAACGCCACACAGATAGATAAACTGTATACTTATAAATATAAATAAGCGATAAACTACATAAACCACATGCGTAAATGGATAATTTGTACCTAGACCATAAAAGCGAATAATTTTAACAAAATTACTGAATCATAAATTGCTATAACTCACTTGCCAAGTATACAACTCTGCGCGGACTAAAACAAAAAGTGAAATAACCGAGACAAAGAAAAATTAAAGAAGTTTTGTGAAATAGTGCTGGAAAGGAAAGGAATTAAGTTTTCTGAAATGACAACAAATACCCTTTAAGCTTTCGCCCAAAGGTGTACCTGCTAGTCACTCCTAGGATAGGAGGGGGAATGTCATTCCAGCACTTAGACGCTTTTTCGCTTTTAAATAATCTTAGATTTGGTGAGCAGCCGCACTGCTAATAAAAAATAAATAATACTATTCTATTATTGTTACTGTTTGAGCTCGTGAAGCACTTTCGGGATCAGTAACAAGTTTTTCGATATCTTGTTTAGTTTAGAAATAATCGAGTGAGTATCGTTAACACCCTGTATAAGTATGTTTATCCGTTGTCTAGTACCCATCCATGGTACAAGCTTTGCTTAGTTTGGGACTAGGTCTATTGGTGTCAATTGTCCCATAATTTATTTATTGAATCAGGCGTTACTTTGCGGAGGTCCATATTAATGAACTAAAACAATTACTTTGCTCACCCGCGACCTCACAATAGTTTTTTTTTTTTTTTTATATTTTAAACCTTTTTCCAATAACTGATTCTCATCATCCAAAAATTCCACATTAGTAAGATTTTTAACACGAGGGTAGAAATTATGACCGTTAGTAGATCCTCGATAATTATTGTTTAAAGAAGAAAAAGATTCTGTTCGACGTCCTGTAAGCCAACGTAACTTTTTACACTGAGTCAAATACTTTTTATGAGCGTCTACTGAAGCGAAAAACCGGGCTTTTTCATCCAAACGATCGAATTCAATTCTATGTAATTTAAAAGTAAGTTCAGACTGCAATACTTTGAGATGTAATTTTAAATTATCTCTAACACGGAACCAACTACGCGACTCTTCACTTAACCATATTTTCCTCGCCCTTTCCATTGCAATTTTAGCAGCTATACTAGTACTATAACAACGGAATTGAATATAATTAGGTACAACATTTAAATGTTTACACTGTTGATTGAACCAAATGTTTTGAACAGCTAAACGATGCTGTTTAGTTAATTTATGATATAAACGTGCCTGTACGGCTACGCATGCCGATTTTAAATAATTTATAACTATTGTGAGGTCGCGGGTGAGCAAAGTAATTGCTTTAGTTCCATAATTTATTATTATTATGTATGAAGAAAAACCCAAACAGTTTTAAGCTTTTGCGGAATGAAGTCACTGATAATAAGTTATAATATTTTTCTCAAACATGCTTTGAAATGTATGCGTTAATGTCACGAAATGAAGCCATGAAGTTTGTTGTTTATGGCTCCCTACATTACTTCTTGGCCTAGGCCATAAAAGTAAGTATGAAAAACCATTATTGTCCGCTGCTGTAACTTTTTAAATTTGCTTACTAACACTAAACTGACAAAGGAAAAATTACATACAGCCAACTTACGACATTAAAAAAATCTATCTTCTTTTATTTCTATAAAACCGCCTAAACTACTGGTGATGGATGGATGGATGTATGGATATATGGATGTATGGATGGATGTATGGATGTACGGATGGATGCATAGATGTATGGATGGATGGATGGATGGATGTATGGATGGATGGATGGATGGATGGATGTATGGATGTATGGATGGATGTATGGATGGATGGATGTATGGATGGATGTATGGATGTATGGATGTATGGATGGATGTATGGATGTATGGATGTATGGATGTATGGATGTATGGATGGATGTATGGATGTATGGATGTACGGATGGATGTATGGATGTATGGATTGATGTATGGATGGATGGATGGATGGATCGATGGATGGATGGATGGATGTATGGATGGATGGATGGATGTATGGATGTATGGATGGATGTATGGATGTATGGATGGATGTATGGATGGATGTATAGATGTATGGATTGATGTATGGATGGATGGATGGAAGGATGTATGAATGGATGGATGGATGTATGGATGGATGTATGGATGGATGTAAGGATGGATGGATGGATGGATGTATGGATGGATGGATGTAAAGATGGATGGATGTATGGATAGATGGATGGATGTATGGATGGATGTATGGATGGATGTATGGATGGATGTATGGATGGATGTATGGGTGGATGTATGGATGGATGTATGGATGGATGTATGGATGGATGTATGGATGAATGCATGGATGGATGTATGGATGGATGGATGGATGGATGTATGGATGGATGTATGGATGGATGTATGGATGGATGTATGGATGGATGGATGTATGGGTGGATGTATGGATGAATGTATGGATGGATGTATGGATGGATGAATGTATGGATGTATGGATGGATGTATGGATGGATGGATGTATGGATGTATGGATGGATGTATGGATGGATAGATCGATGTATGGATGGATGGATGTATAGATGGATGGATGTATGGATGGATGGATGTATGGATGTATGGATAGATGGATGGATGGATGGATGTATGGATGGATGTATGGATGGATGTATGGATAGATGTATGGATGGATGGATGTATGGATGGATGGATGGATGGGTGTATGGATGGATGTATGGATGGATGTATGGATGGATGTATGGGTAGATGTATGGATGGATGTATGGATGGATGTATGGATGGATGTATGGATGGATGGATGGACGGATGGATGGATGGATGGATGGTTGGATGGATGGATGGATGGATGATGATGATGATGATGATGATGATGATGATGATGATGATGATGATGATGATGATGATGATGATGATGATGATGATGATGATGATGATGATGATGATGATGATGATGATGCATGTTTGAGAAAAGCTCTATACAATCCTCGGCCGGAAGAGGGATTGCTGGACTCGTTTTATCCGGCCTCGTCTACGACTCGGCCGTATACCCCAAATCTCGTCCATCAATCCCTTACTTCACGGCCTCTGCAGTAATGTACTATTGCTTCGTAATGTTCACATAAATTACTTCAATTATCAATAAAGAACACATTAACACAGCGCTCATTGTACTATAATTACATCATTATCATTATTCAATTATCAATATAAATGTTTTTTCTTAGTACGTTATCGGTTCTTAATGTCCATTAAGAAGTCATGACCTACATGTCCGTTATACTTTTAGTAGGCATCTTGTGCTTATACTGACCGAGCTAGAACGAAGCGCGAGCGAAGCGTCTCTGCTTCAACTTAGGCAAATACGGATTTCAAAAAATAAGTACACTAATATTATTTGGCAGGTCTGAGAATAGGTCGTAGGCTATTTTTTATACCTACCCCTATTCTTCGCAAACGCCGTCGCGGGCAACAGATAGTATTGTATAATATTTGGATGTTTGAATGTTTTTTAGTCAATCACGCAATAATGGCTGAACGGATTTAGATGAAACTTAGTTTAAAAAATCCATAACTCTAACTGCCATACCACCGGATTCATTAAAATCACCGAATTCACCGCCACCGAATTCACGTGTGCAATTTAGTTTTTAATTAATTCCTTCAAAACGGATAACAATAGAAACTCGATTTTAAGGGTTCCGTAGTCAACTAGGAACCCTTATAGTTTCGCCATGTCTCTCCGTCTGTCTGTCTGTCCGCGGCTTAGCTCAAAGACTTTTAGTACTAGAAAGCTGTAATTTGACATGAATATATATATTAGTCACGCCAACAAAGTGGTTAAATAAAAAAAGCTAAAAAAAATTTTTTTAGGGTACCTCCCATAGACGTAAAGTGGGGGTGATTTTTTTTTCTCGACTAACCCTATAGTGTGGGGTATCATTCGATAGGTATTTGAAAATAAATAGGGGTTTGCTGAAACCATTTTTTGATAAAATGAATATTTTCAGAGATATTCACTCCGAAATTACAAAATAAAGTGTCCCCCCCCCCTCTTACTTTTGAACAGCAAGTCAAAAAAATATGAAAAAAATCACGTAAGTTAAACTTAATAAAAACTTTCTAGGAAAAATATTTTCAACTTAATCAGTTGAGAAGTTTTTAAGTTTTTGTAAAAAAAATATTTCTAAACTAAGATTGTAATTTAACCGCCATTGCAAGCATTTTTTTTCTTTAAGTACCTATAAAATCACGCTAACAGTATCTTCTTTCAAATAAAAAAAATTAAATTGAAATCGGTTAAGAATTATATCTGAAAAATCATCAACATACATACAAATTCTAGTAGAGTGCATTTAGATTAATGAACTAAAACAATTACTTTGCTCACCCGCGACCTTACAATAGTTACGCTTATGCAAGAAATGTGTGTTCGAATGCAGTTCCTCCACCTCCACTCTACGCGTTGAGTTCGAAACGCGTCAGTGTAGCTTGGTGGTGGTGATGGTTGTGTTTATGTGATTTGTGTGTGTTCGTACAGTGTGGAGGTGGAGAAACTGCATGAACACACATTTCTTGCATAAGCGTAACTATTGTAAGGTCGCGGGTGAGCAAAGTAATTGTTTTAGTTCATTAATATGGACCTCCGCAAAGTAACGCCTGATTCAATAAAAGCATTTAGATTAGTTACCCAATTCGCCGATAGATGGCGCTGTACCGCCGACGTTGATATTCTGCGCGCGGTGGGAGTTGGGACCAAACCAACCACAATAATATAATAATAAAGTACGCAAAGATTTTTTCGTACCTGCTACGGAACCCTAACTTGGGCGTGTCCGACACGCTCTTGGCCAGTTTTATTTTTTTGTATAAGTAGTAATTTGAGTTCAATAAGGTTCAATGTGTCAACGAAACAAGGGAGAAAAAATTGCCACTGAAATCACTTTCAGAGGTACCAAAAATTTCATACGATGTTCTTACCTCATAATTCGGCAGTGACGCAAAAAAAAACCTTAAGTCCGCCCTGTTCAGCCGATGCAGTGTGGACGGTTCTTTCTGGCAAGCCATCGTCATCGCAGTCGTTCTTGAAGTGTGCGTAAAAGCAGTACGACGAGTTTCATAAACGATATTGGATAAGACGCTTTTCTTGGGACATTTATGTAAAATGGTTTTAAAAAAAAGATAAGGTAAAAAGAAACATTTAGATAATTTAATCAAAATATAAAGTAGTTGGCTTGCTGTGAACAGCACAATAATATGTAATTGATTTTCTTGTTTGGTTTTTGAAATAAACGGTAATACAATAGTAAACATTGGAGGTGGGACAAGGCCAAAATGGGGTCTCCAGCGACTTTAGATTTATTTTCTCCCGTTAGATACTTATAACTTATACAAAACGTTTTAAGCAGAACAAAGTGTAAACTCTATGAGGTATTTTAATTATAAGGATATTTGTTAAAATTATATCTTTACAACTAATACTTGAAGTTAAGAATACGAAAAAACGTGAGACCCAATTATTTTATCTATCTGAAAACACACTTGAAAAACGTGTCTAATCAATCACTAGTGCCACTTAATTGCCACGAGTTACCGATGTCTACTCTCATATCTATTATTATTATTAGTATTATTTATTGTCAGAAAACTGTGTACAATTGTTGTTACATAAAATAATAGTTCCAACAACTTACCCATTGCGGGCGTACAATATCTATCTATCTATCTATCTAATACCTTTAAATGAGCAATTCTTGTATATATGTATATATATATTGACGACCGCTTTAGCCTAGTTGGTAGTGACCCTGCCTACGAAGCAAGAGGTCCTGGGTTCAAATCCCGGTAAGGGCATTGTGATGAGCACGAATATTTGTTCCTGAGTTATGGATGTTTTCTATGTATTTAAGTATTTATTTATCTATATAAGTATGTTTATCGTCGTCTAGTATCCATAGTACAAGCTTTGCTTAGTTTGGGACTAGGTCGATTTGTGTAAGATTGTCCCCCCCAAATAAATAAATAAATAAAATATATATATATGTATATATATAATCAGGATCTCGGAAACGGCTCCAACGATTTCGATGAAATTTGGTATGTGGGGGTTTTCGGGGATGAAAAACTGATCTAGCTATGTTTCATTTTCAGAAAATCGCTTTTACTCGTGTTTTCCGGCTATTTTTGTTTGCATTAGAATATGAAGCTAAATTTCGCTGACTTCGAGCAGATCATAATGGCACATTAGAAATCGGGTGGTCGCGGATCCAGCCGACATCGGTTCGATTCCACGTTTTTTTTCAGGATTTTTGTTGTTTTTTTTAAGTTTATTTTTCATGAGAAAACGTCAAGTTTCTTCTTTTGTGAGAAAAAGTTACTTTTTTGTGAGAAAAAGTTACTTTTTGTGAGAAAAAGTTACTTTTTTGTTAGAAAAAGTATTATAGGGAACGTGCAGTAACTATAGGCGGCAGCACTAATGCGACACACACACACACAGAGACATTATGCGGATTCAAATTGATGGCACCCTTATGGCACCAGTTGGCAGCACCGTCTATGTGCACGTTCCCTATTGGGAGCACAGAACAGGAAAAGCCTTTAGTTTTTTTTTAAGTTTATTTTTCATGAGAAAACGTCAAGTTTCTTCTTTTGTGAGAAAAAGTTACTTTTTTGTGAGAAAAAGTTACTTTTTTGTTAGAAAAAGTATTATAGGGAACGTGCAGTAACTATAGGCGGCAGCACTAATGCGACAGAAGAGACACTATGCGGACAGTAAAACAAACTTATCAAGGTAAAACATTCAAATTGATGGCACCCTTATGGCACCAGTTGGCAGCACCGTCTATGTGCACGTTCCCTATTGGGAGCACAGAACAGGAAAAGCCGGTTGTCTGTAAAGTCGGTTTACGGACGATAGTTTAACGTGACTCACCCCCCCCCCCCCCCACCCCCTCCGGTGTTTTTGTCAAATATCTTGAAAACGGTGCATCCTACGGCAAAATCAATGAAATTTTCATCCCCCTTTAATACCCCCGCGCTCCCTCCCCCGCATCCCCTCCCCCCTCTCACCCCCCCCCCCCCACCCCTCCGGTGTTTTGATCTCGGAAACGGCTCCAACGATTTCGATGAAATTTGGTATTTGGGGGTTTTCGGGGATGAAAAATTGATCTAGCTTGGTCCTATCTCTGGGAAAACGCTTGGTACCGAGTTTCTGCCCGAGCAGAGCTCGGTCGCCCAGGTACTTTAGTTTTTATTAAAATACAATTACTCATGCGCATTTAAATATTCACTTAAATTATAAAAACATTTACATAGCACTAATGATATAATAAACATTCTAAACAAGAATAGGGCTGCCCGAGAACGTTGAAGTACAGTAAAATTACATAAAGTTTACCACTGACAGATGGTTTGCCTTCATTTCATATTCAACGTTAACGACCTACAAATAAAGCCAATTTTAGAATACTGTTACCCACGTTTGCAGATTTTGTAATAGCTACTTTATTTGTATGGTGTTAAAGTTGGAAATGAAATGAAGGCAAGCCGTCTGTCAGTGGTAAACTAAAAGTAAACGTATTGTAGCTTTCAAGATGACGTGTTAACTCGATCTGCAACCGATAGATGGCGTTGTCTGAGCGAACGTTGTGCTTAAAATGGTACCTTAACTTTCATCATCATCATCCCAGCCTATATACGTCCCACTGCAGGGCACAGGCCTCCTCTCAGAATGAAAGGGCTTGGGCCGTAGTTCCCACGCGAGCCCAGTGTGGATTGGAAATTTCACACACACCATTGATTTTCTTCTCAAGTTTAGTGTGAGCAGGTTTCCTCGCGATTTTTTCCTTCACCGTGAAGCTCGTGGTAAATTTCAAATATAATTTCGAACATAAATGAGGTGAGTTCCGAGGTGAGAGTCCGGATTTTTTTTCTTTCTTCTTTGCTGTTTTTTACTTTAGGGTAGGAAGGGTGACTTGTGCTTGGGAAAAATCCCTTCGGACGAACTGGGAATGGAGGGCCCAGACAGTGTCCGACTTGCACGGACTAAAAAACCCGGTCACAAGTCCCCTTCTCTATACGCGACTCCGGATTTGAACCTACGACCCTCTACCTGACAGCCAATAGGTCAAACCACTGGGCCTTAACGGCACTCCACACTGTAACTTTATTCAGGCGAAATCCTAAAGTTTTAAATGTTTTCTACTTCAAGCGATACTCGCAATTTCCACAGCTCACAAAGCCATTAGTATTTAACTATCGTGTTCCCTGTTGACGTTGCTTGCATTAACATGGTTAATTTACATCGTCATTATGATGCAAATTGTTTTTTATGCAGTCTGATAACTTGAACAATCTATTTATGTATATACTATAATAATATATACATAAATTTAAAATAATTATCTCATTACTATTTTAAATCACGACAGAACGGAGAATGAGAGGTATATGAATAATGGTAAGAGGTTGTGCATTTTTATGTTGTATGTCAGCCACCATTTTTCTCGAAAACAACCCTTTCCCTACGAGTTTCGAAGGAGAACCAAATTTACTCACGTAGCTCAGAGAGTCACCTGATTTAAATTATAGTAGGGAAGGGGACATTGGTCGTAGAACCGACGGCATTTGCGGCAGAAAGGTTCTTTGGGGGTAGGCCGCAATAGAGAGATGATGAGATGATGATGAGATCGAAGAATCGCCAGACTCAAATGGCAGTGGGTAGGGCACATCGATCATAGAACTGATGGCCGATGGGGCAAAAAGGTTCTTGAGTGGCGTCCGCGGACCGGTAGACGCAGTGTAGGTAGACCTCCAACAAGATGGAACGACGACCTGGTTAAGGTTGCGGGATCGCGTTGGATGCGGATGGCACGGGACCGATCTGCTTGCCAGACTCAAATGACAGTGGGTAGAGCACATTGATCATAGAACTGATGGCCGATGGGGCAAAAAGGTTTTTGAGTGGCGCCCGCGGACTGGCAGACGCAGTAAATAAATAAATAATAAATAAATAAATATCACGGGACAATTCACACCAATTGACCTAGTCCCAAAGTAAGCTTAGCAAAGCTTGTGTTATGGGTACTAGGCAACGGATAAACATACTTATATAGATAGATACATACTTAAATACATATTAAACACCCAAGACCCGAGAACAAACATTCGTATTTTTCATACAAATATCTGCCCCGACACGGGAATCGAACCCGGGACCTCAAGCTTCATAGTCAGGGTCTCTAACCACTAGGCCATCTGGTCGTCAGTGTAGGTAGGCCTTCAACAAGATGGAGCGACGACCTGGTTAAGGTTGCGGGATCGCGTTGGATGCGGATGGCACGGGAGCGATTTGCTTGGCGAGCCATGGGAGAGGCCTATGTTCAGCAGTGGACGTCTTTCGGCTGCAATGATGATGATGATGATGGTGGTGATAATGATGATGACCGAATCTATTTTGATGCGGTGTTTACAAGCTTCTGTTTATCTTGTGTTGTTTGTTTTTGCCAAATCTTCTAAGCCAAAGTCCAACCGCTCTTAATGATAGTATTGACTAGAAAGGATTACAAATGTACGTAAGTAACTAAGATCAATAAAGGATACAGCCATTTTATTTAATTTTTTATCATTATTATTATTAAATCTAAACCAATGGCAATTTAATTAAAATTTCTGAAAGACCTGTAAGTACTGTATTTGTGTCACTTCCAAGAGATCATTGAGATACCTAACCTGGCGAATTTCAGAAATAGGGTACAATACATTTTTTGTCAAATTTTAAAAATTTTTGCACGGATCTACTCAGAATCAGTAGCACTTTCGATTCTACATAGAGAAAAAAAGTGTCCCGGCATCAGTTTTGTTACTTTCCATACATTGGTGTTTGAAGGTAACAAAACCGACACTTATTTTTGTATGAAAAACTGGAGACATTTTTTTACTCCACTATAATCGATAGTGCTGCTATTGATTCTGAGCAGATCCATACGAAAATTTCTAAAATCGGAGAAAAACATATAGTTGTTACCCTATTTCTGAAATTCCCCACCTTTTAGATTTTGAATTATAGGGTTATTGCTAAACTGAAAATAGCAGGTTCGAGGGGATCATGCTGTTGGCAAACGACTTCTGAAGATAACTCGTAACTTTTGTACATTAATTTTTTGGTTGCTCCAAACATGCTTTAGTTGAGTTCAAATCGCGTCAGTTAGTGTGGCGGTGGTGATAAATGTGTTTGAGTGATTTGTGTGTTCTTACAGAGTGGAGGTGGAGAAACTGCATGAACACACATTTCTAATAAACGTAGCTTTCATAAGGTCACGGGTGAGCAAAGTATTTGTTTCAGATCATTGATATGGATACATTGTAATTGGAACATTGGTTGGTGCCACGTGATACCTGTTCTAAGGCATCAGCAGCAGCAGTGTGGTTATCATCATCATCAGCCAATCCTCGTCCACTACTGGACATAGGCCTCTCCCATGGCACGCCACTGAGCACGATCCTCGGCCACTCTCATCCTCCTCTTGCCAGCCGCCCTGCGAAGGTCACCGCATCGAGTCTGAGGACGTCCTACGCTACGTTTACCGATTCGTGGTCTCCACTCAAGAACTCGTCAACCCCAACGGTTATCGGTTCTTCGGGTTATATGGCCAGTCCAGGCCCATTGCCATTGCCATTTTAGCGTGCTAATGCGGTTATATTTATAGTATAGGTAGTGTTTTTTTTTTCTTTCTCTTTTTAGGTACCTCTAGGGTTAGCTACATTGCAGCGGCAGTTCTATAGGTATAAACTTACCATCTGAATACCGTTTGGGTTGGTGCTCAAGCAGTGAAACAAGATCTCCGCTAAGTTGATGTCCTCCCTTTTGTTAACGCCACTCCGGGTCCTACCACTCTTGAGGATGTCGTCGAACACAGAGTCCAGATAAAGCTGAGCAGCCGCCGGACTACCTGTCACCACCCCGAACGACATCTGACGAAGAAAAACCCTGATCGTGTATTTGGATTAAGTGACAATTTCACATTTTGAACGTTGTTAGCAAGCTGAACTTTAAAAATTACTATCTTCAATTAATGTTAGTCTTATTCTATTGAATTATAAGCTCCTGCTTGGGTTAAGGCCTCCTGCAACTTCTTCCATGACTCTCTTTCTTTGCTTATTTTTCATAAAAGTATATTTAAGATTTACAAATAATAAAAAACTGTTACTATTTAGTAGCGCAATAAGACTTAAAACAATAATATTTAGAATTAATTGTTACCTGGGCCCAATTGCATAACAAATTAAAAGCAAATAGTATTAGCTATTTTGTATTGATATTCACTAGTACTATTTGATTGTATTTTGTTATGCAATTGGGCCCTGTTTGTTTGTTTGTCTGTGCGTTTTTTTTGCGCTAATCTCAAAAAACGGATTAACCTAAAAGGATTTGATTTTAACTGATGTGTTGAATAAAATTGGCTTATCATTTGATTTCGGTTTGACGTCGACTTCTGGGATACCCTGTATAAATACGTAAGAGAATGTCTCTTTTACCATTGTTAAAACTGCTTTTGTCGTCCAAATAAACGATTTAATAATAATTTATTATTTACTAGCTGTTGCTCGCGACTCAGTCTGCAAAGAATGCGTTTATCGCTATCCCGCGGGAACTATGCAATTTTCCGAGATAAAAACTATCCTATGTTATTCCTAAGGTCTTAGACTATTTCCATACCAAATCTCATGTAAATCCGTTTAGCCGTTATTGCGTGATGGAATAACAAACATCCAAACATCCGAGCATCTTCACAAACTTTCATATTTATAACTAGCTGTCGCCCGCGACTCCGTCCGCGAAGAATAGGGGTATAAAAAGTAGCCTTCGACCTATTCTCAGACCTACCGAATACAGAAAAAAAAGTTTATGATACGAAAGAATCGGTCAAGCCGTTTCGGAGGAGTTTGACAACAAACACGATGACACGAGATTTTTATATATTAGACTAGCTGATGCCCGCGGCTTCGCCCCCGTTGTATTTTTTCTAAAATTTCGTTCATACGAACCTTCTCCTGAGAGTAACAAACACAACAAAAAAAGAATAATCCAATTTGGTGCAGTTCTATCAGAAGTTATGCGCGTACAAACATTTCGGTGATTCTTTTTTATTTATATAGATACTTAGATAGATTAGAAAGAAGATTAGTAGAATTAAGTATACCTTGTATGCTTACCTTTGGATTAAACTGAATAAAATCACGATACGAGGATCCCAAGAAAGCGGTCTGAATTGCTATTATAATTCTATGGCAATTTTCATTCAATGTCAACAAATGTTGCTACACCGACAAGAGTTTAACTCTTAAATAAGAAGAAGTTAACAAAGAAAATAACGAACTCTGGTCTAGGTGATGGTGCAATGAAGACTTGTCACAGAACGAATGTGAGACGAACTGATGCGTTACATCCGATATAGTTATTGGAACTGATAGATACACAGCATACAGACTGGAAAACAGTAAAGAAGAGTGATCTGATCATCATCATCATCATCATCCCAGCCCATATACGTCCCACTGCAGGGCACAGGCCTCCTCTCAGAACGAAAGGGATTGGACCGTAGTTCTCACGCGGGCCCAGTGCGGATTGGGAACTTCACACACACCATTGTATTTCTTCGCAGGTATGTATGCAGGTTTCCTCACAATGTTTTCCTTCACCGTAAAGCTCATGGTAAATTACAAATGTAATTTTGCACATGAATTCCGAAAAACTCAGAGGTGCGAGCCGGGATTTGATCCCATGACCCTCTGCTTGAGAGGCCGTAGATCAAACCACCAGGCTACCACAACGTTATTACAGTAAAATTACATAAAGTTTACCACCGACAGATGGTTTGCCTTCATTTCATATTCAACTTTAACGACCTACAAATAAAGCCAATTTATACTTTATTTGTATGGTGTTAAAGTCAGTGGTCAGTGGTAAACTAAAAGCAAACGTATTGTAGGTATTATTTTTTGGCCACGTATTCTTAACTGTGTGTGTGTTCTGTACTGTTCATCTTCTGGTGACTGTGTCTTTACTGAATGTAAATGACGTCGAGAAGTACACAATAATAAAAGCATTATTTTGATAAACGGAAAGTAGGTAAAAGTAAAAGAAAGCTGTTTACTCAACAGTAATTATTTGCATATACATTAACTAGCTTTTGCCCGTGACTTCCGCCGTCTGGGTAGAATTCTTTATGGTAAAACGTCTTCACCTCTTTCATCGAATAAAGCAAAAACCAAAAAATCTATATCAAAAATCTATATGGTATAGCATATCCATATTGCCTACCTGTAGGTCAAATTTGAACAGTCTAGTAATCTTAGTTACGGATATAGGGTCACTCTGAATCGAATATAATAAATCCCATTTACTAATTCCCTTCTCCGTGGGAATTTGAACAGATAAAACATAAAAAATAAAAAAAAATATTTATTGCCACAACATAAATAACAACAAATGGAAATAAATCAGCTACGTTCCGGCAATGGGTCTCAATCTCAGCAAGTGCTAGGACACATGACAGCATGCCCCAGCGCTGATTTTCAGATTGACCCCTTTAGCGGAGGCTAGTTGTAACATACAATAATATAAAGTAGTATAATAAAATAAAATTAAAAATTAAATTAAAAATAAAAAAAAAATTAAATTAAAATTAAAATTATAAAATAATTAGGTCATTTTCAAATTTTGCGCAGAACAATCTGTTACTATTTGTAATGGAGCTACCGCTCTGTTACCATGCATTATTATTTATTACAAATCAATATCCTACTGATATTATAACTGTGAAAGTTTGTGAACCAGAATGGTTAGAGAACCTGACTACGAAGCTTGAGGTCCCGGGTTCGATTCCCGTGTCGGGGCAGATAATTGTATGAAAAATACGAATGTTTGCTCTCGGGTCTTAAATGTTTTATGTATTTATGTATGTATCTATCTATATAAGTATGTTTGCCTAGTACCCATAACACAAGCTCTGCTTAGCTTACTTTGGGACTAGGTCATTTGGTGTGAATTGTCACGTGATATTTAATTATTAACTTAATCGAACCACATAAGCCAATGAACTACCAAAGCACCCAGCAATCTGAACACACTAACGTAATAACGTGTGTTAATCCGCTGACTTAACTTAAAGGCCTTTGGCTCTAAACCTTAAGATGCCAATTAAAATTCCGTCCTCAAAACCCATCCCGGTACTTTAGCACCGAGGGCTCCTCAAGGAGTCAGTTGTGGCAGTGAATTCTGGTTACGGGCATTCTCCCCCGTAATCTGATGCAGGGTATGTGAGTATGTAAACAGGGAGGTGGCACGCGTCGCCTTTCCATTAACTCTGGAATTTAGGATGGCGACGTGCAGAAGAAAAACTATGCGCCCCTACCACTGGGCCCTGATGATGTCGTGAGTTTTTCTACATTTATAAATATCATAAATAAATACCACGGGACAATTCACACGAAATGACCTAGCCCCAAAGTAAGCTAAGCAAAGCTTGTGTTATGGGTACTAAGCAACGGATAATCATAGCTATATCAAAAAAATCAAAATTATTTATTTCAATAATCATAGCCTACAATAACAGTATTAACGTTGGGACTTCCCAGTAAGTATACAATACCTGTGTCACGAAGTCCCGCTCTTCCATAATTATTTAATCACTATGAACATCGAAGAAAATTCTTAAAAATAAAATTATATAGATAGATACATACTTAAATACATTATTAAACACCCAAGACCCGAGAACAAACATTCGTATTTTTCATACAAATATTTACCCCCAGACGGGAATCGAACCCGGGACCTCAAGCTTCGTAGTCAGGTTCTCTAACCACTAGGCCATCAGGGCCCAATTGGATAACAAAATACAAGCAAATAGTATTAGTGAATTTCAATACAAAATAGCTAATACTATTAGCTTGTAATTTGTTATGCAATTGGGCCGGTCGTCATTTAGTCGAAATTACATTTGTCATTTTACCAGAAGACGAGATGGACAGACGATTTGGTAAAGGCCGCTAGTTCAAGGTGGATGAAAGCTGCTTCCACCCGTAACGATTGGGTATCAATGAGGGAGGCAATGCCCAGCAGTATTGTATGGTGTGTGGGAAGTTTCCAAATCGCATTGGACCCATGTAGTTCTAAAACCCAACCTCTGATTCTGGGAGATGCCCAGCAGTACACGGCATTTGTTAAAAAATATATTTTCCCCAATAAACAGAATACTACTTATATTGAAATAAAATTATCCTCGGAACCCCAATAACTAGACCGATAACGCCAGGCTTTTTGAGGTCATAAGTTTGAAAAGTTCTAAAGTTCATTATTTCTCGTCTGTGGGTACAGCCGTACCTATAAAGCTTATTATTGCGTTTTGTGTCAAATCTGTCACTTGCATTTTCAGACCTCAAAACGTAGCGCTATCGGTCTAAACCAGTCGTTTCCACCACAAGAGGAACAAATAAAAGTTGGTTGTCAAACCCGTGGTAAGGCCGGCTAGTAAACTAGAAGAGCTACGGGCGCAGTCATTAGCGCTACTAGCTCTCGGCCCGTGCAGCGAACAAATTTCACAAATTTCCTTCATTTTGCTGCATTTTCTCACAAAAGCTAAGGAAACTTAAAATTTCCAAGGAAAATATGTAAGTAGTAAATTTTTCGATAAAGGCTTATGTATTTTTGTTCTTGTAAGCTGTAAGAGTGTTTGATTCGGTCGTGGTTTTCAGATGAGGATAAGAAGTGTAACTAACTTTATAGACATAAAATAAACAGTCTTCAAAACACCCAAAAACTAAAAAGCACAAAAAAATATGAAATAAAAATTTGAACCGACTACAAACAAACCCAATAGATAGTACCTATGTAGGTAAAAGGTAGATGACTCTGGTCCACTCCTGCTGGCTCGTGCTGAGTCACCGACTTCAAACAGATTAGTAGAAAGATATTTTCATGTTTTTTGTTTGTAGTCGGTTCAATTTTTATTTCATAATTTTTTTGTGCTTTCTAGTTTTTGAAGTCGTGAGCAAAAGCTAGTAGGTATAGTCGGGGTAAGAAAAGGTTCGTCACTTAACTCGTTGACATAGAGTCGAAAAGTGATGAACCTTTTCTTACCCCGACTATACACTATAAGAGTACATTCATGTACGTCAGCTAACATCTACTTTATCCACTTCAGTTTTTGTACAACATGGTGTCCCAGCACTAATAGACGCAACGACTGCGCGCCCGCAGCGAACATGTTACGTAAAGGGCCGGCGCCATTTCGATACCACGATGCCGTGACGTGCCGAGGGATGACGCAACGCATAACCAATAAAGTAACATGAATTCTAAACTCATTGAAATAAGATTCAAAATAACTTGATAGTAATAAAATGCCACGCCGTGCCATGCCGTCAGTGGGCGCCGGCCCTTACGCATCCGCGGCGCCACAAAAGAGACAGGTACAGAAGTCAATCAAATGTATGTACACTTCACTTTTCATACCTACGCTCGGCGGTCGCTCTAGGGTTGTAGGGTTGATAATGAAACGGGAAGAATGGAAATATAAAATAATAATAAGTTAAATATTTTTGAAGTAAAACTGCACCGTGAGGATGCACCGATTTCAAGATATTTGACAAAAACACCGGGGGGGGGAGGGGTTACAAATTTCATTGATTTTGCCGTAGGATGCACCGTTTTCAAGATATTTGACAAAACACCAGTTCTCTTCCGATCACCGAAGTAACGTCGGGCGCGGTCAGTACTTGGATGGGTGACCGCCTGGTTTTTTAATTTTTAATTTTTTGATTTTTTTAATATGGACCTCCGCAAAGTAACGCCTGATTCAATAAATTATTTTAATTTTTTATTATGAAGTTTTACTTCTTCCTCGCGGAGGGACTCCACGCACTATCTTTTTTTTGTTGCTATATAAATGCACTCAAAAAGTTCACAGATGCGAGTCTCAATCGGATGGCAATCGCGCTCGAACTGGTTCCAACTGGTTTTTTTTATTTTTATGTTAGATAGGCCAGACAAACGAACTAGTGGGTCACCTGATGTTAAATGAACACCACTGTCCATAGACACCCGCAGCGCTTTAGACGATGCCAGTGAGTTGTCGGCCCTAAAGGAGAGGGAATAGAGGAAGGGGGAGAGGGAAGGGGTGAGGTATTGGGCCCCCGGCACTCTCACTGGCCGTACGAAACGCAAGCAGGATTACTGCTGCTTCACGCCGGTGTTCTGTGAGAGGGTGGTACTGCCCCGGACGAGCCGGCCCATTCGTGATGCAGCGGCTAGCTACAACATGGCTCTACCACTACTAAAATTGTTTCGAGATATCGTGTCTGTGAACAGTGTCTATGTGTGCGTTGCTCGAGCGCACTTTGTATGTAGATTGATTTCTGTCTGTCCCTTTTGTGGCAGCGCGCCCGCGACGAATCCGTTGCGCGCCCGCAGCGTACACGCCGCTCGTTCGCTGCGATTCTAATACGTTCTCAAATCGCCAGTGTGATATGGCTCGTTTATTGTATGAAATGATGGAGTTACCAGTATAAATTTTAGGGACCTGTATTTTCAAATTTGTCTAAAAATAAACGTGAAGGCACACGTAAGCCGATACGGCGGAGGTATAATCCGGCTTAGCTGTGACGTTTGCTTCCGGGCAAAGTGACGTCATCCGGCTCAAACGCTAAACTTTATTGTACCCTTTGATCAATTATAACTGTAGATCCACAGTCGCGCGCCCGAAAATGTCCGAGCCAAATGAGCGCCACTTTGATAAAAGTGGCCTTTTTTTTCTCAGAACGTTGCGTGAAATTGTCAAGTTTAGCTGTCAAGTGGAGTTTTGCTGCTACCGAAATTCGACTGTAATGAAGTAAAGACTAGGTTCAAATTTCTGCGTAGGTGATGATTTTATTTGTTACGCAACCAAATAAAAAAGTTCGGACATTCTTTGAAGGGGATTTTGTTCGGCAATGTGTATCTTCAGTTATAATTGATCAAAGATTGTCCCGTATTAACAGTGAAGTAAGTACTCTTCTAATTGTCTATTTTATATGACAATGGAGTATAAATCTTTCTCTTCTCGAGTCCGTTTAAATATAAACTTCATCATTTCAGCTGAAAGACGTCCACTGCTGAACATAGGCCTCCCCCAAGGCTCGCCAAACAGATCGGTCCTGCGCCATTCGCTTCCAACTCGTTCCCGCAACGTTAACCAGGTCGTCGCTCTATCTTGTTGGAGGTCTACCTACACTGCGTCTTCCGGCCATGGACGCCACTTGAGAACCTTACGGCTCCATCGCCCGTCAGTTCTACGAGCGATCTGCCTTGCCCACAGCCACTTGAGTCTGGCGATTCTTCGAGCTATGTCGCTAACTTTAGTTTCCGAGCATAGCCCTCTGAGTGACTTTGAGCTTTCTTATGAGGCCCATCGTTAGCGGCCACGTCTCAGTGCCATAAGTCGTTACTGGCAACACACACTAATCAAAGACTTTCAAATCAACCTGACATTATATTACGTTTTTTGGTTTAAAATAACTAGAGGAATAGATGTTCTAAAGCCATTGGGTTACTCGTTGTTACTGTGTAGGCGCACAACCTAAATAAAATAGGTATATCTTACGATAAAAAGTTCTAATGGACATCGATCCCCAAAGGACCCACTTGATCTGGGCTTTCGCGAAAGCTTTTAAGTTAAAGAATATTTTATGATATTAAGCTCATCTTTGATATCTCAGCACTGTTTTCAACTAGCGATTTTTTGCGGCTTTTTTATCAGGACATGCTTTTAATGTTTGGTTTAGTCGGTGGAATGTTATTGTATTTTTGTTGCTTCAATTTTATTAAACAAGTTCTTTATTGTTTGTACAATTTTTCGGTTAATTTGCAACCACACAGTAGCGAAGGGTACTAACAACCCGATTCCCCCCGGGTTGACTAAACTTTTGAAATACCAAACGCTTCTCTTGCATTACTGTATTTTCAAGAAGAGGATAGGGTTTTTTTGCTCCGACTTTACTTGCAAAAATTTTCACGCCCCGCCACTGCAACAACACGAATATTGCCGCATATAGCATACCATAAAGGAAACATACGATTGGTTTGGATGTAAAATTGTGATTTCACACTTTTTAAGCCATTTTTCCATCACTTTCAGGATCCGATTGAGTTAAAATTTGGCATTTATAAATCTTGTGACAAAATAGTAACCTAAAGCTAAACCGCTTAGCTGTTTTATGACGACAAAGGGGCCGAGAGAGGTGCAGGCGGCGAGCGCGCCTCATGGGCCTGCCGCCCGCTCCTCTCCCGGCCTCCTTTGGCGTCTTACCCCCATCCCCTGTACCGCACGAGCGAGGACTCATTTAAGGCTTGATTTCTTCCTACGCTGACATCGGTCGCTGACGTCGGTCGCACGTACGAATAAACACAATACTCTATGGGCCACCGCACAGCGACGCTGACGTCCGCGGCAGATTTTATTGCTACGCGCCGCTGATGGCGCACGTCGGTCTCGCTCGTCAGCGCGCGAGCGTCGGTGCGCTGACGCGCTATACAACACTGCTGCGCGCTCAGTGCGAAGCTGACCGGTCCTGCGCTGACATCGGTCGCTAACGTCAGTCGAGCGTACGAATAAACACAACATTCTATGGGGCACCGCACAGCGACGCTGATGGCCGCGCATTTGTCATACGCGACCGATGGTACGCTCGACCGACGTCAGCGATCGAGGTCAGCGTAGGAGGAAATCAAGCCTAAACGGTTTACCTACACCTAGGTAGTGAAATTCTGGTGCTCCAGCCAGGAACGTCTCCTCAGCACTAAAGATTGAAGCGACATAAAAAGATTCAGATGTAACCCTCATTTACGAAACACACATTACTTTATGACAACAAAGTGCTACAATTCGCTGTGTCATTATTTACCCCAATTATCTGTCCTTGCATCTACTAACATCCACATTCAATTTAAAACCCTTTGCCAATTAACATGAAGCTCAAAAGGGAAAATGCCAGCGTTGGCTTTAAAATGCAGTGCACATTTTAAAGAGGAATCAAATTATTTCAACACGGGAGCCATTTGCATAGTCGTGTCTATAATAATGGTACGTGTTTTAAATTGCTGAGCGTAATGAATACAGCTGTTTAAATTTTATTAATTGAAATAACTAAATAAATAATTTAACGACCGCTTTAGCCTAGTTGGTAGTGACCCTGCCTACGAAGCAAGAGGTCCTGGGTTCGAATCCCGGTAAGGGCATTTATTTGTGTGATGAGCACGAATATTTGTTCCTGAGTTATGGATGTTTTCTATGTATTTAAGTATTTATTTATTTATATAAGTATGTTTATCGTCGTCTAGTACCCATAGTACAAGCTTTGCTTAGTTTGGGACTAGGTCGATTTGTGTAAGATTGTCCCCTAATATTTTTTTTTTTTTTTTTTTAAATGAATGTGGGCAGGGCACTACCTCGTAGAACTGATGGCCCATGGGGCAAAAAGGTTCTCGAGTGGCGTCCTTGGATTATGTATTGAGACGTCAACACATAATCTGGTTTCTCGACGTATTGGTTCGCTGTAATGCCGTGTAAATTAATTGAATAAATAAATAAATAATTTGTCCCGTCATCCGGGCTTTGCTTATTAGGTATTACAAAAATGGACTGAAAACCGGTTAAACCATGTCAACGCTTAAATTAAACCCGCGTTTAGTTAATCAGCGAGTTAACGACATCAATTACCGTTAAACTGAGGCAGTTAGTCCTCCTCGTTAAATTTAACTGGTGCTTTTTGGCACTTGTAAATATAATTTAGCCAAATTGCAGCGGAAGTGTGATGGGGACAGAATTAAAGGTTATAGTTGTAGTAGAGTTTGATACGTGCTTCTCAAAAATGCACTTGACAGGTCTCACGAAGATACAGTCTGTATAATATTTCATCATCATCATTTCAGCCTAACATAGGCCTCCCCCAAGGCTCGCCAAACAGATCGGTCCCGTTCCATCCGCATGCAACCAGGCCATCGCTCTATCTTGAAGAAAGTCTACCTACACAACGTCTTCCGGTCCGTCGACGCCACTCAAGAACCTTTTGCCCCATCAACCATCAGTTCTACGAGCGATGTGCCCTGCCCACTGCCACCGAACTGATAGCCTTATCCTTTTTTTGAAGTTGGTTTAAGTTGAAAAGAAATATACAAATACAAATACAAATACAAAATCATTTATTGCCACAAAATACAAAGAGAGCACAAATAAGCAAAATAAAAACAATAGGTATATGACTACAAAGCATATTGTGGCAAAAGGAACCGGCTCAGCAATAGCCGAACCCGCGCGGCGCCGCGAGGGCTCGGCGCTGGTTTTCAGCCGGGCCCTTCCGACTCTGAGCGAATAAACTATTCCTGGGATAGTAGTTGACACAAAATTATGATCTATAAATTTAAACAGAGAACATTTAATAATAACTTATTTAGAATTTATAACCTATATTTAATATTAAAAAAATAAACAGGTTTCTTGGCAATGGTTCTTACATATGTCTCATCAAAATCGGTTCAGCCGTTCCAAAGTTATCAGCTCTTTTGTTAGCTGCGGAAGGGATCTTATTTAGACGCATAACAGGCATTGACTTAATGTTGAATATATACAGGTACAATAGTTAGGACTCTACAAAGTGTGTACAAACGACCTGAATTTAAATTTTACCGCGTAAATACTCGTAAGCGTATCGAATGAAGCCTCATAAATCAAAATCTGTGATTCATTAAATAATGAGTGGTTTTATTAATTGAGTACGTAGTTATCATCGTCATCAACATCTGTAGATTAAAATCAATACACGTTCCACGGCTAGGCCTGTTTTTAGGGTTCCGTACCCAAAGGGTAAAAACGGGACCCTATTACTGAGGCTCCGCTGTCCGTCCGTCTATCCGTCTGTCACCAGGCTGTATCTCGTGAACCGTGATAGCTAGACAGTTGAAATTTCCACAAATGATGAATTTCTGTTTCCGCTATAACAACAAATCCTAAAAACCAGAATAAAATAAATATTTATAGGTGCTCCCATACAACAAACGTGATTTTTTTGCTCGTTTTTGCTCGATATTGACAACGGCAACAGATAGACGCTTAGACAAAAATAAATAATTAAATTAAAATAAAACAAATATTTAATGGGAGCTCCCATACAAAACACTTGATTTTTGCCGTTTATATGGATAATGGTACGGAACCCTTCGTGCGCGAGTCCGACTCGCACTTGGCCGGTTTTTTTATTTATTATTAGAGGGAGGAAACGAGCAACTGGTTCATCTGATGGGAAATGATCACCACCGCTTAAGAATACCAACGATACGATGGGCCTCATGAGAAAGCTCAAGGTTATACAGAGGGCGATGGAGAAGGCTATGCTCGGACTGTCTCTGCGGGATCGCATTAGAAATGATAAAATCCGTGCAAGAACTAAAGTTAACGACTTAGCTGGAAGAATCGCCAGATTCAAGTGGCAGTTGGCAGGGCACATCGCTCGTAGAACTGATGGCCGATGGTGCCAAAAGATTCTCGGGTGGCGTGGTGGTGGTGGTGTGGGTAGGCCTCCATCGAGATGGGAGCGACGACCTGGTTAAGGTTGCGGGAACGCGTTGGATGCGGATGGCGCAGGACCGATCTGTTTGGTGAGAATTGGGGGAAGCCTATGTTTAGCAGTGGACGTCTTTCGGCTGAAATGATGTTGATGATGAATACCAACAACTCAGGAAGAGTCACTGTTCATTTCTGAAGGCTTATTTTTAATAAATAGTTCATGAACTGAAACAATTACTTTGCTCACCCGCGACCTTATGACAGTTACTTTTATGCGAGAAAAGTGTGTTCATACAGTTCCTCCACCTCCACACGGTGGTGGTGATAGTTGAGTTTGTGTGATTTGTGTGTGTTTGTACAGTGTGGAGGTGCAGGAACTGCATACGTAGCTATCATAAGGTCGCGGGTGAGTAAAGTAATTGTTTCAGTTCGTCCATTGTTAGTTCACGAACTAGCATTATCAACGTTACACCTGACTGCTTTTAATTTAACTTGCAACTTCATCTCGGACGCACACCACCGGCTGTCCACAACGAACTCGTAACTTAGTTGAACGAATAATGCGCTCAGTGGACACGGAAATTGTAACTTCATCGTACGCCGGCGAATAACTCTTAATTAAAGTTAACGCTCCATTAATTAAGAAACGTTGCCGCATGATTATTTAAATTTAAAAAATTGTTTTCGACGGATTTTTTTTTATTATGCGAGGGAGGTAAACGAGCAAGCGCGTCATCAGATGGAAAATGATCACCGCCGCCAATTAATATCAACAACTCAAAGAGAGTCACAGATCTGTTGTCGGCACAGAGGTATTGTAATTGGTGTCAATTGTCCCACGTTTTAAGACTTTATTCAAACTCAAAACTCATTTCATTTGCACTTAATGGATTACGTAACGGTCTTATACATAAATATCATCATCATAATATTCATTCCATCATTTAGCCATTATTTATTTTGTAGTTATCGAAAATAGGTGTTGTTGTTGTGATGTGTAGTAGTTGGTGGTGTTTTTATAGTTGTCGTTGGACTGATGACCTTAGGAGGACAGCTGGCAATGGGTGGATGAGGGAAGCCCAGGATTGCGAATGATGGCGCAGTATGAGGGAGACCTACGTCCAGCAGTGGACGGACAATTTTATTAGACGAATTTATTAGACGTTGTCACGTCAAAGTATTTTGAAAATTCTACAGTGAAACACACGCTAATAATAAGCAACGTTGCCACTCTTCAATCCTGGAAAGTCTTTTTGTATCAGACCAACGTCATAAGTATTTAGGATGCGTTGCCAGATCGTTCTAAAGCCTTTGTTATCTTGTTATCTTTATGCCAGCCAGTATGGATGGGAAACTTCGCACACACCATTGAAATTTTTCAATTGTGTCCAGGTTTTCAAAAAGGCCAGTATATTCTGGAAAATTTTCAAAATGGCCAGTATATTACGGAACACATTTTCTGGTTCACAGACTAAAGCATTTAAGTTTTAGATTTCGTCTAAAACCGTTATGAGATCGGCCTCGGGCGTTTTGCTGAACCCCGTTTTGAGACGTCTACGTGAAGTTTTTTTAATTATATCGTGGTACAAAGGTGAGCCGCGGGCAAACCTTGTAATGGTTTGAAGAGCATTTTGTACAGAGCTGTTACTTCTAGAAACGCTGGGATAAAACAAGATTATTTTTAGAACGCTCAGGAAAAGTTTAGGAACTCAGTTTTTGTACTGCATTTTAGACACATTAAAAAAAAATATATCACGGGACAATTCACACCAATTGACCTAGTCCCAAAGTAAGCTTAGCAAAGCTTGTGTTATGGGTACTAGGCAACGGATAAACATACTTATATAGATAGATACATACTTAAATACATATTAAACACCCAAGACCCGAGAACAAACATTCGTATTTTTCATACAAATATCTGCCCCGACACGGGAATCGAACCCGGGACCTCAAGCTTCATAGTCAGGGTCTCTAACCACTAGGCCATCTGGTCGTCTACCCAAAGGGTAAACGGGACCCTATTACTGAGACTCTGCTATCCGTCCGTCTGTCTGTCTGTTCGTCTGTCACCAGGCTGTATCTCATGAATCGCGATACCTAGACAGTTGAAATTTTCACAGATGATGTATTTCGGTTGCCGCTATAACAACAAATACTAAAAAACAAAATAATATAAATATTCAAGGGGGCTCTCATACAACAAACGTGATTTTATTTTCTCGTTTTCGCTCGATATTGATAGCGGCAACAAACGCTTGAAATATTCACAGAATATTGAGTTATTATATTCACTTTAAAAATAAATAATTTAATTAAAATAAACAAATATTTAAGAGGGGCTCCCATTCAACAAACGTGATTTGCCTTTTTCGAGTCCGACTCGCACTTGGCCGGTTTTAACTGAACTATTTTAAAAAAATTGTACGGACTCGCACTTGACCGATGTTTTTGGGTTGTGGCGGAACGTACTCTTTGACATGTTTACCTTTTAAAGCACTCAATTAATATGATCTCCGTAAACTTGTTTACTCTGCGAGATGAGACGCTTCGCGGAACATCTCTCGGGGAAAATGTTACTCTTTATAATTAGCGAGAGAACAGTTTCCTAAAAATGTGAACACCATATTTTTTTAGTTCCCATTAACTTAACCGGTTGGCAGTGTAGGTAAGCCTCCAAAAAGATGGAGTGACGACCTGGTTAATGTTGTCGGATCGCGTTGGATGCGGATGGCATAGGACCGATCTGTTTGGCGAGCCTTGGAGGAGGTCTATGTTCAGCAGTGGACGTCTTTCGGTTGAACTGATGATGATGATGATGATGATCTATACCTGTTGCCTTTCAAGCAGAAGGTCATGGGTCCAGGCTCACACCTCTGAGTTTTTTGGAATTTACGTGCGAAATTAAATTTGAAATTTACCAAGAGCTTTTCAGCGAAGGAAAACATTCGGGAGGAAACTTGCTCTCAGCTGAGAAGAAATTCAATGGAGTGTGTGAAGTTTCCAATCCGCACTGAATCATATATACGGTGACACACACCGACAGTGCGGCACAGAGTATATGATTCAGTGTTATACATTACGCTGGGCCCGCTCCGTCGGCGTCGCGCGCACGCCCCGCGCTGCGGTCTGTGGTAGCTTTTACTCTGGAAGGCCCCAGCAGTGGGCTTATAGGCCGAAGTTGATCAAACCCAACACTCACAAACTTGTAATAAACATACATTTGCTTAACTCGTAGGCCGGTTACACATTATTTACTTGAGTGTACTCGTAAAATGCAAATATCTTACATTACAAGTACCTATTAGCCGAGTCCGGCAGAAATGGAGCGAGATTCGGTCCCTTTCCGGACCGGATACGACCCGGGGCTACATCGTGATGAAAACCACTGCCTAGATGTAAGCTTTTATAGCCACTGTCCAGTTTTAAAGGCTCCCTAGACAGTCATAATTGCTTGACAACGCAACGAACTTCATGCAGCGCCAAAATGTGAAAGAGTGCGAAAATTTAAAATACAGGGTTATTTGTAATTCACTAGCATCCTTTTAACCCTACACTCCTACCACTTAAACAAATGTTTTTTGTTTTACGGCTTTTGTCATAACTTAATATTTTTGGTGTAATAACATTTTGAAAATTTGATTCTGCCTCTTATTTTTACGATACTCTGTGTATTTGTATGGGAAAAAAAGTGCTTCATTTTAAAAAGTCGTAAAACAAAAAACATTTGTTTGAGTGATAGGAATTCAGGGTTAAGAGGATGTCAGTGAATTAAAAATAACCCTGTATAATGCGATATCGCCGCGCGCCTGTGGCGATTGAGGACCTACCGAGCTTCTTGCGCTAACGGTATTAGATATACTATGCACTCGTGTATGTGTGCGTAAAAACCACACCACCATCTGCTGCGTCCCGCGACACCGACGACGCAGCTGTACGTGTCCCGCCTGCATCACTCCACGAAGGTCACGGACATCGTGGAATATGTGCGTGTGAAGACCAAGCTCACTCTAAGGGTTGAGCGGTTGGAGTCCCGCCATGACGTGAATTTCAATTCATTTGTGGTGAGGGTTCCGACTGATCAACTGTCGACCTTCACAAGAGAGGAGTTTTGGCCGAAAGGTGTCGCTTACCGGTGGTTTCGTGGCCGGTTAAGTGACACTGCAAAAGTGCCCAAGTCACAGACTTCACGTGCTTGTAATTAAGTTGTTAATTAAGTGTAATATAAATATGTATGTTAGTCTTTAAGGTATTTTTATATGGGCCTATGCAGCCTGAAATAAAATTATTCTAGAATCAATGCCGTGCGTAAGCGTGAACGTCACAATTTCCCCGTCCGATAGCCGAAGGAGAACTGACGCAACTAACTATACGGACAAGGGGGAAGCATGAAGGCTCAAGATAGGAAGATAGGTTGGTCAGTCCGCGTGTGTATTTAGGTAATTAAATCGTATTACTAAAACAAATACATATTTTAAAAATGTAGTAACACTAAGGCCCTACAAATATCTTGTTTTATTAAAGTTCAAAAAGTCATGACCTGCCGTGCAGTGTAGGAAATAAGGATTTTTGTAAATTGATCTAGTCAGTCCGCGAAACAATCGTAGCAATAGAACAGTATTATGTACAGTCAACCAAATATTGATTCTGGCTACTATAGAACCGCTATATTTATTCATAATTTGCAATTGCATTCATAACGGCAACCCAAAATTGTCGAAATGTTTGTAAAGATATTTCTATCAAATCTCTTGGCAAACATTTACACATTAATGAACCAAGTTGTTTGGATATAATATATTTAAGCTTATGCAGTATTTTACCATATATTTTTTTATATTTTATTTTACATTTTTCGCGTTTGCAGACGCTGCGATTAAACGCGTGCGTATAATCGCAGTGCGTTTAGTCGCAGTGCGTGCTAAGGCAGTGGCTCAATAAGCATATTAATGGAGTATTCGAGGTTGAGATCCAGATCTCCGTTTGTAATACTAATTGCCGTAATACAATCACCAATTCAGTATTCTGATCGTCTGATTAGTTTATTAGTCACAGAAAGCAGCAGATAACTCAATAGGTGTATGACAGGTTTTTCGTCAAGTACTTACCTACAATACCTGTGGTGGTTTCATGTTTAGAATAGGGATGTTGACGCCATTAAAAAATAATTCGAAGACGCGGCTCCAGTAAATAAACGCCTTATTGTAGCCCTGAAAACCAGATTAATTTTAGATTAACTGCAAAATTAGATTTTTTGGTGCTTTAAAACAAATAAATAGTTGATTGAGTTGGTGAATAAGTGACGTCATAAGTTCTGTTCGTATTAAGTTCTGAGAGGAGGCCTGTGCCCAGCAGTGGGACGTATCGTTTTGGCCGCAATTCTACGAGCGATGTGCCCTTTTTTTTTTTTGTTTTGGTGTGGAAAATGCACCTTATGCATCGTCTCCGTTCGGGGAAACAGAGGTATGTGGGGCTCTCCCCAAGGGGCCTACCCACTAAAAACCACACGGATTCCCTCGTTTGCCATTGTGAACACCACGGGAGCACAAGTAGTCACCGCAACGCCCACTGGCCGCCTCGGGATGGGGCTCCTCTGTCGACACCGTGCAATGCGGGCTCGGCACTCCCCGGCCTCCCCCGCTGGTGAAGGATTGTTTAAAGAGGTTTACTCCTCGTGGCTTCCGCAGATGCCCACGTTCCCGGCAAGCCGGGGTTACGTGCCCTCACGTTAGCTTCAGCGCCCTCATGTCCTGCTCTGGAAGCAGAGCGGTACCAAGGGCACGGTCGCTTCCGCCCACCAGGCTCCCCCTCGCCTTTCCCTGTCCGCCGTGGCAGAGCAGGTACTCAGTTCGGGTTCGCCGACGTCAAAGGCGCCCGCCCTAGGGCGGGACGCCGTCCTCAAAAGCGGACCCACTAATGGGCCCGCTACCCCTCCCCCCAGTGTGTCAACAGATCCCACAGGCCATGGGCCCAACCGATACTCTTCTCCCCCTTAACCACCAGGGCTAACAGGGGAGAACCGTAACGGTCGTGCAGCCCAATCATGCCCAAAATATCAAAAGCGTGGCCGGGCACATGTAGAAGCTGCTGACCCCCCTCCCCCCGTCAGTCAATCGCCACAGGCCATGGGCCCATCCGCTACTCTTCTCCCCCTTAACCACCAGGGTTAACAGGGGAGAACCGTAACGGTCGTGCAGCCCAGACCATCTAGTCGTAGGCCTGGTGGCCCGGGCACATGTGGAGATTGCTGACCCCCACCCCCCCAGTCGGATATAAGCCAACGGTTTACTAAATCCCTAAGGAATTAATTAACCTTTGTTGCCCAGGGTGCACCGTCCCAGGCGTTACCCTTCCCCACCCCATGAGGCCTACGCCTCGGACAGAAGGGAGTGGTAACGCCCGGGCACTCGAGGAGGTTTCCGACTTCGCACCCCGAGCGATGTGCCCTGCCCACTGCCACTTAAGTCTAGCGATTCTTCGCTTTGGTTCTTGCGCGAATATCATCATTTCTAATGCAGTCCCGCAGAGAAACTCCGAGCCGAGCATAGCCTTCTCCATCGCCCTCTGAGTGACTTTGAGCTTTCTTATGAGGCCCATCGTTAGCGGCCACGTTTCGTTCACGTTCCAGTGCCATAGTAATCACTGGCAACACACACTGGTCAAAAACTTTTAACTTGAGACATTGCGGAATACGAGTGGATTAAATCCTATTAAATCGATACATATTTTTACACTTGACCGTACAATAAATAAATAAAATAAATAAATATCACGGGACAATTCACACCAATTGACCTAGTCCCAAACTAAGCAAAGCTTGTACTATGGGTACTAGACAACGGATAAACATACTTATATAGATAGAAACATGCTTAAATACATATTAAACGCCCAAAACTTGAGCACAAACATTCGTATTATTCACACAAATGTCTGGCCCGACCGGGAATCGATTGCGGGACCTCGCAATCAGGTTCTCTAATAACTAGGCTATCAGAGGCCGTATTGTCTAACGCTTCTGGCGCTTGCCTTCGCTTTCACTATCTCTTTCAGTCAACGTTTTATACCGTTTGACAGAAAGAGATAGCGATTGCGAAGGCAAGCGTCAAAAACGTTAGACAAGTAAGCCTACTGGTCGTCAATACTTTATTATTCATCATCCCAGCCTATATACGTCCCACTGCAGGGCACAGGCCTCCTCTCAGAATGAGAGGGCTTGGGACGTAGTAACTTAATTATTATTTCTCGTTTTAAAGTACACCTATTAGATATAAGATTGAGTCAGCTGTTTTCTCGCGATGTAACAACAAAGTACGTAACCGATAGCCCATCTCAGTATCGGGTGGCTAATAACAGTCCTGGGAGACGTTCTGCTCCTAATTGATTGTTTCAAGGTCTGTTATCTCTTTTAGTGTCTAGGAATTACTAAAACAGACCGTGGAATAATCGGCAACGATTAAACAGAGGTTGGTTTGGTAATCTATCCATTGTCGAGAAGATACTAATATCGAGGGCGTATTATAAAATTTATGATTATCCAGGATGTCCCTTTGGGAGCGATATCTTGGTAGCGGGCCAGGAGTTAAGTTAGGTATACCAGTTCTGGAAAAATAAAATAAAAACGGCAATTCCGCACCATTATCTATAAAAACCGCTAAAAAAATCATGTCTAATAATGAGCACCTGTCCTGTTTTGTTAAATCGGCTGAAACTCAAATTTTCCTGAAAAAACACTCTTTAAAATTTTATATTTCTCATCGGTGCGGACTCAATGGGACAGTCAGACTTATTGTCATAATTCTGATGGATTAACTGTCATTGAGGTAAAGCACTTAGTTGGTCGACTATACTTATTGTCTAACTTAATACACATTTAGATCGGTCAGTATAGCCAAGTCTGAAACTATAAACACACAGAAGGATCTGTTCTAAGGAACCATGTCATCGATTTCAGTGATAAGAAAATCTGCATTCATAGAATAAAAAAAATCTTACTTGGTTCGGGAATCGAGCCATTTTGGAGCAAAATATTTACATCCAGTCCGTACCCGTTTGTCGATAAACAATTCAAGAATGTTAAATTTGACCCTTTTTTCACTTCAAATACGGATTGACTTCAAATACGGTGCACATGTGTAGATAAGAAGTTTCTATACAAATACACTTAGCAAAAGTAGCCAGCAAAAAAAAAATTAAAAAACTTTTCGTTGTTTTTTTAATTTCTGAACGCAGTTTTTCTTGTCACTAAAGTCGATGACATGGTATTTGTACGCAGATTTTTGTCTTATAGTTTCAGAGTTGCCCATACTGACCGATTTAAATGTAACCACCTGGTATATTTTGAAACGTCCCCTTCGTGCCACTGTATAGTGCCCCTATTTAAGTACATACTTACCTAACGTTTTAGATGTATAGCCTCTATAGGCCGAACTACACTGCCCCACAACTCGTAACTCTGTCTCCTCGGCATTATCATCGAGTTAGCGTAAATTGCGTCGCCCACAACCCTCGACCGTGAACCACTTACAACAGGAGTTGACGTCATCTTAATTTCCTTTTGTGGCGCATATTATGGCCCCGTCCGGCAATTTGTCCCGTTGGCAATTCGTCCCGTTAGCAAATCGTACAAATTCGAGGTGCGCTTCCGGAAGGATTTGCTTACCGGGCAAATTGCCACTGGGACGCAATGCCGCAATGCGAACGGGACAAATTGCTGAACGGGATGATTTGCCAATGGGACCATATGCAAAAAAGGCATAATTTCATTTAATTTTTGAAGTGAAACTTCTAATGCGACTTCCAACAAGGTCGCGTTAAACGTTTAACGCTACCATGGAGGGGGTATGAAAGCTTTAGTATATGTACTGCCGAAGCAAGTAATCTCGCATTGTATATACGACAATACTAACGGATGTTAAAAACTTCGACAGTGCGATGCAGAACTCATACTGTCTTGATAACAGCGCCATCTAGTGAGTAATTTAAACACATAGATGCAAAAGTAAATTTAGTTCTTTAAGTTATTGCAATAAGGTTCATATTGATGTAGGTATAAGTGCCTTTTTCATTTCCACATTACGAAGTTTCACTTCTTCCGCGCGGAGGAACTGCACGCACGATTTTTTTCTGTTACTTTTTTGTCTAAGTCTATTTCTTCAGTAAATTTAGGTTCGGGAAAACCCGGTTGAGAAGAATCCGACAAGAAACTCGACAAGGTATATTTTTCAAAACAGATCTGTACACATCAATTACATAAAGTTTACCACTGACAGATGGTTTGCCTTCATTTCATATTCAACTTTAACGACCTACAAATAAAGCCAATTTTAGAATACTGTTACCCACGTTTGCAGATTTTGTAATAGCTACTTTATTTGTATGGTGTTAAAGTTGGAAATGAAATGAAGGCATGCCATCTGTCAGTGGTAAACTAAAAGTAAACGTATTGTACAATGTTATTTAATTACGTACATACATATTATTTAGTACAACTATTGTTTTTACTCAGTAGATACGCTCATCATCATCATCATCATTTCAGCCGAAAGACGTCCACTGCTGAACATAGGCCTCCCCCAAGGCTCGCCAAACAGATCGGCCCTGTGCCATCCGCATCCAATGCGTTCCCGCTACCTTCACCAGGTCGTCGCTCCATCTTGTTGGAGGCCTACCTACACTGCGTCTTCCGGTCCGCGGACGCCACTCGAGAACCTTTCGGCCCCATCGGCCGTCAGTTCTACGGGCGATGTGCCCTGCCCACTGCCACTTAAGTCTAGCGATTCTTCGAGCTATGTCCGTGACTTTAGTTCTCGCGCGGATTTCATCATTTCTAATGCGATCCCGCAGAGAAACTCCAAGCATAGCCCTCTCCATCGCCCTCTGAGTGACCTTGAGCTTCCTTATAAGACCCATCGTTAGATACGCTATTCGAAAAGAAAAGAAAAGTGCTGGCTGTGTTACTGATTGACTCACTGACTGACTCATCAACACCCAGGGGCTAAATTCAGGAACGGCCCAACACGGTTTGCGAGCCGTAATTCAATCATTAGCTAGAGGATAGGGATGAACGGCTATTCAGGAACGCCAAAAATCACTGGTTTGCGAGAGGTTTGGGCTAAGATTGGGATGAGAATTATTTATTCAAGTCAGATATGAAGTATCTTTTTTATTTATTTTCAAAAAAAAAAAAAAAAGATACTTCATATCTGACTTGTTTAAAGTTGCACAGTAGCGCCATCTCTTGGTCCAGGTGAGCGGGTAGCTCCGAAGGAGTGTTAAAGTCTCTCGGTAGAGGGCATAAACATAGATGAGTGCTTTATCACTGCATAAGGTGATTATAACACGACCCGACACGACACGACGGTTTTGACGACCAGATGGCCTAGTGGTTAGAGACCCTGACTATGAAGCTTGAGGTCCCGGGTTCGATTCCCGTGTCGGGGCAGATATTTGTATGAAAAATACGAATGTTTGTTCTCGGGTCTTGGGTGTTTAATATGTATTTAAGTATGTATCTATCTATATAAGTATGTTTATCCGTTGCCTAGTACCCATAACACAAGCTTTGCTAAGCTTACTTTGGGACTAGGTCAATTGGTGTGAATTGTCCCGTGATATTTATTTTATTTATTTATTTATAACAGACTGAAATGTACGATGTATGGGAAAAGATTCGTCGCTAACCTCTAGACCAGTGGTGGTGTAGGGGTAAAGCACGCAGCACGGAATGCTGAGGACCTGGGTTCGATTCCCAGCATTGGTCTTTTTTCTGGGGTTTTTTCTGTGCATCTATATTTCAGTTTGTATTTAGTTTGAAATAAATTATTTATTCATTTATTTATTTATAAAGCGAATTTACAGGAAAATAAGGCTCACACAGCCAGCACTTTTCTTTTTATATGTATAGATAGATCTGATATAGCATAGAATTGGAAATATTAGTAAGTGTGTAGGAAGTCATCCGTTATTTTGCCAGTCATATTTATTGGTATAGGGGCAAGCGCATTACCATCTCCTGTAATAACTGCCCCGTGCACCGACACATCACTAAAGCAATAAAAGCTCTCAGGTCCTGATGAAATAAAGTGCACGGCGTCGATTCTGAAAAGTACGCCTTTTGTAGCTAAAATCGAGTTAGCGAGTGTCAATTCTGCATCATTGGAAGTGCTGCGTGTTAAAAATGGCGATGATTACGACAGCCATATTGGATTTGGGTGGCAAGGGTGAAACGTTTATACTTAGCTGGGTGCGCTTCAGATACCTGATTTACACTCTCGCCTCGTCACCTCACCTCGCGCCTCGCCTCGTCGTCTCGCTCCGGACGCGAGCCTGTACCTCTACCATGAGTTACACTAGTTTACAGTGACCGTACTCGCTAGCGACGGCGTAAATGATTTGTATGGAGAATTTTACTTCCGTAAGTGACCGCTGTACACAATACTCCATACAAATCATTTACGCCGTCGCTAGCGAGTACGGTCACTGTAAACTAGTGTAACTCATGGTAGAGGTACATTTCACACTCTCGTCTCGTGGCTCGTCCCGCAGTTCGCCTCGCCACTCGTACGCGAGTGTAAACCAGGTAAGAGGTGTAAGTAAGAGCGCGCGCAGACAGAGAGCGGTCTGGAGTTCCGAGTTCCGCGTTCAGAGTTCTGTGTATTGACCGCTCGAGAGTTCCGACCGCCTGCTGTGTGCGTTATCGTGTAACGTAGACGCGTTACGTAACCTCGATTTATAGAAAACTTATCTAATAAAATAATATTAATAACAATTAAAAATACTTATAATAAATACTTACCTAAACGTTAACGTTATTAAAATCAGTGTTAAACCCCTATATTGGGGTCCTACCGCTACCTTACGGCTCGCGCGCGAACCTCCCCGTTACCAGCCAAGCTGACGGCTCCTCGGCTCTTCATCTCCACGGCGTCTCCGAGATCCAGGGGAGTACTAGCGTGGTGGAAGCACAACCCCTTTTTATCCGGAGAGTAAAATCAGACCGGCGTTTCGAACCTACCCCTACGACCTTTTCGTGTGCTTGCGGCGTTCGGGAGAAATAAATGATTATTTTCTTAATTAGATTGTTTAATTTATCTTCTCCCGACCCTTAAACGTAGCAATCGTAAGGGACTCAGTACATTCGAAAGAACGCAGAACTCTGAACGCGGAACGCGGAACGCCAGACCGCGCTCTGTCTGCAAGCGCTCTAAAGGTGCGGCCAAACCGTCGCTTAAAAAACGGTGACGTTACGGAATCGCAGTGACGCACCGTAAACGTCACAACTTTACTATGGAGAGCATGCGGTAAATTCAGTACGCTTAGTATAAGTTTTACTTCACCGAAATACTTCTCGATAGCGTTTACGTAAAAAATTCAATTACTAGGGAAACATGGACAGCGTCTCCGCGCGCGCGCTTCCATGTTTCCATAGAATTAAAATTTTTACGTAAACGCGATCGAGAAGTATTGAAGTGAAGGAAAACTTATACTAAGCGTACATGTTTCCATAGAATTGAAATTTTTACGTAAACGCGATCGAGAAGTATTTTGGTGAAGTAAAACTTATACTAAGCGTACTGTACGCTTAGTATAAGTTTTACTTCACCAAAATACTTCTCGATCGCGTTTACGTAAAAAAATCAATTACTAGGGAAACATGTGCAGCGCCTCCGCGGCCGCGCGTCCATGTTTCCATAGAATTGAAATTTTTACGTAAACGCGATCGAGAAGTATTTTGGTGAAGTAAAACGTATACTAAGCGTACTGTACGCTTACACGCTTAGTATAAGTTTTACTTCACCAAAATACTTCTCGATCGCGTTTACGTAAAAATTTCTATTCTATGGAAACATGGACGCGTGCGCGCGTAGGCGCTGTCCATGTTTCCCTAGTAATTGATTTTTTTACGAAAACGCGATCGAGAAGTATTTTGGTGAAGTTAAACTTATACTAAGCGTACTGTACGCATAGTATAAGTTTTACTTCACCAAAATACTTCTCGATCGCGTTTACGTAAAAATTTCTATTCTATGGAAACATGGACGCGTGCGCGCGTAGGCGCTGTCCATGTTTCCCTAGTAATTGATTTTTTTACGAAAAAGTAAAAAAAGTAGAGTAGAGTATAAGTTTTACTTCACCGAAATACTTCTCGATCGCGTTTTCATAAAAATTTAAATTCTATGGAAACATGGAGGCGCTCGCGCGGAGGCGCTGTCCATGTTTCCATAGTAATTGATTTTTTTTACGTAAACGCGATCGAGAAGTATTTTGGTGAAGTAAAACTTATAAATACTAAGCATACTGACGTTACGACGCGTCACTGCGATTCCGTAACGTTTCCGTATTTTAAGCAGCGGTATGGCCGAACCTTTAAAGATGAAGGTGATATAAATGGTTAATTCGTAGGCTTTTGTAAACCTGTAATAAACCCTTATAAATACAAACATAATATTAATCATCATCATCATCATCATAATCATCATCATCATCATCCCAGCCTAAATACGTCCCACTGCAGGGCACAGGCCTCCTCTCTCAGAATGAGAGGGCTTGGGCCGTAGTTCCAACACGGGCCCAGTGCGGATTGGGAACTTCACACACACCATTGAATTTCTTCTCAGGTGTGTGCAGGTTTCCTCACGATGTTTTCCTTCACCGTAAAGCTCATAGTAAATTTCAAATGTAATTTCGCACATAAATTCCGAAAAACTCAGAGGTGCGAGCCAAGATTTGAACCTACAACCCTCTGCTATGACCATATGTCAAACCACTAGGCCATCACCGGCACCATCACATTATTTATACATTAACGAGTAATAATCGATGAGAAGAATATTGAATATGAACTGGGAATCATGGGTATGTATTACAATACCGAAGTACGAAAGACCGAATGTATTAAAACATCGAATGGGTCAAAAGACCGACACGATTTTTTTCTGAAACCGTTAACTTTTTAAGATTGTTATAAAACAAACCTAACCTAACCTAATGGGTTCTGTATGATGCCGTTTTAATAAATTCTGAAAAGTTTACGGTTTCAGAAAAAAATCGTGTCGGTTTTTTGACCCATTCGATGTTTTAATACATTCGGTCTTTCGTACTTCGGTATTGTAAAACACACCCGGGAGTCATTTACTCTTACGACTGTTACGTTATTTCATCATTATGTCAATGTGTTTATTATTAGCGAGGACATATTATTTAAAATTCAATGAATTCGGATTTCCCTGCACGTCCATGGACGTAAACGTGTCCATAATGGACGTACATCAATTGGACGTTATACGCGAAGCCGTTCAATTAATGAGGCGTTATTTTATAAGGGTTGTCGTATAATATGGTATTTTATTTTAACAGTTATTGATTCCGACGTTACTTTGTGGATATATCAGTGAAAAAGCTTTTTTAGGTTCCGTAGGTGTACCTGAATGGTGACAACGGTAACTTAATAATGTCGCTGTCTGTCTATCTGTCACAAGATACAGATCTCAAGCGATACAGATAGACAGCTGAAATTATTGCAGAATGTGTATTTCTAAAGCTGATGTGTTGAATTTACCTAACGCTGGCCATTATGTAACGTGTTTTTTTTTGTTTTCCGTTGAATTCGTCACGTTGCTCGGTACATTAACAAAACGTGCCTGGTATACTGATTTTTGTTTTTTTTTTCATACATAATAAATCAATATTACAGCAAGTTAGCTTAGCTATGAAGTATCTTTTTGTATTTATTTTTTCAACTTCATTTTTTATTACTTTTACGGTCATCCCGTGAAATCATATATTTCATACTAAATACAAACTGAAAACTCAGTTGTAAAACTCATTTCAGTTTGTATTTAGTATGAAATATATGATTTCACGGGATGACCGTAAAAGTAATAAAAAATGAAGTTGAAAAAATAAATACAAAAAGATACTTCATAGCTAAGCTAACTTGTTTAAAGTTGCACAGTAGCGCCATCTCTTGTCCAGGTGAGCGGTTAGTTCCGAAGGAGTGTTAAAATCTCTCGATAGAGGGTGTAACATAGATGAGCGCTTGTCACTGCATAAGGTGATGATTTAGCAGACTGAAATGTATGATGTATAGGAAAGATTCGTGTCTAATCTCTAGACCAGTGGTGGTGTAGGGGTATGGCACACGGCACGGAATGCTGAGGACCTGGGTTCGATTCCCAGCATTGGTCTTTTTTCTGGGGTTTTTTCTGTGCATCTATATTTCAATTTGTATTTAGTATGAAAAATATCAATATTACAGTGCAAAAGGTTTCATATGCCCCATCCACACTCTCCACGACGCTACACGAGGAGACGCGAGTACGAGAGTGAGGACGGTGCGCTCGCGTCGCCTCGTCTTCCCTCGCCTCGCCTCGCTGTTGCTCCGCTTTGTGTCGGTTTTGGACGCAAGGGGGTGAGGCGAGGGAATGAACCACACTCTCGCGCTCGCTCATTTGGTTGTTTACGAGGCGCCTCGCGAGAGTGTGAAAAGTTAGTGTATGACAAAGTTTAAATTTCATCCATGACAGCACATGCCAACACATAGCTTAGTGGTAGATAGTAATAAAGGACCTTTTACAAAGGTTCAGCCATTAAATTGAATTATTGAATATCTCAAAAATAGTTAGAGTGAAGACCCTAGTTTCTTCGAGAAAATAACTTTATTTGACCTGAATTAATCTTCCCTTAAAGTTAACGGAAACCTAAAAAACCGGCCAAGTGCGAGTCGGAATCGCGCACGAAGGGTTCCGTACCATTATCTATAAAAACCGCAAAAAAAAAAACAACTGTGTTGTTTGGGAGCTCCCCTTAAATAATTCATCATTTTAGCCGGAAGACGTCCACTGCTGAACATAGGCCTCCCCCAAGGCTCTCCAAACAGACCCTGCGCCATCCGCATCCAATGCGTTCCCGCCACCTTCACCAAAACGATACAAAATAAAAAGAATCACAAAGAACACAAAAAAAAAGAAGAAGAACAGAAACACACAAAAAAAAAACTTCGTGGCAATATTCGCATATATATCTTATATATCGTCGGTGCGAATACAAAAATCGCTATGTGTTTTTTTTCGATTTTACGATTATTTCATAATTTCATTTCTTTTAATGTCCTACGTTAACCCACAAAACCGTTTTATGATATCTTTATTGGTTTTGAAAATAACAAATTCCGCTATGTGCACGCGGAACAAAGTTTGGATGGAAATAAATCGCTTTGTGGTTTTTAGCACATAGCGATATTATGCGTGAGGTTCTCCATCAAAATCAATAGTTTATTACAATAGTGTGTTGCACATGGCGATTATTTCTTGATTGAATTACCCGACAGTGAGACTAATTTTAAGAAATTAATGTTAATAAGTGCTTTAATTTCACATTTTATCAAGTAAGTGCTACCAGGTTTTATTAGATTACTTGTTTTTGCTTAGTAAAATTGCACGTATCATTTAATAATGAATACGTTTATGACCTAACTATGCTATTTTCTGATTACTACAGTATGGATATTTTGTCAAATCCTGTCCGCTCCGTTCAAGTGCATGAAACATCACCGAGAAATGCTTCAAGGGATTTAATTGGCAATTCTAATGACGATAATCTCACTGATATATTATTATGCGAAAATGTTACTAACGAAATAAATTTGAGTATACCTACTCGCTGCCTGGTTTGAGCAAAATTCTCTAAATAATCCTACACTCACTTCAATGTTTCTGGATAATGACAATAGGGATATAAACGTAGACCATGTGTCAGAAATATCAATTATCTGGAACTATTATTGAACCCCACGGGCCGTATCGAACAGGCTAGTTGTTCTGTCGAAAATTTGTCAGATGACAGAACTGCTGAGGACAATATAATAACCTTTTTGTTGAATCATGAAAGTGGTATAACTATTAATTTACCATTTGAAAAAATTGCCACTGGCCCAGCAAAACATGCTATTGTAGAACCTTCTGCATTTCCATCAAAAATAAGGGAAAATCAACATTTGCGACTTATTGGAAAGACTTATAAGGGTAACAAAAGACAGCGGGATCCATCTATATTAAAAATATTTAGTAAATATGTTGTTAAGAAAAATCGAGCTATGACAGAAAAACCTTGTACTCATGGAGCGGAGCAAAAGTCTTATAGGAGTTTTATTTGCAGGGCTATAAGTGATTAAATCCGAAGTGACATTTTTCAATATTTTTGGAATCTACCATCGTGGGACGCTAAAAAATTGTATATAAATGGCTTATTGCAAATTTGTAGCACGTTAAAACGTCGGCCTGGTGCGAAAGAGGAAATTACTTGCCTAAAAAATGTACGGTTTCGTTTCGAATGCTTCTTGCAAAGTCAAAGTCGGTTTAAAGAAAGACTTGTTTCAAGAATGGATCAGAACTACGAACACTACTGATTCTTCCCCCAGTAATTCTAAGATACGGAAAATTGATAGATGTACAGTGTCAATATCAACACCTAGAATTCTTAAAATCAAGATCTGTGGAGCTATGGCTTGAACAAGTACCTGTTGTACCTAGTCATTATTGTAGAGGAGATAGTAAGGACATAATTATATTGAGGACACCTTTCACAGTAAGACCCATATGCACAAAGTGTACACACTTTGGTGCAAGGAGAATATTTTGAATTCTGTGACACGTAAATTATTAATAGAAAAGTTGGAGGAAAGAATGATTTCTATTTTTAAACCCAGAAAAGACCAAAGTTCCTTGTCTCTGAACAATGTTATAAGCATAAGCCGGCAGTACATAACTACACTTTTTAAGTCAAAAATTATAATAACGTTTATTTATATGTATGGCATGAGGGAGAATGCGGTGTGACAACCAGTACCATCATAACAAGCTGTATTATACAGTTTTTAAAAGAGCACCGCTGTACTTATAAATTATAAAAAAGTATACCTTACATCTGACGGCTGCTCTTACCAGAACAGAAACAAGGTTTTGAGTAGTGCTTTGACTAATGCGTCAACTTCTTTAGGTATCGAAATTGAACAACTGATATTGGAGAAAGGTCACACCGTGATGGAAGTCGACCGACAGTGTTCATTTAACATTAGAAAACCAATTCAGGCCGCCAATATGTGCACTTACTATTTAACTCGCATGAGACAGGCAAGGCAAGGCCGACGAAACCGTATTTTGTGAATTATTTAGATAATTCATTCTTTAAAAATTACGAAGAAGTGCCGTGCAATTTTATAAGTATTAGGCCTGGTAAACGGTCTGGTGACCCTTCAGTGACCGACATAAGAAGCCTGTGGTACAAAGATGGCGATGTCAAATACAAACATACTGACATATTCACTCTTTTACTGCAAAGGCAACCTGAACAGCGTGAACATAATGAAGCACTACCATTATATAATAGCGGTCCAAAAATTGATTTAGCGAAATCCGCTGCAATCTTTAAAGGTCTATATATGCACCAAGATTATCATAATTTTTACGACAGTGTAAACGTACAAATTATTAAGTGATTTCAACTAATCTTTGACTAGGCATTAAAATTATAAGACGAAAGAGTAATGAAAAATCAGTACAATACTAGTATAACTTAAACGGCATGTTTTCATAAAGTTTATGCAAATCAATTAGTGTAATCGAAAATGTAGTACAGTTTTCTTCTTTATTACACTTGCTTGATTTATTATTGATTAGGTTTAACTAATAAACTAACTTGTGAGCAGATAACAATAAAGATTCATGTTATTCATATTTTCAATATTTATAATAGTAAAAGTCGACTCATATTACCAAATTTAAACATTGTATAACCCGCTATGTGTCGCCTTCCACGTTGTAAAAACTACGCTATGTGTACATTTGGCACATGGCGATTTAAAGTAAGCCAAATCAAAGTCGCTATGTAGCTAAATTCTGGTTTTTTGTTAATATCATAAAAATCTACGAGGAAAAATTGTTTATTTTTTCGTGAAAATCATGTAAATCTTACTACTGTATTATTTAAAAAAGTCAGATGTGACAAAAGTTGTATATACTATTATATAAACAGTTTTTTTTGTCTCCTGTAAAGTAAGTCAAAATTACATAGCGATTTTGTCATTCGCACCGACGATATGTATATTATATCTTGTTGGAAGCCTGCCTACACTGAGTCTTCCGGTCCGCGGACGCTACTCGAGATCGAACTCTTTACAAGGGCCTGTTAAAACGCACCTATTTTCTGCGGTAAAATACCTGTTGTTATAGGAAAAAGTATTATGTTAGGTACACAAAATCGGAAGCAGTGTTCAAACTCGACTTACCCCTCGCGCGAATAAATATGACTTGTTTGACTTCCAACTTTCAAGTGGAAAATTCAAAGTCCTGACCTCCTCTTAACATTTAAGGGTTGTTTGCTCCCCGGATCTGGAGCTTTGTTATAGCCCTTTGGAAAGTTTTACCGATGATACTTTTGCTTAATTCACTTCTTTTTTGGCTGGGAATCGACTTGTTATTTTAAAGTGGGGTTTATACAGAGTTTAGGCTGCGTATCCACCGGAGCTGTACGAGGATGCGTTGCGAGGGATGTGTTTGTCATGAACCAATAGAAAAACTTCATTTAAAAGGTCCTAAGTGAATGAAGTGTTTCTATTGGTTCATGACAAACACATCCCTCGCAACGCATCCTCGCACAATTCCGGTGGAAACGCAGCCTTAGAATATATATAATTTTTAGAATTCCGTAGCCAAATGGCAAAAAACGGAACCCTTATGGATTCGTCATGTCTGTCTGTCTGTCCGTCCGTATGTCACAGCCACTTTTTTCCGAAACTATAAGAACTATGCTGTTGAAACTTGGTAAGCAGGTGTATTCTGTAAACCGCATTAAGATTTTCACACAAAAATAGAAAAAAAAAAACAATAAATTTTCCCCATACTTAGAACAGAAACTCAATTTTTTTTTTTTTTCATCAAACCCATGAAGTGTGTGGGGTATCTATGGATAGGTCTTCAAAAATGATATTGAGATTTCTACTATCATTTTTTTCGAAACTGAATAGTTTGCGCGAGAGACACTTCCAAAGTGGTAAAATGTGTGTCCCCCCTGTAACTTCTAAAATAAGAGAATGATAAAACTAAAAAAATATATATGATGTACTATCGCCCCAAGCGCCAGATAACCACCTTAAAGGCCCAGTTTGCGTGCAGTGGCTAGACATCTGTCCATAACAATCCATAGCAATAAACATCAACGGCTGCAAGCAAATTTGTTTTTAAAATGGGTATCTGACGTCTGGGGCGATGGTACATTACCATGTAAACTTCCACCGAAAATTGGTTTGAACGTGATCTAGTAAGTAGTTTTTTTTAATACGTCATAAATGGTAAACCGCAATTTTTTATAGATAATGGTACGGAACCCTTCGTGCGCGAGTCCGACTCGCACTTTGCTGGTTTTTTTAATAGAGTTGCTTTAGTCGTGGATCGAAAAGGTTCCTCAGTGTTCAAATATTTTAACACTTTGCAGCCACATATGGGCCAATCAACTTTTAAACCGACGTTTTTGGCGTCTCCTGCGTTACCAAAATTGTCTCTGGCGTTACCAAAAAATCGTACTTCCAACAAGATATTTCACGGTTTAATAGGTTAAACATACGTAGGACGGCATGTATTCATGCTATTCATCTATTAAATTACAGAAAAAACATCGCCGCCCCCGGCGAATAAAATGATAATCGCAAAAACGTAACTTTTCAGGAAAAATAAAAAACACATTTTTGCCAATTACTTCTAAACAAGTGGACGTAAACTGATGATAGTCAGCGTTACGGAAAGCTAATTTTTTAAGAATTCTTCTTTTTTTAGTGTCACTTATATAATACATATTATAAAGGAGTTATTTAAAAAATTAGAAGTTAGTGGAAATCGATCATCATCTGTGATTTATAAAGTCGATTATCATTTTATTCCCGCTTTTTCAAGGGTTTAAAATACGTATTGTATGGTTGTTTTATCATTTTATTCTACTATTTTTACGGTTCGATTAGTAAAAATAATAGTTACATATCATCTTATTCTCGTTAATATTGTGAAATTTGTTTTATGATAATGTAATTTATCTGGTATTGCAATGAAACAATAACATGGTAATCAACTTTGGCTTTATTTCAATTATTAGGTTAAAATTAACAGAATCTCGAAAAAAACTAAAACAATACAATTTATTAGGTACTTATTACTTGATTCTTAATGTTGATCATCATCTTCATCATCATTATTCATTTCAGAGTTCTTTACATAAGTCAAGGACTCATAAAAAGCATGATAGTAGCTTGGAATATCACCTGCCTTACAAAGGCTAATCAGGTCGTCGTATAATATAATTGGCAGGAGCTGGGTGTATAATACTGATCTGGTAGTTCGGTTTCAAGGACAGGGCTTGGGCTGACTAAAGATTTAAGTGTCTGTCTGGTACCTCGCATGCTTCTTAATTTTTGGATTGACTCTGTGTTTATTCGGAAATATTCAGAATCGACGTCATATTAAAATTTGTATTTTAAAATTGACGGCTCTGCAGAAGAAACACTGACTTTCATTATTTTATTATTTATTATTATCGGTTGACTTTGAATCGTTGTTGTGCTTTCATTGCTGATCATCGTTTCGTCCGTTAAGATACTTTCTGTATTATTTTCTGGTTGTAGAGTTTCGTCCAAATCAGTAGCATCAAGGGTCCTTGTTTGTTCTTTGTGCTTGTTACCTTCGTAAGCATCAAAGGTCGAGGGCTGGTTGCAGTTCTGGAATATTTGATTTAGACATCGTTTTGATGACCGCTGCAATGAAGATTCATTCAACGCATGCTTTGAAGTTGGTGTCAAATCAGAAGTACAAATCTTGTTATTTCCACCGACTGTCGGTGAAGGTGATGCTATGAAATCTGCTGCATTAAAAATAAGCGAAATATTTGAAATAGTTGACGGAGTTCTCAATATATTCTGAGTGGCATGTTCGTACATAGCACTTGCAGTTCAAAATCGGAGGCAGGATTTGGGTTGACTAAGGAGCTGCTGTTTGTCTTGGTTCCCCGCTTGATTTTTGTTTTTTGGACAGGTTCTATGTTCATTTGAGAATATCCAGAATCAAAATTATATTTATACTGTAAAATTGAGGGCTGTGAGCAAGCGACTCTCACTTCCATTATCTGTGTCCATGATACTTTTTGCCCTACCTCATTTTTGAGCCAATTTTTATTATTTATTAGTTCTTTTATGTTATAAAACTCCTTTTGAAGCATTTCTTTAACGTTGTACTTTTCTCCGTTGACTTTCGCGTTCATAATGATTGCGTACATCTGGTCCGGGGTGTACACGACTCTATTTTTTAATTCTCTATCAATGTTGGCGTGCACAGAGTCTCCCTCACTCTGGCCATCATTGTCAAGACTGTGATGGATAGGACTCTGAAGGTCAGGACTTTGGTGGCTGGGAGTGTACTGCTCAAGACTATGATGGGCAAGAGTTTCATGTGGACTGTAATCGGGACTCTGATGGGCAGGACTGCGACGGACAGGACTTTGGTGAACCGGACTCTCATTGTCAATACTGTGACAGGCAGGAGTCTGAGGGTTAGGACACTGGTGGCTGGGAGAGTACTGCTCTGGACTATGATGGGCAGGTGTTTGATGGACTGGACTCTGATCGGGACTCTGATGGGCAGAACTGCGACGAACAGGACTTTGGTGAACCGAGCTCTCACCGTCAAGACTGTGACGGGCAGATCTCTGAGGGTCAGGACTTTGATGGTTGGGAGTGTACTGCTCAGGAATATGATTGACAAGAGTTTGATGGGCTGAACTCTGATCGGAACTCTGATGGGCAGGACTGCAATGGACAGGACTTTGGTGAACCGGGCTCTCATTGCCAAAACAGTGACAGGGAGGACTCTGAGGGCCAGGACTCTGGTGGGCAGGTCTATACGTCATGCTTGAATTACTGATAATCGTTTTATCTGAGAGTACACTGCTACAATTACTATTCCTCTGTAATGTTTCATCTAAATCATTACCGTTAAAAGGCGACGCTAGTTCTTGTTCTCGGTTATCAAAAATACCTATAGAATTAGACGATGTTGACGGCTGAGCGACGTTAAGGAATATTTGACTCAGACATCGTTTTGAATTCTTATGAGAGGGTCCTATATATTCATGTGTTGAGGTTGGTGTCAAATCAATAGAACAATATTAGTGTTTGTTTCTGGAGTTCCCTTAAGTTGTTGATAAACGATTGAAGGTGATGCTATAAAATTCACAGAATTCAATACGAGGGAAATGTTCGATATATTTGATGGAGTGCTTATTATATTTTGAGAGGTTTTTTCTAAATAATCTGAGTCTCCTCCAATGCTTGAAGAACTCTTACTGCGCTGTAAATTTTGAAATCTCTCTGGGCTAGGCAAATATTCAAACACATCTATCTGGTGAGAAATCTTGGTTCAATTCAGAATCATTTTCTTCGCAATATTTTTTTTTCTCTAGATATTTGTCTTAAATCATATATATGATTCGTAGTCACTACATTTTTATCCATCGCAGTTTATTCTTAATATTCATTAAACGCGATGTTCTTTGTTTGTTCATTGTCACTCACTTCACTTATACTCCAATCACACCAATAATTATATAGTTTTAGAAATCGAACACTAAAAAGCCGACACAATGTTTTCGCGAGCCGGTTTGAGATCACATTGAGAGGCAGTTTGTTATTGTAAATATACATTGCCACGTACCCTTAGCAATTGACATGTCGATATAGATCATTGCAATTCACATTCGACCCGTGCAATGTGACAAAAGGATATGGCAAGACGTTTTAGAGTTCCGTTTCAAATGCGTAGTTTTGGTGAGCGCCATTGCACGAACAGTATTTAGCGGTTTGCGACGAGAATAAAAAGATAACTGCGCATATCATTACTTAGCGATCTAATTTTAACGAGAACATAATACCTCTAATATAGATGTTTGTCGTGCGATGAGCTTTCAGTATTTTATGATAAAATTATTGCACACTTTTATTCTAGTTACAAGGTATATAAATAAAAAAATTGAAAAGTATTGTATTATGTTTCAATTTTGTCATTTACCGTACAAAAAATACGAAAAAAATTGAGCTGGTGCATTGGCACCTACGGATTCCAAATATGGCATAAAAATAAAACTAAGATAATGGTGGTTATCATTTTGTTCTCCGGAGCCGGCGACATGTTTACTTACTAAAATCTGCAATTGTTTGAAAAATGTCGCGGACAGATTATAGTCGGTTTAAAAGTTGATTGGCCCATATATTACCTTTTTAAAGTGTATACCTAACACACCAGACTCATCATCGCAGTCTATATACTTACGTCCTCTAAAAGCCACAGGAATCCTCTCATAATAAAAGGGCTTGGGACCATAGATCCCACCCGGGCCCAATGCGGATTGGGAACTTCACACGTACCATTGAGTTTCTTTTTCTTCTCAGGTTTCCTCACGATGCTTTCCTTCACCGTAAAGCTCATCTATTCATATAATAAATCTGTAACAAGTCGGTGTCTGTACATTGAAGATATTTGAGAAAAACTGTCACTAGGGCTATTTACTAGCGCAATTGGACCCAAAACAATGTTTTTTAGAATTATTGTCTGTTTGTCTGTGCGTTTGTGCGCGCTAATCTCAAAACGGCTTAACCTAGAAGGATGCGGTTTTCACTGATATGTTGGTATTTTCTTGGTTTAACATTTAGTGTTTGTTTCATTTGAATCGGTTCACAAATAAGAAAGATACGTCTATTTTAAGAATTTATAGAACAGTTTTTAGAAGTAGTGACTTGGGAGTAGGTACGGTGGTGAATGTGAACGCGGGTGTGTGGGGGGGGTCGGTGGGGGGTTCGGTGCGGGGGGGGTAATTTTTTTTATATCGACGAACTAAAGAGAGCCATAATTGATGAAAAAGCAAATTGGGTAAAAAAAATAAGCTGCCCAAATTACTAATTCCACGCGGACGGAGTCGCGGGCAAAAGCTAGTCTAGTGGTACCTAAATTACAAATGCTGTTTCGCACAAAAATTCCAAAAAACTCAGAGATGCGAGCCCGGACTCGAACCCACGACCCTCTGCCTGAGAGACCATAGGTCAAACTACTAGGCCACCACGCTTTGATCAATTATAACTGTAGATCCACAGTCGCGCGCCCGAAAATGTCCGAGCCAAATGAGCGCCACTTTGATAAATAAGAGGCCTTCTTTTTTCTCAGTACGTTGCGTGAAATTGTCAAGTTTAGCTGTCAAGTGTCAACCGAAATTCGACTGTAATGTAGTAAACACTAGGTTCAAATTTCTGTGTAGGTGATGATTTTAATTGTTATGCAAACAAATAAAAAAGTTCGGACATTTTTTGAAGGGGATTTTGTTCGGCAATGTGTATCTTCAGTTATAATTGATCAAAGCCACCACGGCTTTATTTTACGACTAGGTACAATAATTTAACTAATCGATATCAATTTGAGTTCTGCGAATCAAAATTTTCTAGCAGAAGCTTTTTTAATTAATTCTTAAACATTTGCAGCCTATTTACGTTTACTTTCCGTAAAAATATTATTGAACAATCGTGGAGTGACATTCGTTTCTGATCTCTCCTACTAGTGTGTTAATTAAATAAAAACCGATTGTCGGTAAAGTCGGTTTACGGACGATAGTTTAACGTGACAACGTCATAGCGAAACATTCAAAAACAAAAATTAAACCAAGCGGTCACCCATCCAAGTACTGACCGCGCCCGACGTTGCTTAACCTCGGTGATCGGACGAGAACCGGTGTTTTGTCAAATATCTTGAATACGGTGCATCCTACGGCAAAATCAATGAAATTTTCATCCCCCATTCCCCCCCCCCCTCCACTCCCCCCGCACAAACCCCACCCCTAGCACTAATCACTAGTACTAAGATTGTACATTCTGGCGCGCGCTGCTCTCTTGTACATCCTGGCGTTCACTGCTCCCTCCGTACGGGACATGTACGTTACATTGCGTCATCCTTTTTCGTGCGTGCAGCCGGCGTTCATCGATTTATTAGACGTTGTCACGTCAAACCAACAGGAAAGAAACTTAATAAATACTAGCTGATTTTTACTAAACAAAGTTACTGGAAGACCTGCGAAAACAAAGAAACACGAAGACCTGCGAATACAGTTCGTAAACGAAACCTTCCAAGTCATAACTCCTTTATCGCGTCAGATATTCCATTTCCCAACTATTTGTATTTACACAATCTATCTACCAGGCAATCGTATTCCGGCCCAGCAGGCAAATTCAAGAACAAGCTATATATCATTCCATAGAAACGGTTCACAGAGGTTTTTCATTTATCTCGGGATACCCGCGAGTAAATCATGGAGATAACGAGTAGGGCGAGAACGTGGGTGAAAATGGAGATGGGAATGAGTATGAGGATCAGCTTGATTTGTGACTACATGCGTGCGTGCCTGTAAGTTTGTTATTACTTCGTACTGAACGGATTCGATTGCAATTTAGTATGTATGTAAAACTCTATTGTGGGTAAAAACATGAAATTAACAGATCTACAAAGGCGAACTTATGCTTTAAACTAAAATAAAATTCATTTATTTCAAGGAGGTAGGGTCAAGTGTAAAAATAAGTATCGATTCAATCCTCCCATCGTTACATACCTATACCTTAATTCGATGACATAAGAGCTATGGGACATATTTATGAGCAAGTTGTGTGCACCCATATTTTTACACTTGACTGTACAAAGACTCATACACAATTCAAAAATAAAATAAAATGACACTTACACACACAGGTATTTAATAAGCTGCATTACTAAATCATTAATTAAGACATCATAATGGTTAACGCATTTTTTACATAAACGTAACTATCGTAAGGTCGCTAATTCCTCCGCAAAGTTACGCCTGATTCAATAAATTAACCAAAAAAAAAACAAAATTAAAAAAAAATGTACAACGTCACAACCCTACCCAGCTGACTAATGTACAGTCAGCTATGTATTCACCGATGATTCACGGCCGCGTGTTTGTCAAAATAATTCGCGTCGGTCGGGGCCGAGCTTACCTCGAACCGTCTCGCAGCTTATTGCGATTTGAAGATGATAAATCATTTGGATATTAATTTTATTTTATATCAGGCAAACCCGTAGCTTCGCAAATGTAAACGATTAGAAAGATTCAGCAGTGGAAATAAAATTTCGGGATTTTAATAAATAAATAAATCATCATTATCATCCCAACCTACATAAGTCCCACTGCAGGGCACAGGCCTCCTCTCAAGATGAGAGGGCTTGGGCCGTAGTTCCCACGCGGGTCCAATGCAGTTTGGAAACTTCACACACACCATTGAATTTCCTCACGATGTTTTCCTTCACCGTAAAGCTCATGGTAAATTTCAAATGTAATTTCGCACATAAACTCCGAAAAACTCAGAGGTGCGAGCCGGGATTTGAACCCACGTCCCTCTGCTTGAGAGGCCATTGATTAAACCGCTAGGCCACCATTAGTCCACCACTTAGTCAGGCTAACTTGATATGAAAGGAAAACTTAAAAGATAAGCGTACAGTTTATGTACAGAGAGAAGAAAGGAATATTACAGTAAAATTACATAAAGTTTACCACTGACAGATATGGTTTGCCTTCATTTCATATTCAACTTTAACGACCTACAAATAAAGCCAATTTTAGAATACTGTTACCCACGTTTGCAGATTTTGTAATAGCTACTTTATTTGTATGGTGTTAAAGTTGGAAATGAAATGAAGGCAAGCCATCTGTCAGTGGTAAACTAAAAGTAAACGTATTGTATAACATATAAATAAATACACAAAGTAAACAACAATATTATTCCCGACTTTGAGTAATCGGCTTACTAAACTTAAGCTTAAATTCGTCAAACACACACACAAACATAATATATCCTAAATCTCATCATCTCAGCCGAAAGACGTCCACTGCTGCACATAGGCCTCCCCCAAGGCTCGCCAAACAGATCGGCCCCGCGCCATCCTCATCCAACGCATTCCATCAACCTTAACCAGGTCGTCGCTCCATCTTGTCGGAGGCCTACCTTCACTGCGTCTTCCGGTCCGCGGACGCCACTCGAAAACCTTTCCGCCCCATCGGCCGTCGATTCTACGAGCAATGTGCCCACTGCCACTTAAGTCTAGTGATTCTTCGAGCTATGTCCGTAATTTTAGTTCTTGCGTGGATTTCATCATCCCATCATCATATTATGAGTTGAAATCGGATTTTGTTCCGCGTACCTTGATTTCAGAGAAGCCCGATATTTTGGCACAGTTGCTTGCGCCATGATCACGAGACGACATCATGGCGCATGCGACTGTGCCGAAATATCGGGCTTCTCTGAAATCAAGGTACGCGGAACTAAACCCAATTTCAACTCATAATATTAGTAATGACCGCGATGGTCTGAAAAATTATCCCATCATCAATCTGGATTAACACATAATTTAGTTTTTCTCGCGGATAATTTCATAGTTTCCACTGCACGCAGACAAAGTCACGGAATAGAATAGAATAGAATAGAATAGAATAGAATCATTTATTTCTGTTTAGTGTTACATTTAGGTACAATTTACATTAAATGTGCCAAACTACAGAGCAGTTTGTCGGCACTTTAGCTCTTGGTTTTTAAAATTACAAATTACAAGCAACGCTAAACATAGGTATAGTTAGTAATAAGATTTGAAATGGTTAGTGTTATGTTATAAGTTATAACTTATGACATTACACTTACAGACAACAGCTAGTTATCACAATAAACAAATGAAATATCATCTAAATAAACAACACATGCATCCCGAACAACACCAGTAATCCATCCGACGTAAATATCGCAGCCGGGACAAATTGGGATCATTTGACTTCGGGACTTTGGCTGGACATTGTTTATTCCGGGACACTTTTACCCCTGACTGTTTGGCGGCCATTTATTTCGGAAAGCAACGGGTTACAGTTGCAAAGGAGGGTTGGGTTTAGTTTAAAACCGGGTAAGTGTGTACCGGAATCATCTTGCCTTATATAATAATATGGCGTTCCAATGCAAAGTAGAGACCCTTGCGGGCAAAGTGCGGATTGGGAACTTCACATACACCATTAAACTTCTACGCAGCTGTACTTACAGGATTCCGCACGTAAAAAGCTCACGGCAAATTTCGAATGTAATTTCAAAAATCTTTATTTCTTTATTTATTTTTATTTAAGAATAAAGAAATCGAAGACCTGGTGGTTGAGCCCAATATTATCGGCGAAACAAAATCTGCCCGACTGCGTTGGCTGGGCCACGTTGAGAGAATGGAGGAGGATCGTGCCGCTAAGAGAGCATATTTGGGGCGTCCGATCGGTAAGCGGCCGGTTGGACGTCCCAGATATCGCTGGAGCGAGGTAGTCACAAAGGACCTGAACGCCCTAAGAAGATCCGACTGGCGTGAAGTGGTGCAGGACCGTGCTGAATGGCGTCTTCTGGTGTCGGAGGCCAAGATCCTCTTTGGGTCCTTGAGCCAGCGCAGTAAGTAAGTAAGTAAGTAATTTCAAAAATCCTGTTGAGAAGAATTCGACAAGAAACTCAACAAGGTAGATTTTTTCAAATAGATCTATTGTTATACGGGTTAATACAACTAAAATATTTAACACAACAGAAACACCATTTGAAACTTAGGAATCGCCAAAAACTATTTCCAAACATTCCTGTCTAGTGTCCATGATATAGTCATACGTCTGTGTATTAGTTAGGTAAGTTGCAGTGGGCAAGGCACAACGTTCATAGAACCAAAGGCTGCTGGGGTCAAAAGGTTCTCTAATGGCGTCCACAGACTAGCAAGCGCAGCGTGGATGTTCCAACAACGAGATGGACGGATGATCTAGTAAAGGCAGCAGGTTTGGTGGATGCAGGCCGCTTCCAACCGTGATGACTGGGTATCAATGAGGGGGTCTAAGGTACAAGCCACACAGAAGAGACGTGGGACGGGGGAGCGTCTCAGTACGTGTCGTTTGTTCGCATCCTGTCTTGTGTTTGTTTGCATTCTCAGTATTTTTAGTCCATTCCTTTTATGGTTCACTATTCACTTACATAGGGAAAATGACCACTCTGTATCTACAGATGTAAGACTACAGATGTAATAGGTGCGTGCCTATTCGCAAAGTGATTTCAGCATTATTAGTAACATTATCACCATCACCATCACTCAAACTTCTTATAAAATCATAATCTGAAATTCTGACTGACTCCATTTTATAGGAGTGTAGGGGTATTATGTACTTACTGATATATGTAAAAGAAAAACTGCATATATTTTTATACATAAATATTAGGTACTCTAAATTAAATGAAAGTCTTATCCATCTTATGCTTTCTTCACCATATTGCATCCATTGTCCGCCCTTTGATGATGACATATTTCATTTAATATTCCTATGTATTAGTTGGAATACAGTCCGACTGGTATGTTATGAATCTAACTCTACTACATATCGAACTTAGATTGTCTCGATACACAGCTTGCAAACAATTCCCAAGTATCATTTAGATAGCGTAGAATCAGAAGCATCGCCTCGGGGATAACAATCGATGCACCGCTGCTACTGCTGCATTTGCTGTATCAAAGTATAACGGAACAAAGAACAACAGTGATTTATTCTAGTTAAACCAAACTAAGGGCTACTTATTATAAACGTAGCTATCATAAGGTCGCGGGTGAGCAAACTAATTGTTTCACATTATTAAACTATACCCTCCTGAGGATGTTTGTAATATCGACCTGTGTCCAATTTATTGGCACTTTAAATGGTAGCCCAGGATTGCAATTATTACAAAATCATAAAATACTTTAATATATTTTAGACAAGATTGTAAATGCAAATTAGTGCATGTCCTTTTTTTAGGACACCGGGACACTATTTGTTGAATTTTAACATTTACTTGGGCTGAAAGAATTACATTTTACAGTCCTAAAAATAGGATGTCGGGCCTTAGGAGGATAGGAAAAATGTTAATAAAAATGGTAGTTAGTCTACGCTTTTTATATTCCACCAAAGCAAACGACCAAGATTATTCCTCGTCAGACGCTGCTAATGTATGCAAAATTCCCTGCTTCCGTCGCAAACAGAGCCAAAGTTTTCCTATATTTATTACAATTTGTTTCTCTACTCAGTGAACTTGACTGGAACCGGACAGAATGACTTCGTCACAGATAAAGGGAACGGTCACACAGGGGGTAAATTAAAGAAAATATCTATATTTACGAACTTAAACAATTACTTTGCTACCCGCGATCTCCGACCGAGGTCCGAGGTTGCGGGCGAGCAAAGTAATTATTTCAGTTCATTGATGATATGGACCTCCAAAGTAAGTAAGTAAGTTTTTAAAAACAAGCTTTTATTACGTAGATGATAATAAAAAGAACTAAAAAGCTAAAAATATTTTAATTGTGATAAATAAAGACCTTGCCCTTTCATTCTGCGAGGAGGCCTGCGCCCTCCAGTGGGACGTACCTATATAGGATGGGATGATGAAAAATAGACCATACATTAAATCTTTTCGTTTTTATCACAGTCCCAATTTTTTCAATAAAAGCGTGTTACACCTTCATTAGGTATTTCTCTTGACGTCAAAATGTAACACGCTTGTATGTTTTTTTATGATGAGAGGGAGACAATCGAGCAAGAGGGTCATCTGATGGAAAATGATCACCACCGCCCATAAATATCAGCAACTCAAAGAGGGTCACTGATCAGTTGCCGGCCTTTAAAAAGGAGAGGGAATAGGGGAGAGGGAGGGGGAGAGGTATTGGGCCCTCGGTGCTCTCACTGACCGTACGAAACGCAGCAGGAGTACTGCTGCTTCACGCCGGTGTTCTGTGAGAGGGTGGCACTGCCCCGGACGAGCCGGCTCCATGGACTTAATACCTAACCAGGACTGAGTACCGCGACAAAAAAGTGAGGCCGTAAAAACAAAACCTAGTGAATTGCATCTCGTTCTAATTAGGGTGATCAAGTACTGTTGCGAGTGGGACACAATTCTCTAGTTTCTCTAGTTTGTATGTAATCTCTCGGACCGCTGTCTCTAGTTGCCATTATTAAACTGTATGGCTTGGTAATATGGGTCACTTTTGATTGACTAATAAAAGTTAGTACTCAGTCCTGGTTAGGTATTAAGTCCATGGCCGGCTCATTCTTGATGCAGCGGCTAGCTACAACATGGCTCTATCACTACCAAAAAATGTGTGCATGTAATAGTACATACCTACATTATTGCAGCGGCCGCGAAATAGGGGATTGCCGGCCGAGTAGTTATAGATGGCCGAGTGTTAACGAGGCCATCTAGAGATACGAGGCCGGCAATCCCTGTTCGTGGCCAAGGCTTGTATAGAGTTTTTCTCAAACATGCATCATCATGATCATCATCATCATCATCATCATCATCACCACCATAACCATCATTATCTTCATCGTCGTCGTCGTCGTCGTCGTCATCATCACCATCATCATCATCATCATCATCAACACCACCATCATCACCATCATCATCATCACCGTCATCATCATCATCATCACCCATCATCACCATCATCATCACCATCATCATTATCATCATCATCTCATCATCACCATCATCATCATCATCTCATCATCACCGTCATCATCACCATCATAATCATCACCATCATCATCATCACCATCATTATCATCATCATCACCCATCATCACCATCATCATCATCATCATCATATCATCATCACCATCATCATCACCATCACCACCGTCATCATCATCACCATTATCATTATCATCACCCATCATCATCACCATCATCATAATCGTCATCATCATCATCACATCATCATCACCATCATCATCATCATCACCATCACCATCATCATCATCTTACCGTACCTTAAATAAGCGTAGTGGCAGAATGTCATAATGAACCAAAACGCAAATATTGCTTATAGTTTTTTTTCAATGGCGAAATGCTATGTTGCCATAGACCTATAAACGTCATGGTGCTGTGTCACATGAAACAATAGACGATCACTTTGCTGGCCTTGGCCAGCAATGTTGTATGAAATTCCATTATTGACCTCTCGTCTAGCCGCACACCACGCCGCGCCTGCATTGTGACACTTCGTGGCGTATTATAAGGAACATAACATCAATATGTTTTTTTTTTTAATATTTCATAGCATGTTTGAGAAAATGTAATTACGCGTCCTCAAGTCCAAATCCCACGACACAACTTCCTGCGCTTTGACGCATCTTTGAGCCACGTCATCACTTGCAACCTTCGGTGTGACCGATACCTTACACCGCAAGAAGCAGCAAGATACTGGGAACATAATTTTGCTTTCAGGTCCTCATTTTGCCGAGATTATCATAAATTGTCGCAGAAGGATGAAATTGTTCGCGATGAAGTCATTTTGTTTTAGACTGTTGATATTTTGGGGGCACGTTTATTTTGACGACATCGTTAGATGGGATTAAATTAGAAATGATGTTTCAGAGCCCTTAGTGAACTTTTTTGTCCCAACCAATGTCTAGCCTCCAACCAATGTCACCTTTGCGTTTTAGTCTGCGTATACTGAAAGTATAGGCACAATAAAAAATGAAGTTTTGTTAAAAATTATATTTTTAATACCTAGTGTTTTTAAGGACTTGTCCAGGAGGTTGGTTCTGGCTTCGGGTGACCCTAGGGCTGGTGCTTATCTTGCTCAGAGGTTGGGGATAGCGGTCCAAAGAGGAAATGCGGCCAGCGTTTTGGGGACGACGCCAGTGACTTCCTTCGATGACGTGTTTGCCTTGTAGCGGGTAGTTTTAGTCTATTTTAAGTTATGGTGATGGGGCGTATGTTTTTTTTGTTTTAATTAATTTGTAATTTGTGGGTACTTTTTGTAATTTATAAACTAATTACTTATAAATAAATATACCTACAAGCTTTTTTTGTTGACTGATACTTTTTGCCTCTGTTTACCAAACTACTCGTCAAGATGGATCAAACGAGCCCAACCTCGATGCGGTCATGTCGTTTTATTTATTAGTGGACGACCGGATAGCCTAGTTGTTAGGGAACCTGACTACGAAGCTTGAGGTCCCGGGTTCGATTCCCGGTCGGGGCAGACATTTGTGTGAATAATACGAATGTTTGTGCTCGAGTCTTGGGTGTTTAATATTTATTTAAGTATTATCTATCTATAAATAAGTATGTTTATCCGTTGTCTAGTACCCATAGTACAAGCTTTGCTTAGTTTGGGACTAGGTCAATTGGTGTGAATTGTCCCGTGATTTTTTTTTATGTTTTATTTAATAAGTTCTTGTGGCCACCTGCCAGCTCCATGTCATAAAAATATTGCATTGTCATCCGATTTACATATGTATGCAAAACGTCTACGTGCCAGCTCCAAAGCTGTTACACGATGTAGTCACTTCATTTTACTTTTTGCTGTTGAAATAAAAATCTCAGTACAAATTTATGTTAGCGGTAGTCTATAAAAGTGAAATATGAAATTTCTTCGCGACTCAACCCTGGGGTGTTATTAACAATGTGTTATCATCAACTTTTACTGCCTCGTAAACTTTATGATAAGGCTATTAAGTAACTCTCATATAACTCTTATATTATATTCCGAAGCTGACAATTTAACAGGCGAAACGGTAGCGAGATTTAAAAGTGAATGAATAACAATCTTAAAATGATTTACGTTCACTAAAATAGTCAAAATCAAGATGTAAATAAATAAAAAATAAATAAATATTAGGGGACAATCTTACACAAATCGACCTAGTCCCAAACTAAGCAAAGCTTGTACTATGAGTACTAGACGACGATAAACATACTTATATAGATAAATAAATACTTAAATACATAGAAAACATCCATAACTTAGGAACAAATATTCGTGCTCATCACACAAATAAATGCCCTTACCGGGTTTTGAACCCAGGACCTCTTGCTTCGTAGGCACGGTCACTACCAACTAGGCTAAAGCGGTCGTTGTGCGTTGTGGTTATGTTTATTGTAATATCTTACAAATAAAAGCATGCAATTAATTAATGGATTTATTGTGGTCAATTACAACAAGTCGCAACTTAATTTACGCCATCTTTAGGCAGAGAGAGTGAGAGCGCTAAGAGTGAGCGACACAACTAATTCGACCCACCATAAACTATCACATTTATTCTGTACATATAAGTAGGCCGCATAACATAACCCTGGATCTTATGCTTCAGTCTTGTTTTTTTTTTTGAACTGAAATAATTACTTTTCTCCGCGACCTTACGATAGCTACGTTTACTCGTATGCAAAAAAATGCGTGTTCATGTAGTTCCTCCACCTCCACACAACCCAACTATCGCCACCACCAACATTACCCTAACGCGTTTCAAACTCAACCTAACATGATACCACAATGAACGGTTGCGGTACTCTGAAGATGATAGTTAGAGCGCGCGCAGACAGAGCGCGGTCTGGAGTTCTGAGTTCCGCTTTCAGAGTTTTGCGTTCTTTCGAATGTACAGAGTCTCTTACGGATAACGCACACAAATTCTCGAGCGGTCAAAACACATAACTCTGAACGCGGAACTCGGAACTCCAGACCGCTCTCTGTCTGCGCGCGCTCTTATAGATAAGGAGATAGGGCCACTTTGAAGTGAAAATATAAATCCCATTTATTCCCTATCCCGTGGGAATTTCAAAAAATCCCTTATTAACCGATGCCTACGTCGTAATAGCTATCTGTGTGCCAAGTTTCAGCACAATCCGATCAGTGGTATGAGCTGTGCGTTGATATTTAGATCAGTCAGTAACGGTAGTCCCAGAGCTAGTGAACCCTCCGAGTAATGGTCGTCCTGTAAGGCTAGATATTTGTAGAATGATGATTTATAGCACCCTAAAGGCAATAACCATGACCTATTTTTAAATTATAAAATAAATAAGATATAAAAACTTATTTTACCTCCTAAACTATGCACCTCTCCATTCACCTGGCAGGTAATTGTGCTTTTTCATAATTTACGATGAATAAACTAAATCATATTAAATTTTTAAACTTACAGAAACAAGTTTTTATATCTTAATTTATTTTACAATTTAAAAATAAAAGGGCTGATGATGCGCAGGGCTGATGCCTGTCAGGTCATGGATAACCATGACAATAATGTCCTTAGGGTGCTATAAATCATCATTCTACAAATTTGTAGCCTTACAGGAAGACCGTTACTCGGAGGGTTCACTAGCTCTCTAGCTACGGTTGCCTCTTATTATACAAAGAAAAGAAGAAAAGATTAGGGTTGCTTTGCCATTTTGAACACGGAACGCTAAATATCCGACCACAAGAATCACGTTTAATTCTAACACAAGCTAATATAAAACTTGTCGCTCCAACAAACTTTCCCTTTAACATATTATTCTTATGTTTTAACTAGCCTCTCCCTGCGGCTTTGCTCGCACAAAACATAAAATAATGATTAGTGCCCGTAGAAGTTTGGATTAAAGTTATAAAACTACCAAATTCCCGACGGAGTTCTCAAAAATTGGTATCCTATCGTTTACTCGAATTTCATGTGTCATAATAAAAGCCGTGTAAATATTTAAAAGCCGTGGTAGCCTGCGGTTTGACCTATGGCCTCTTAAGCAGAGGGTCGTGGGTTCAAATCCCATGGTGGTGACAATAAAGAGTCATTGTATTGTATTGATTTCAATCTCGACGATGGGCCTCATAGGAAGCTCAAAGTCACTCATGAAATCCGCGCAAGAACTAAAGTCACGGACATAGCTCAAAGAGTCGCTAGACTTAAGTGGCAGTGGGTAGGGCACAGCGCTCGTAGAACGCACCGATGGGGCCGAAAGGTTCTCGAGCGAAAGACGCAATGTAGTTAGGCCTGACAAGATGGAGCGACGACCTGGTGAAGGTGGCGGGAACGCAATGGATGCGGACGGCGCAGGGCCGAACTGTTTGTCGAGCCTTGGGGGAGGCCTATGTTCAGCAGTGCACGTCTTTCGGCTGAAATGATGATGATGATGATCTCAATCCCAGCAAGCTTTTTAAGGATTAGAGAGCAACAAACACACACAAATACAAATTTTCCCGTTTGTAATATTAGTAGGATGATTCAATAACAGAAAATATGGGGTGTTAGGGGAGACTGGGGTACACGAAAGACGGCGGTTAATTATTTCTTTCCCGCGTCTCCCCTCGGTGCGTCTGACAGCCATCGCGGCATATTAAAGCAAAGGATAATGGGAGGGTTCCGTTAAAATAAAAATGAAAGAACCGGTTGTCCGTAAAGTCGGTTTACAGACGATAGTTTAACGTGACAACGTCATAACAAAATTCAAAAAACAAAAATGAAACCAGGCTGTCACCCATCCAAGTACTGACCGCGCCCGACGTTGCTAAACCTCGGTGATCGGACGAGAACCGGTGTTTTGTCAAATATCTTGAAAACGGTGCATCCTACGGCAAAATCAATGAAATTTTCATCCCCCTTTAATTCCCCAAAATTGAAAATTACTCGAGCGCTAGTACTAAGATTGTACATTCTGGCGTTCGCTGCTCTCTTGTACCATCGACAATAAGGTCGCCTTGACACATTAAATGTCCATTTTGCTTGCAGTGGCTAGACATCTGTCCATACCAATCCATACCAATGAACTTCAACGGCTGCAAGCAAATTCGTTTTAAAACTGGGCAGGCCTCGCTTTTGTCGACTGTACATACTGGCGTTCGCTGCTCTCTTGTACATACTGGCCTTCACTGCTCTGTAGGTACATGTACCATCGCCCCAGACGTCAGATACCCATTTTCAAAACAAATTTGCTTGCAGCCGTTGATGTTTATTGCTATGGATTGTTATGGACAGATGTCTAGCCACTGCACGCAAACTGGGCCTTTAAGGTGGTTATCTGGCGCTTGGGGCGATAGTACATTACATTGCGTCATCCTTTTTCGTGCGTGCAGCCGGCGGTCATCAATTTATTAGACGTCGTCACGTCAAAAATTTAATGTATTTATGAAAATTTTATGAAAAATTTTTTTAAGGATAGATAGACTGGTAACTGGACTGGTGGCTGGCTGGCTGTAATTGGTGGTTAAGCCTGGTGGCCTCTCAAGCAGAGGGTCGTCGGTTCGAGTCCTGGGTCATACATCATCATCATCCCAGCCTATATACGTCCCACTGCAGGGCACAGACCTCCTCTCAGAATGAGAGGGCTTGGGCCGTAGTTCCCAACACCACACACCATTTAATTTCTTCGCAGGAGCTTTTTGGGAGGGATATTATTATAAGATGGCACACCACACAAAAAGGATGACCCTTATTTGGCATATCATTAATTTTAGTGTCATAATAAGAAAAAACATAACATTTGTTTGGCATAATAAGCAACCCGTATAGTTGAAATATGCATAACGGAAGACCAGCGTCGGCTGCAAGACCGCCATTATGCTGAGTTGGGACCATTTTGTGACAATATTTGTCTCAGTTTCCCTTTTCTTTGTTTTTAAAAAATATCACGAATTAACTTTTTTCTTTCTTTCTTTCGTAACAGTTAATAAGTATTTTTTTTTATTAGCCTGTTTTGGTGTCCCACTGCTGGGCAAAGGCCTCTCCTCTCTTGCTCCACTCTTGTCTATTCAACGCGAGCTCCTGCCATCCCACGTGATAAACATCTAGGTCGTCCCTCCGTCTCCGCTTTGGTCTGTCTCTATTACGATATCCATCGCTAGGGATCCATTCCGTGATAAGTTTGGCCCAACGTTCCGAGTTCATTCGACATACATGTCCAGCCCAGTCCCACTTCAACTTGGCCGTCTTTACGCCCACATCAGCAACACGAGTCATAGAGCGCAGTTCAGTATTTCTAATCCGGTCGGTTCTTCGGACTCCCACAATGCTTCGCTCCATTGCTCGTTGGCAAACCTTGAGTCTGGACTTCTGAGCCTCTGTAAGTGACCACGTTTGCGCGCCGTAGGTTAGGATGGCCAGGATACACATGTCGACGAGTTTGCGCTTTAGAGACATTGGAAGGTTCCCCTTTATTAGCGACTTCATAGACCAGAATCTCTTCCAGGCGTTTTCGAAACGTCTATCGATTTCTTTGTCTTGCCTGTTTTCGAAGGATGCTATCTGGCCTAAGTAAATATACTCGTCGATGTATTGTATGTCCTGTCCATCATCTGCAATTTTACGTTTGATGCTATTTGACATGACCTTAGTTTTAGCTCGGTTCATGACAAGTCCAATCTCAAGGCTCAAGGATAATAAGTATTACTGTAGTATAACTTTAACTGTCATTAAATAACTTTGCATAATTTTATCAAGTGACCGAATTAACTGTCCGACCGATAATAGTCGGCTGCCAACGAATTTCTGATCGACTTGACTCTTTGGCACTGCGTAGAGATGTAGCTTCACTGTGCATCTTCTATCGCATGTACAACGGAGAGTGCTCCGAAGAGTTATTCGGGTTGATCCCTGCCGCATCCTTCCGCCACCGCCCTACGCGACAACACTTCCGTCCTCACCATCTGGATGATTGACAGTCTTCTACTGTGCGTTTTTCCAGAAATTTCCTGTCTCGCACAGCAAAGCTCTGGAATGAAGTACCTGCTGCGGTATTCCCGGACCGATATGATCTTCAAGCTTTCAAAAAAAGAGCGTACTCCTACCTAAAAGGCCGGCAACGCACTTGTGACTCTTCTGGTGTCGCAAGTGTCCATGGGCGACGGTAAACGTTTACCATCAGGCGATCCCTTTGCTCGTTTGCCCCCTATACCATAAAAAAAATATATACAGAACCCTTCTCGAAAACTGTAACTCACTCGCTTGTTTGTCGGATTATTATGAAAGCAGAGAAGTTGGGTTTGGTTAAAACAAAATGTTATGCCCTGCGTCAGATTTGATTGATAGAAATATCTCGCTGCGAAAGCTTTAAAATATTAAAATCAGTAATGTAACTAACGAATTTTACTCAAGATAGCGCTTATTTTTTATTTTAAAACTAGCTTTTTCAATTCCAATTTGTGATGGTAAAGCTTCTTTATCTCTTTCATCGAATAAAATGAAATTCCGGCAAAGGCAACATCCAAACATTATGTGTATCAGTGCTATTTAAAGTTGCTCAGCGTGCTATGGAAAGGGCTATGCTCGGAGTTTCTCTAACAAAAAGATCGAATTCGTAACGAAGTGATCCGACAGAGAACCAAAGTTATCGACATAGCACACCGCATTAGCACGCTGAAGTGGCAATGGGCAGGCCATATAACCCGAAGAACCGATAACCGTTGGGGTAGACGAGTTCTTGAGTGGAGGCCACGGATCGGCAAACGTAGCGTAGGACGTCCTCAGACTCGGTGGAGCGATGATCTTCGCAAGGCGGCTGGCAAGAGCTGTGCTCAGTAGCGTGCCATGGGAGAGGCCTATATCCAGCAGTGATGATGATGATGATGATGATGACGTATCAGTTAGTGATATATAAATCCCGTTTATTCCCCATCTTCTATCTTTTTTATTTGTGAACCGATTTAAATGAAACAAACACTAAATGCTAATTCAAAAAAATATTAACACATTAGTGAAAACCCATCCTTCTAGGTTAAGGCGTTTGTGAGATTAGCGCGCACAAACGCACAGATAAACAGACAAACAGACGCTTACGCTAATAAATAGCCCTAGTGACATTTTTTCTTAAATATCTTCAATGTAGAGACACCATCATCATCCCAGCATACGTTCCACTGCAGGGCACAAACCTCCTCTCAGAATGAGAGGCTTGGGCCGTAGTTCCCACAGTAAAGTCCAAAGTAAATTTCGAATGTAAATTCGTACATAAATTCCGAAAAACTCAGAGGTGCGAGCCGGAATTTGAACCCACGTCCCTCTGCTTGAGAGGCCATTGATTAAACCGCTAGGCCACCATTAGGCCACCACTTATTCAGGCTAACTTGATATGAAAGGAAAAACTTAAAAAGATAAGAGAACAGTTTATGTACTGTCACTTATACGTGGTTTGTAATAAATGAAAACCAAGGAGAACAATTTAAATTACAATTTATTACTAAGAAAAATAATGAACTATCTTACAATGATCTTTAATACGGGCTGGGTTCGATGCCCGTCCGGTTTCTTGCTAGTAAAAACTTTATACATAAAAACCCCCAACGATGGACAAAGAGTGTGTCCGTAAAAGGGTGAGAATCATTTTTCATCAAAATTGGTTCAGCTGTTTCAAAGTTATCAGCCATATTGTATGCTGCGGAAGGGGTCTTAGACTTAATTGCGTTTGGGATTTTTAAAACTTTTAATTTATAGTTACCTATATAATTATACAAACTTAAATACAGTTGACTCCTTCAAATTATGAGCAACAGTGCGCTATAGCCGGCAACTCTAATTTAGATCTAATCTCTTTTATTGTAGTTAGTTGTTAGCCAAGTTTTAATTAGTTGCTTCGAGTTGCTGTACGTTGCTCCGCTAGCTCCGACGGGATGCTTAAATGATTGTATTACCCGAACAATTAGTTTATTATAGTTATATGTTGCGTACGGGTTTGTAAGTTCATGGTTTTCTATTTTACGCTTATTGTTAGCTGACTGCCATAAAGATTGTGTGTCTGTGTGTGTGTGTGTGTGTGTGTGTGTGTGTGTGTGTGTGTGTGTGTGTGTGTGTGTGTGTCCAGCTCCCGGTTTTTTCTCCTCCTCCACTTAAAAAAAGTGCAAATGTTAATGTTCGTTAATTAATGTAAATTTTTGATGACATTTGAAACCTTGGTTCAACTCTATCTAAGCACCGACAAACCACATGAAACAAACTTATGCCAAACATAAGCAAAAGAGCGATTTAATTCCCAAGGCCCGAAATCTCCAAGACAAACTCGGTAATTAGTGGCTTTGTGGACTTTGGACCTTTAAGGTTTGCCATACCGCTGCTTTAAATACGGAAACGATACGGAATCGCAGTGACGTGCCGTAAACGTCAGAATTTACCGCATGCTCTCCATAGTATAAATATGACCGCTTTACCCTAGTTGAAGTATGTATTTATCTATATAAGTATGTTTATAGTCGTCTAATACCCATAGTACAAGCTTTGCTTAGTTTGGGACTAGGTCGATTTGTGTAAGATTGTCCCCTAATATTTGTTTATTTTTTATTTATGTATATTAGTCTTTAAGGTATTTTTATATGGGCCTATGCAGCCTGAAATAAAATTATTCTATTCTATTCTATTCTATTCTATTCTATTCTATATAGTAAAGTTGTGACGTTTACGGTGCGTCACTACGATTCCGTAACGTCACCGTTTTTTATGCGGCGGTTTGGTCGCACCTTTACTAGGTGAGTTTTGGCATGACGCCGGCCACGCTTAGGGATGGGTAGTGTGAAAAATTAATGACCAACTATACTACACTCACGGTCAAACAATCTGGCCCACATTAAACATGAAACTAGCGTGAGACTTCATAGTGAATATAATAAGGATCATCATCATTATCATCATCATCATCATCATCATCATCATCCCAGCTTATACATATACGTTCCACTACAGGGTACAGGCCTCCTCTTGAATGAGAGGATTGAGGCCGTAGTGCATTAACTCATTAATGTCATCATCATCCCACTATATAGGTACGTCCCACTGCAGGGCACAAGCCTCCTCTCAGACTGTAAAGGCTTGGGCCGTAATTCCCACGCGGGCCCAGTGCGGATTGGGAACTTCACACTCACCATTAAATTTCTTCTCAGGTGTGTGCAGGTTTCCTCACGATGTTTTCCTTCACCTTATGGTAAATTTCAAATATAATTTCGCACATAAATTCCGAAAAACTCAAAGTCGTGAGCCCGGATTTGAACCCACGACCCTCTGTTTGAGAGTCAATAGGTAAAAACACTACGCCACCACGGCTATCACCATACTAAACAATATTAACAACAAACATTCGAAACTTTACGTTTTCCGCTATACGGTTAATACGGTTTTAAACAGGTTTCCCCTACGTACTAAAATTATATACATCTGCTCGCAACCTTCTCCTATTTATTATAAATCAGTGCCCAAACAAACCCGGGGACGTGCGTAGTATAATTATGGATCGAGATGCCGCGGCAGACGGCGCGACAGCTCTGGCGCCAGCAGCCGACAACAGGACAAAGATTACATTAGACGCAGATAGTAAATCACGCATTCTTTACTAACAAAAGTTACCATATTCTTCCGCTCCGCAAAAAAGTCGTACCTATTTTGTGCGGACCTTAAGTGAACAGTAACTTGTACCTACCTATTACTGAGTATGTAATTCAATAAAACAACCCGCGCTTTTTCTGTGTCGCCGTCAATTTGATGATTTTACTTTGAACATCTGCAGGATTTAATGACGATGGCTTGCACCAACTTTACTTCAAAATTCAGACAAAAAATTACATTTTTCACATTGATATGTAAAAAAAATCCATGTTACTTTTGTACATTAAACACATTTTCTTATTTAATAACATAAAGCAGAAATGGACCGCGATGGTAATTATATTTTAAAAACCAGACCCCTGAAGAAACTAATTGATGTTCCCTTGCCTAGTGGTTTGCCTAATGGTCTCAAACAGAGGATCGTGATTACGAACCCGGACTCACACCTCTGAGTTTTTCTTAATTTATGTGCGAAATTACACTTTAAATTCGCGATGAGTTTTACCATGAAGGGAGAAATCATGAAACCTACACACGGTTGCAAAGAAATTCAATGGTGTGTGTTCAGTTCCCAATCCGGACTGAGCCCGTGATAATCTTCTTCTTCAGATCTTTCGTTCTGAGAAGAGGCCTGTTCCCTGCATTGGAACGTGGACATGGGGATGATAATTGGTAGTGATGATTCGTCCGCTACCAAATATGTGTCTTATTTTGCGTGTGTAACATAAAAATAACATAAGTAGTAACATAAGTAGGTGATCTCTATTTCTATTATTGTGAAACTTACAGTCTTGGTCGTCGTCAAAAGATTTTCAATCTTCCAACAAAAGGAGGAAGGAAGGAAGGAGGAGCTCAAAGTCACTCAGGGGGCAATGGAGATGGCTATGCTCGGAGTTTCTTTGCGGGATCGCATTAGAAATGATGTAATCCGCGCAAGAACTAAAGTCACCGACATAGCTCGAAGAATCGCCAGACTCAAGTGGCAGGGTACATCGCTCGTAGAACTGATGGCCGATGGGGCAAAAAGGTTCTCGAGTGGCGCCCACGGACCGGAAGACGCAGTGTAGGTAGGCTTCCAACAAGATGGAGTGACGACCTGGTTGCGGGATTGCGTTGGATGCGGATGGCATGGGACCGATGTGTTTGGCGAGCCTTGGGGGAGGCCTATGTTCAGCGGTGGACGTCTTTCGGCTGAAATGATGATGATGATGATGATGAACAAATGAACCCTGTCTCAAATTCTTGAAGAAGTTTAACTACTTCGAAATAGGCATAAAACATACCAGTTTTACTTTCATATTCTTTGCAACAAGCACCGTAGCTATTTTGTCTCAATCCACGCGCAACTTCTCATTGGTATATTTTGCATCCTTCGCGCCAAAGCAACCAATCAGAAGTCTCACAGTTTCCAAACAACCAATCAGCACGCGTTTGAATTTTCAAATGCACCATTCACGACCATTGTTGTTCAAAATATGAATTTTTGCGCAGAGTTCTTGCAAACAAACTATTTTTTTAGATATAATCTGTTTTGACATACTTTGGCTGTATTTGGAATTTTTAAAAGGTGATGTTATTTAACTATGTTCAGTGTGTTAACAAATATGGTGATTATGTATGTGGATATTGTGCTTTTGATGATTTTGGTGAGTAATAACTTGTTTTCTTCCGGTGGTAGTCTGAAACATATTGAAGAAAGTAGGCTAACGAACATTAAAGTCCATTTAGGAAACATAAACGTCAATTTCTTTTGATTTTGAAACGGTGCTAGTACGACATTTTTTTGGTCTCCAGCATATAGAATAACAAATAATAATCAAATTCAACTTGGCTGTTTATTTTGAACATATTGCAATAGTGTGGTAGGGTTAATGTCATAAATAAGTGATTACTTTTGTACCTTGTTACTTTAACGTCATATTTGAAAAGCCATACGAAATTATGTAACGACTGAAAGCAAAAAGGTACAAAAGTGATCACTTATTTATGACGTTGACTCAACTTTCATCAATTTTCCTGGTCAAGTTTTTAAATGAATATTAAAATGTCCTAGTATTTTTATCAGTTAAGTAACCATGTTCTGTTTGATAGTTTTTTTTTATGTGCATCACTAAAATTGTTATAACATAAGTACACTAAGTTACTGACATAGAACAAAACTTACACTTACTTACATAATTTTACTAGGCGTATTTAGTATCACTGAAACTAAAACTTAGCTCTAAGTAATACGACTTACTTCGATTGCCAAATTGAGTCTGATTTCTTTTCAAAATTGCACAGTTTTATGTCACTAAAATTGATGCTATGGTTCCTAAACAGATCTTTCTATGGCTTTTAGTTTCAGAGTTACCCATACTGATCCATCCATGTATGTATATGGGCCCCCGATATAATACCTGTATGTGTTAAATTGATTTAGGCAGGCAGTACAAAGTGTATAGCACATAATGTGCTACATATATCAATTAAATTGAAACATTCTCTCTATATTTATCCGCTACGTTAAATCAAGCGATATTGATGAAATTTTAACATGTGGATTTTCGGAGGCATACAGTCAATCTAGTTTAGTCTTATCTCTAGGAATATGTGTGTTGTAGAGCTTTAGACTGACTGAAGCTCCCTCTCCCAGGTACTATTCTTACATGCCTCTTAACTTTTCACAGGTTTCTAATCGGGCACGTATCAAAATATATGAAGTTTAAAATTAATAATGTACGAAATACATAATGGTCATTTGATATAATGCAATTTTCTTGGAAAAGTTCGTTTTATCAATAGTTTCATAGAAAATTTTAGTATATATGACCATTATTTATTTCGTCCATTATTCGTTTTAAACTTTATATATTTTGATACGTTCCCATCTAATTAGAGACCGACTAAAAATATTTCCACCTCTAAGATATTCTATGTTTTATCATGACCCTTAATCACTTTTATGCCCCAACGCGCCGGGGGGTAGACAGCGATAACCAGATTAACCCAGAACCCAGTATTTAATCAATTAGTAATACTCCACGGTACCGAGTTTTTTCCTTGGTTATTTTATTGAGTGACTTTTGGGATTATTTTTGGGTTAAAAGTAATAAATGAAGTTTAAAAATGCAATATTAAATATTTTTCGGTTAATTAGTCCATAACTTTTGAACATGGTCTTCATACGTACCTACGACCCTACGTACATATTATACAAATCATCAATCTATCTGACTCGTAAGTAGAACCTTTTCATTATGAATATCTTCATGACGTCGCAATTTTTGACATTAACTGTGAAAAAAGTTGTAGTGTGGGTCAGGTACAAATAAAAAAATAAAACCCCAACGCAATTTGGTCACACATAATGTTTGAAAATAAATTAAATGTCCATTAAGTATGCGTCTAAGATCACTTCCGCAGCTAACAGAAGAGCTGATAACTTTGAAACGCATAAACCAATTTTGATAAAACATGTCTAAGAACTATCGCCAAAAAATTCGCTTTCAAATAAAAGACACCGCATCCAAATCGGTTTACCCGTTTAAGAATTATGATGCCACAGATTTTCGGAGCCCGGGGATTTCGGAATTTTCGAGAGAAATCCCAACTTTTGCCGGCTTGTATTCGACAAACTTGCACAATTGGAATTAATCTCATATGACGATGATGGCACTACCAATGTATGTATGTATGTATGTAATATATTTATTCATAAAAAGTTACACTTTCATTTAAACCATGCCCCGCAAAACTGCTTACGCAGTAGACTGACGTACTTTTTGCGAGCTGTCTAAACACAACTCTCCCATAGATTGTTTCTGGCTATTGCCAGTTATAATGCCTTCTATGCTACGATTGAGTAATCATTTAAAAAGTAGCTAAAAATCTAATTTTCCAACTGGAAAATCAACTAATTGAAATCAGCTATTGCTAGAATGGCATCATTATTATAGTTTTATGTTTGTTTTATGGGGTTATTATCCGTATTGTAAGAGAAACTCCCGAATGTACTTTCTGCAGTACACAGAAAGAATTTCCAAACTCACAAAACTAAAAATTCTCGGCCTGGCTGAACACTACGGCTATTATAAAAAGTCACCACTTACACGTGTAACTGAAAGTCTTAAACTTCAGCCGCTAATACGCTGTTTTACTGAAGACATATTTCCACAGTAGTGAGTGTTTAAGCCTCTATTCAAAATGCTCATACCATTTGGGTAAACATATGCCCCAAAAACTTCGTGAACTCTGAGGCTAGCCAAAGTATTTTACGGGTATTGAGTCTGGCCTAAATCTCGACTTTGATATTCAGTTATAGAGCCGTTATGGAAAATGCGGCCGACCGAATATTAGGGACGGAAGTGTAATTCTGGTTTGGGTTCACCAAACACTATGGTGTTGAAATGGTATTTATTATAAATTACAAATATACATACTTAGGCTATAATTTATAATTATAACTTTATACAAATTAACACTATGATTTAAAAAAAACTAACCAAACTACAACTAGGTTAAATTAACAAAAAGTTCCCCCCGCGGCATGGACCCAAAGACCTTGGCAGCATTACCTCGCTAGCTTTGCTGATACTTTGTTGTGCGAGGAAGCTGCCAGCTTTTCGATCTCTTGTGACATCACAAAGCCGTTTAGAAAGGTCTTTGTAAAGACTTTTTGCGTTGGGGCTCCACGGACCTAAGGTCTCGACCCCGAATGGAACAAAGTTGTCCTCAGAGCTAAGACCTTTGATGGTATTTTACTTATACGAGTTTTAGAGGTCGGCTCAATAGAAGCACCCTTTAGCATGCTAAGTTAGCATGATGAGATAAATTTTACCCTTGCTGAGCTACTCGTCTAGCAGCTAGCCTTCTCTCCGGTAAGCTGCAAAATCCATCAGAGGGTAACAGCAACAGTGTGAAGCTTTATATTTGGTGTAAAAACCTGCACATCTTTATAACGTTTGCTCGCAATGATTTGCTATCATAATTGTAAGTTTTTGTTAAAAACTTCATTTGTAATGCAAGTTTTTTCGCCGGCTGTACTTTTTGTTAACTGTGCGTACCTTCTTGCGTTGTTAACCAACTTATATAGGTATAGGTTTTCCTCTTTCACCTCATTTTGGTGGATTGTGGGAATCTGTAATTCAAATGACCTAGATAAATAAATGACGACGTCATCTTCACAGAATAATTCGGGCCTTTTATGTTTGTTTGAAGAATCTTTTCACAACAAAAGTCATGCTAATATCGCATTGCTTGACAAGGGAATTCAATATGAAACACAATGTGAGAACGTTCTATGGTGCTTCAGGAATTAAATAGTGCGATAGTATGATACATTATTTTTATATTATAATCGCGTTGTTTCAGTTGGGCATGATATTATGCGTGTGCACATACTGCGTTGTTCGGATACGCAGGCTGCAACAAACTGGGCAGGTAATAGCAATGTTTTTTTTAATTGTCCAATATTTGTCCAAGCTAGAACATAATTTTTTGACTAGTATTATAAGTTCAAAAGTAACTCTATCTGACTGTCTATATGTCTGTTACTTCTTCACGCTTGAACTACTGAAACGATTCTGATGAATTTGGTAAATGAGTCATTCCACGTTATAAGAGGCAAATGGTCCACAACTATAACCTAACTTCATTAAAAACGTCAAGCAGACAACTATCTTCAGCTTATATTTTGTAATGCGTTTTGTATACCCGTAGAACAATAATGTCTCAATTTTTTACATGACAAACACGTCGACAGTAAACCGCATTTTTATGCATTTTTGTCATTACTATTTTAAGAAATATTGTCAAAAGACATGATGATCACAATTAACGATTTATGAAAACAAAAAACAGGACCGATAGTAAATAGATTTAGATTGGTCAAAATTGTTGGGACTTGTCCTTTTGTAATGGTTATATTCATGGCATGGTAATGTCGTTTGACCCGAACGGTTGAACAAAACAAAACCGTCACGCAGTTGAAAACATACACACAACTAACTATTTCTAGTCTTATGCATCATTATCTCTCGTGTACTGTGTGAATAAATTTAAACTTTCAGCAGCAGCTCTAGTTAATTTAATCTTTTTGGAAAGAGCTCGAAACCTGACGGTTTTAAATGAGGTCTTTAGCAATTCATGTAATACTTGTCCGTTTCAGGTTACCATTTTACTGAAGCCGACTAAAGTGCTGTTCTCTCACAAAAACGAGGAAAGCGGGAGAGAGGAACTCAGGTATTTCATTTCGATAAATATTCGGATCAGAAACGAGGTGATCCGTAGAAGAACCGGGGTCACCGACATAGCCAAACGGATTAGCTCGTTGAAATGGCAATGGGCAGGCCATATAGCACGTAGAACAGATGACCGTTGGGGGCCAAAAGTTCTGGAATGGAGACCACGGACTGGCAAGCGCAGCGTGGGACGTCCACCAACGAGATGGACGGACGATTTGGTGAAGGCCGCAGGTTCAGGGTGGATGCAAATCGCTTCCAATCGTAATGATTGGGCATCAATGAGGGAGGCCTATGTCCAGCAGTGGACGTCCTACGGCTGAAATGATGATGATGATGATGAAATATTTAATCAAAATAAATAGATATATTTACTTACACGAAAGCATTCTAGCATTCTTATTTAGTGCACATTACTATTCATACAAGGTTTTTAAATTTTCACCATTTAAATTCGTTGTAATTGAATCGCAAACGAGTATTGGCTGTAGCCCTTGCTCAAACTTATTTCTCACGAGCATTTTCGCACTTCTGTTCCTGTATGGAACTGCATGTGAGTGTTACTATTGATTTTTATTAGATGGAATTGCACAGGATTACCTATAATAATAGAATTAATTTATTAATTACTACGATGTAAAGTTGTGACGCTGGCATTTGATAGACTCTATAGTACGAGTCAAATATAGCAGTAGTGAAGTATTCAATAATATCACTGGTAATCCTTCAAATATTACAGAATACTAACATCAGATTGTACTTTTCAGAAGTGTAGTAGCCTACCAAAACCCCTTCACTGGAGACTACTGCGTCCACAAATCGCATCCACCAAAAGGCTACATGAATGCGATCCCCTCCCCTGAATCCACAGACAGTGGGGTTTCTGATGAGTATGAACCCCTGAAGCCAACAGTGGCGGTTCCAGATTCGGAGTACGAAAAAGCGGGGAATGGTTATGGGCACTTTAATGTAAGAAAACTTTTTAAATATTATGCATTTGCTCTAAGTCCTCTAGTTTTATAATTATAATTTTGAGATATCACGCTTCACTGTTCTCCCAAGACTTAATATTCATCATCATCCTAGCCTATAATACGTCCCGCTGCAGGACACAGGTCTCCTCTCAGAATGAGAGTGCTTAGGCCATAGTTCCCACGCAGGAGCGGGGGGCTTAATAATATAAGCAAGGTAATTTTAACAGTATTTAATTGTATGACAAAGTCGGCAGTGGCGGTAGCCAAGTCTACTTATACACAATATTTATTTATTAATCACATCTCATATTCATTTGATTAATATTTTTTTTACTTGCAATAAATAATAAATTAATTACAAATCCATAACGCAAACTTAAACTCCTATTATATTTTGATGTAGTTAAATAATGTTTAATCAATTGTTTATTTTCAAAAAGTAAATCATGTACTTCCTTTACCTACCTATTTATTAATCATTTTTTATTAATTAATCCCATCCCTATTCAATAATCATTTACTTAGTAATTAATCGTATACTTATTCATTAATCCCGTACTTATTCATTAATCACATAGATATTTATTAATCTTTCACAGATTAAAGAACACTGTAGGCTCGCGAGCGTCTGTGAAGACAATAGCGTGAACAAAACCAGGAATTGGAACTACAAGGAGTACCAGATATAAATCTAATGAAAAAGGCAAAGACGTAACTTAGATGTCTACGAAGTAACCTGGCAAGATTAACAAATTAACCGACTTCAAAAAAGGATGTCCTATTTTCATCTGTATGCGTTCTCCGACTACTGTCATAATTGGGCAGTAACACTATTTGAGTAGATAAATATCAAACTCCATTTATCATTCGACCCTATATACGCCCCACTGCAGGGCACAGGCCTCCTCTCAGTATGAGAGGGCTTGGCCCGTAGTTCCCACATTTGGATTAGGAACTTGGATTGGGAACTTCACCATTGGATTTCATCGCAGGTGTAAGCTGATTCCCTCATGATGTTTTCCTTCACCAAATAAAATAGCAATAAAATATAAATAATACATTCCTAGTGTGGTGACCCCTTCCATTTCAAAACTTTTTTTTTGCTATTTGATTTTACGATTGTATTTTCAAGTTACTTAGCGAACAAGACATCTGGTCCCATATTTCTAATCCATTCCTTTCTCTTTTAAAGTCGGTTAACGATGAGAAAAAGTTATTCATAATTATAGCGTAAACCCGATGGAAATTAACACAAAGTGACTTACTGTGATTATTAACTAACTACTAAGAATATATAAAGTTTAGATTAAGAATTGTACAAGTTAAACTTAAAAAAGTTGGTGAGAGTTAAAGAGCTTGGGATCTTGCAATATTAACTGTTATTAAGATTGGAGTCAGCGTTCAAAGGTGACGATAAAATTAAATTGTAATTGCTTCTAATTATATCGATGTTAATTTTAAATATTTTAAAGAAGAGTGACTTTATTTTAGTTAAAATAAATCTAATAATAAGTTTCCAAACATTGATTTAGGTAGAGATGCAACGAATATATGGTAACTATCCGATATCTGGCCTATCCGGCCGAATACCTGGACAATTTGGGAGACAACAAACACAAATAAACAAACAAACAGACTCCGAATCCGACTTGCCTTGCACTTGGCTGGTTTTTAGCACTGGCAACGCAAAGATGTCGCAATATGCAACGTAATAACAGGTATAGGGTCCAACTATTCGTTACATCTCTAACTAATTGACGTCTTTGAGTACGGCAATCCGTAACTTAAATGTCCTGCAACTTAGTCCTTGGTAGCGCTTATTGCTCATGCTTGTATAAGATACAACCTATAACTTTAGTAACGATGAAAATGTTAATAATGATTAATTATTTGACATAACGTCGTGTTTAATAATTGTTGAGCTTCAAATGTTTATAGAAGTAAACGGTTACAAGTGTATTTAAAATACAATTATAAGAATACGTATAGGTAACGCCACTAGAATTGAGGCGAATGATTACACACACAGCTACATAAAGTACTGATTGCAAAAAAAAACAGTGAATGAATGAAATGAGTAAGTAAATGAAAATGCGAGTTATATATGATCTTATTATGAAATACCTACGCAATACTAAACTAAGTATGCAGCTTTATAAATTTTCTTTTTACATTGTAACGAACTTTTTACATTTAAACGAAAACAATTTGAAACTGATAAGAAAAAATATTCGCAAAAGTATGAGGAACCCCCAAAATTTATTGTTTTTTTTTTTCTATTTTTGTGTGAAAATCTTAATGCGGTTCACAGAATACACTTACCAAGTTTCGGAAAAAAGTGGCTGTGACATACGGACGGACAGACAGACAGACAAACATGACGAATCCATAAGGGTTCCGTTTTTTGCCATTTGGCTACGGAACCCTAAAAATAGCGAAATATATGCTTGTCTGATTTAATGATCAAAATATTTTTTTTTCTGTTTTGTTTGAGCTAGATGTGTTTTCCTAAATAATTCTTTACGATATAGATTGAAGAAATTTTTAGTCAATCTTGTAATTCACTGTTGAGTCTATTGAACTTGCTATCGGCACGCGGCGGACACGACGTACAAATACGCGTTCTTGAATCTACATAAGCACGACGACGTCTGTACACGCGTACGCCTACATACATCGCGCGCGCACTCTTCTGGATTCCGGCGGGTTCCGGCAATCTGCGCCTTGAGGGGTGGGGTAACTCGAATCGGTGCGGGGTGGAGCATGTCCATTCTGTACGTTAGTACTATTATATATTCTGTGCTATCGGTACGAATAAATGTCAAAATCCTGCTGTCATTACATTACATGTTGTTGTGTGCGTGACCTCAACTCACGTGGCGATACCTATAGAATATTGTCCAGTTCAATTTGAAAACCCGATTGGAACTGATGATACGGCCATTCGGCCGAATGGCCACGTCAATAGTTCCTATCTTTATAATATATTAACAAATCACCATAAATCAATTATGTAAAACAACGAAATGAGAAATCAGAATAAAATTCCTCTTGCTCAATGTTTTTTTCCTGCAAATGTTAATTAAGGGTAAAATTTTGAGCGTTTATTGCTTTCAAGATTTCCGTGAAAATAAAAATGAATGGGTATTGAAAATTGTGATTAGATGCCTTCCGACGCATAGTACCAGAAACGCAGATTACCTTGTACGCGGATGACCAGATGTACGTCCTATCTTTTTTAACTGATGTAGTCCTTAAGACCTAGATGAGAATCATAAGTTTTGAAACTTTGGAATTTATAATAATAATAATAATCATTTATTTCAGATTGCATCCATAATGTGTTAGTAACAAAGACAGACTAACTTAAACTAGAAGGCAGATGCCTGGCACTCCACACCTGCTGGAATGGGCCATTTACTCTGTTGGCGACAGTTGCCAGGATGGTATTTGCGCTGCCACGCACTCGCTGCAACAGAGATGCTACGCGTTTACGCATAATTGCGTGAAAATCATCTGTTCGCGCCTCCGCGAACATTCCTGAGGCGCTGCAATGGCGTGGCAACCCTAAGAACATCCTAAATGCATTGTTATACTGTACTCGTAGGGCACCGAAAGTTTTTTGAGTATAGTTGATCCATAGGCTGCAAGTGTAAAAGGAAAGGACTGACAGTAAGCCTTCAAAAGTGTTACTTTTACTTCCTTAGTACACCTAGCAAACCTACGAATCAACATATTACTTCTTACTGCCAGCGCCCTACGTTCTCTCTCCCAGTCTACGTTATCAGTTAGCGTTTATTCAAGCAAATTTAAAGTTCCTTTTTCACTGAATTACTTTATGTAGTGCATTAGGCAGTTATTGTTACAAATGATTTCTTCTTTAATAATTACGCCATTTCTAATGCGATCCCGCAGTGAGACTCAGAGCATAGCCCTCTCCATCGCCCCTTGAGTGACTTTGAACTTCCTTATGAGACCCATCGTTAGCGGCCAAGTCTCAGTGCCATAAGTCATCACTGGCAACACACACTGGTCAAAGAATTGGATGCGGATGGCGCAGAACCGATCTGTTTGGCGAGCCTTGGGGAAGGCCTATGCAGCAGTGAACGTCTTTTGGCTGAATAATGATGATGAACGATGAAAATACGCCAGTACTGTATGACTGTGCCATTTCAGTGCTTACATTTCATCGATTCTTTACTAAACTGTTTTTAAAACACTGTACGGAGGTACGGAACCTTTCATGTACGAGTCCGACTCGCCCGTCACGATGGTCTATTCCGACTAGGTATCAGTTCCATTGATGGAACTAGTTGGACTTTTTTTCTGAGTAGTTACATTCAACGAAGAGAGTTTCTTTAATGGAACCAGTTGGACTTTTTTTCCAAGTAGTTACATTCAACGAAATAGTAGTTAGTAGTGGTAGAGCCATGTTGTAGCTAGCCGCTGCATCACGAATGGGCCGGCTCGTCCGGGGCAGTACCACCCTCTCACAGAACACCGGCGCGAAGCAGCAGTAATCCTGCTTGCGTTTCGTACGGTCACTCTCCCCCTCCCTCTCCCTTTTCCCCTATTCCCTCTCCTTTAGGGCCGACAACGCACTGGCATCGTGTAAAGCGCTGCGGGTGTCTATGGACAGTGGTGTTCATTTAACATCAGGTGACCCACTAGTTCGTTTGTCTGGCCTATCTAACATAAAAAAAAAAAAAAATAAAAAAAAAAAATAATCCCTTATTAACCGATGCCTACGTCGTAATAGCTATCTGTGTGCCAAATTTCAGCACAATCCGATCAGTGGTATGAGCTGTGCTTTGATATTTAGATCAGTCAGTAACGGTAGTCCCAGAGCTAGTGAACCCTCCGAGTAATGGTCGTCCTGTAAGGCTAGATATTTGTAGAATGATGATTTATAGCACCCTAAAGGCAATAACCATGACCTATTTTTAAATTATAAAATAATTAAGATATAAAAACTTATTTTACCTCCTAAACTATGCACCTCTCCATTCACCTGGCAGGTAATTGTGCTTTTTCATAATTTACGATAATCATAATCATAAGTCTTTATTGCTTGAAATAATGTTACAAAAGGTCTTAATTTAACAGATAAAAGTTCATCATTTCGCCATAAAGGCATGCAATCAATCGGAAATTAAAAACTATTTTAATAAATTATTTTATCAATATTCTAATGTACAAAAAATAGAAAGTACTTAATTTAAATTCCTTTGCTTATTAAAAAATTGATTTATACACAGGTACATTCTATTTACTTCCATGAAATTAACTCTGCATTATTAATGTAACTACTCGGAAAAAAAGTCCAACTAGTTCCATTAAGGAAACTCTCTTCGTTGAATGTAACTACTCGGAAAAAAGTCTAACTAGTTCCATCAATGGAACTGATAATGTTTTACGACCGCTTTAGCCTAGTTGGTAGTGACCCTGCCTACGAAGCAAGAGGTCCTGGGTTCGAATCCCGGTAAGGGCATTTATTTGTGTGATGAGCACGAATATTTGTTCCTGAGTTATGGATGTTTTCTATGTATTTAAGTATGTATTTATCTATATAAGTATGTTTATCGTCGTCTAGTACCCATAGTACAAGCTTTGCTTAGTTTGGGACTAGGTCGATTTGTGTAAGATTGTCCCCTAATATTTATTATTTATTTTATTTAATGTAACTAGTCGGAATAGACCGTCACGATATCGTTACGCTTTCGCCGCGATATCGTTGCGCTTTTAATACGTTCGCAAATCGCCAGTGTGACTGCTCTTACGTGTTAGAAGCCGTGGGTTGGAATATAATATCATATTGCTTTTATCAAAATCCATTACCTTCCCATCAAAAAGGCATAGCACTTAAATTTCACGCTTCCTCAATGCACTAACCTGCCCCCCCTGGACAGAGATTAATGACACCCCCTTAGGTAATTGAGTGCTGATATACCCTTGATTATTAAAGCGCTTCCTTCACTAATGGATCCGTTTTAAATTTCCCGAAAATCGATGATTGGTTTTTAAATGGAGTTTGTTTTTAAGGATGGTGTGGAATATCGAGTGCTTACTCTGATTGAATCAGAAATGTCGTGTTTAACCCGTATCTATTGTATCTTTACTTAACAAGTAATACTCGTATGTATGTCTGCACCTGTGTATAGTCGCCCGAGCCAGGCTTTATTGTTTTATTCTGATATAGAAAGTGTCATAAAAATGGTAAAAGCAGTTACTTGGTCGACTGTACAGCCGAATGTCACATCGTTTTGTAAATATGACAATAGCCTTTGATGTTATAAGCCGTAAAACAGACATTTTAAAATCAGGATACTGTAAAAAATATAATATACGTCCGAACATGAGGGCACACAATATAAACTTAAAAATTATACAAATATTTAAGATTTTCTAACACAATCTTAGTTTTACTTAAATTTAATTACGTTATAAACCATCAATATTAAGAAAGTGGGAGTGTGTTTGGTGTCATAAAACGTTAAGTCATCATTTTTTTCCCGTCGAATTTTTAAATTGTCATCCTGTAGAACTCTGTTATGTTAGGTTAGGATTATTTTTTTAACAACTTTGAATAATTATTGGTTTCTGAGAAAAAAAAGTTATGACAAATGATGAATTTATGGCAAATGATTTATGACTAATAATCTTATTTCTCCTGATATGGACCCTAAGAAGAAAGTCCTTAACCGAGTAATAAGTTAACAGTCATTTATCAATCAATAAATTTTACAATTTATTTTTAAATAATGCGTTTCGGGGTTCTGATTTTATTGAACTTATCCACTTTTAACGACCGCTTTAGCCCAGTTGGTAGTGACCCTGCCTACGAAGCAAGAAGTCCTGGGTTCGAATCCCGGTAAGGGAATTTATTTGTTGTTGTTTGGATGTTTTCTATGTATTTAAGTATTTATTTATCTATATAAGTATGTTTATTTTATCGTCGTCTAGTACCCATAGTACAAACATTGCTTAGTTTGGGACTAGGTCGATTTGTGTAAGATTGTCCCCTAATATTTAAATTTATTTATTTATTTTATTTTATTTTCACTTATCTCTAGATATAGTCATAGGTTTCAATAATTTATTCCTATACCTATTGCGCTCTAGTGCTTTTTTCCTATTTTTTCTCGGCTATACTTACTGCACTGCACTAACATTTCATTCCCGAAAATATGCAGCAAAAACATAACAAATTGAGCCCATAAATAATTCGTATTACGACACTGTGATTATTTATATTCAGTTGAACCCGTTCTGGCAATAAATTTACCGGATAATGCCGTTTCACAGCTTCCACACTATTTACCCGGTAAATGACTCATGAGGGATCATTTTTAACCCCCACTGAAAGGGGTACGATGTAAGTTTAAGTTTTACTTATTCTTGGTTTAGTAGACTTATCTTTCGGCATAGTTTTTTTAACCCCCGACACAAAAAAGTTTATAAGTTTTGTGTCTTTGTGTGTATGTGGCACCGTAGCTCTTAAACAGGTGAACCGATTTAGATATGGTTTTTTTATGTGAAAGCAGGTTTTTGGCGATGATTCTTAGACATGTTTCACAGAACTTCAGCCGTTTCAGGGTTATCAGCTTTATTGTCAATAAGTTGTCTTCAAATTTTGCAAATCGAATATACGCTTTTAGTATTCGCATGGAATTGAAATTTGGTACGCTGTAGGCTGGATTGTTATTTAAGAACAGTCAAAAAAAGAGCCTGTCTACATTATTTTTTAGAAAAAAATTATTATAATAATATCTATGTTTCTCTAATGAATCGTTATCCATAATTTTCATGGGCTCTTCAAGGCTAGAAAGTGAATACGCTATTACTGAACTAGTGAGATACACCCTTGGCCTCATCTGCACTTTTCATCGGGTGAGAAAGTGGTCAGTTTTATGCAAAAAAAAAATTTAAAACAGTAGTACTTTTTAAGTAAGTAAGTTTGGTAAGTACATGTTTTAAGATGACATTAAAAAATCCCTGAAAACTGCACGCTTCCATATTTTATTATATTTTATGGCAAACATTGGTATGATAAATGATAAGTGAAATTATGGGAAACGAAATGGCACACATAACTTTATCAAATAAATTATACGAGTTACGAGTAAAATTGAAAACTTTTGTACCTACCCACGTGTTTGTTGTTCTTTCTAAAAATGGCTGGATTTTTATTCTGACCTTGTATTTATAGCATTTTATTATTTTATTAATCTGAGATTAGGAACTATTAATGTGTGGAATCACATTAAAAATTAGCCATACCATTACCATGCATTACCATGAGATCTGCACAGCGCGCGCGTGGGAAATACAGTCCGAAGTCCTATCATTCTGGGAGGACGCCTGTGAGCAGTGGGACGTACGAAGGTCGAGATGATGAGATTTGTGCGGGAATCGCGTGTCACAAACGCCAAGTCAGAAATTTCAACTCACAAGCATTAATAAGTAATTACTTGTTTTAATATAATGAATAAAATGTGTTGAAGAGTTAACAAACTCGAAACGACGACAAATTATAAATCTTCGTCTCAAGTCACGGTACAAATTGCTTTTTAATTATTGTTCTTTGTAATTTCATAATTTTTGTGCTTTGTTGTAACTGCTAACGTTAGATGGCAACTTTGCTATTTAAAGGTAACTTTGCCGAACCTAGTCTAAGTGCTTTAAATTTAATGTCAAAATAATTAAAATTATTCAAACTTTGCACTTGACAGTTTTTTCGTGCAAAACTAGCGACTCGCTCTGCCTTGGCACTTGACTTTAAGAAAAAAATGGTGACAAAATATTATTATTATGTACCTATTAATTAATATTTATTTATTGTATTCGATATACTTAACATGTGATCTCATTATGTTTTAATGTTTATTTGGGCACAAACGGTACAATTATACTTATATCTAATATGCATACATCTAACATTAACCAATAAAGATGCCACCATTAGTTAACACATAAATACAAGTTGGGTGAATTGGTGTTCTTAGACTTATCTAACACAACATACACGACAATCTAATAAAATTCGTGTTCATGAAAGAGAAAAAAAAATACTTAAAGAGGACAAATTAAATATTTCATACTAAATACAAACTGAAATATAGATGCACAGAAAAAACCCCAGAAAAAAGACCAATGCTGGGAATCGAACTCAGGTCCCCAGCACTCCGCGCCGCGTGCCACACCCCTACACCACCACTGGTCTAGAGTTTAGACACGAATCTTTCCTATACATCATACATTTCAGTCTGCTAAATCATCACCTTATGCAGTGACAAGCGCTCATCTATGTTACACCCTCTATTGAGAGATTTTAACACTCCTTCGGAACTAACCGCTCACCTGGACAAGAGATGGCGCTACTGTGCAACTTTAAACAAGTTAGCTTAGCTATGAAGTATCTTTTTGTATTTATTTTTTCAACTTCATTATAAAGTTATTTGACCTAAGTTTTAAACGCATATTAGAAAGAAAGAAAGAAAGAAAGAAAAAACATTTATTCGTGACAACAATAGCATAAAGGCATAAAGATTTCAATATAAAGCAACTAGGTATCACGAAACGGACCCACCTCAGCATAATGCCGGCTCGAGAGCCAGCGCTGGTCTTCCGGTGGGACCGTGAGGCCGTCATTTGCTCGCTACACACACGATCGGACCGTGTCTAATTGTGAACGCAACCATATCATATTAAGCTTGTAATGCATAATTGTCAAAATATAATTATAACTAGCTTTCGCCCGCGACTCCGTCCGCGTGGAATTAGTAATTTTGGCAGCTTATTTTTTTTATCCAATTTGCTTTTTCATCAATTATGGCTCTCCTTAGTTCCTCGATATAAAAAAAATTACCCGCACCCCCCCGCAACCCCCCCCCCCCCCTCACCGAACCCCCACCGAACCCCCCCCCCCCCCCGCACACCCGCGTTCACATTCACCACGGTACCGCGTACCTACATACCTACTCCCAAGTCACTACTTCTAAAAACTGTTCTATAAATTCTTAAAACAGACGTATCTTTCTTACCTATTTGTGAACCTATTTAAATAAAACAAACACTAAATGTTAATCCAAGAAAATACCAACATATCAGTGAAAACCGCATCCTTCTAGGTTAGGTTAGGGTACAAACGCACAGACAAACAGACAATAATTCTAAAAAAACATTGTTTTGGGTTCTATTGCGCTAGTAAATAGCCCTAGTGACAGTTTTTCTCAAATATCTTCAATGTACAGACACCGACTTGTTACAGATTTATTATATGTATAGATAGTTACGATGCATAATGGTTCCAAGTGATATTAGACAAAACGCGTAAATTTATTTCTTTTTTTTACATATTTTTTTATTTTATACAAACTATACGTACCCGAAGAAACACAGTAATCAACACAGGTAGTCAACCAAGTAAGTGCTTTACCATTTTGTAATGGTAGTTTCTACATCAGAATAAGAACAATAAGGCTGACTATCACATTGACTTAGAAGTGAAAATAGCCTTTGATGTTTTACTTTCTACAACACTGACAATGAACCCTAAGCCCAGTTTAAATTTACAAGAAAAATTGTGCTAGTTGTAATGCATTGCGGGGCCGTAAAGCGAACGAGTTCGAAGTGGTCAATCGAGTGACGCAATGTAATTCAAGTTACGCGGTTTTTCTTGCAGGTCTAAACTGAGTTTTAGGGTGTTAAAGGAATTTCTTTGTAGACAATACCACAACTAAATTCAGTAATACGATTCCTCCCAATTTGCTGAGTTTTAATTGATCTACAACGCAAGTTATTCAGTTTCAACATCCATTTTTGCATTTGTTCATTCAAAATAACATTGTTTAAATAAGGCATGTGTCTGACCGCCGCTGCAATACTACTTGTATAGGTTACTTATAGGATGCTATACTGCAATCAGAAGGCACTAATTTTTAGACATTTCGAGTAAATTTAGAAAATGTGAAAAATGATTTCGCGTTAATTCTAACCCATTAATTCATGTTATAGGTATGATACGGTCAATTTGCTTAATTCATCTGACGCAGAATGTAGTCTACTCTAGCTTGTCACAATGCAATTGGGACAATATAATTCTTTGATTTTGTTTTTGAAGTTAACTACAATATCCTAACGAAGATAGTTCGATTCAATGCAACGAGCCTCACCCCGCGAGCACTAGAGGGCGCTATTATCAAACTTCCCGCTGCTCTGATTTTTGGGCGTATTTATTTAATATAATTCAGTAATTACGGACAAAAAACTGAGCTCTTGTCTTTCCTAAATATTTAATTAATTAAATATTTAAATATTTTTTTATTAATTAAATAATAATGAGGAAAGCTAAATATGCATTAAGAACATCGTTTTATTGCGCAGTGTTTTGTCTGTGGCACGAACTGTCAAAACAATAGTTATTACGGTTAGGTTGTCTCGAGGGGCGTGACTTAATTTCGTCCTTAAAACCCAATGCCGCCAAAAATTTGGCATATTTTGAATGCGAACGCAACCATCTAAAAACAGTCTACATCTACTACATAATAATCCTGTGGAAACTCTGCCCGTTTATTGGTAAGTTCTCTCCAAAAGCAAATATCAACATTTACCTTTTCTAATTTTATGTGTTTTTCTCAAACATGCTATGAAATATTGACGTTATGTTCCTTTTCTCAAACATGCTATGAAATATTGACGTTATGTTCCTTATAATACGCCACGAAGTGTCACGTTGCAGGTGCAGGTGCATGAAAGCTTACCCCAGGTTGAACGCTCAGGATATACGAATAAGAATCCACTTGAGTTAAAGCTGCTTTTATTTTCTTCCTTTTTTCTCACCGTTAATAATTTCTATTTCAAAATTCACACCACGTCTGCCTTACAAGTGACAGGCCATGACAAGTGTTGCTATATTTAAAAACATATCGTTTTGAAATCGAACCGTTATCCTATTAATGTAAGTTATTTTATTTTTATTTTGTTATATATAATATTTCGTTTAGATACAATTTATTATTTTTGATACAATTATTATAGGTGTCATCAACATAGTTTGATTGCGTTTCGTTATTCCTTTATACCAAATTATCTATTTTGCTTACATTCGGCCATTCTGACGCTACAAACGCGTCCTCGCGTTAATTTCCGACATGAGTGAGGCAAACCAACGTTGTCCCACGTTTGACACCTATAACGATGATCAGTAACCAATAACTAATAGAAGCTTTACTATACAAACACATTGTTCCACTTTAAGCATTATAAAGAAGTTTTAGATTTACCCATATTGTAATCACATTACTAATTTTTGTTTACTTGAAATCCAATGACTAAAATCACCTTAACTAATCTATTAAGTAACGCCACTAGGGCTGCTAACGCCACTCAGGGCTAGTAACGCCACTAAGGGCTGGTAACGCCACTATGGGCTAGTAATAACGCCACTATGGGCTAGTAATAACGCCACTATGGGCTAGTAATAACGCCACTATGGGCTAGTAATAACGCCACTATGGGCTAGTAATAACGCCACTAAGGGCTAGTAACGCCACAAAGGGCTAGTAACGCCACAAAGGGCTGGTAACGCCACAAAGGGCTAGTAACGCCACTGGGGCTTGTACAAACATAATATTAAAATCAACATAATAATCTAATGAACATACATTAAAATAACCAGTAATAATTTGATTATAACATAATATACATAACTTCCTAATTAATCTAATCACTCTCTAAATCGGACGCACTTTCCATGGGATCATTAGCAAAAACCAACCACGGGTATATCTTATCAACAGCAAATACTGATCGGTATTTAGGTTTTCCTATCTTATGGGTAATGGGTGTGTCCTCGACTTCGTATCTATCGTTTCCTAAGATTTTACTTATCCTGTAAGGCCCGCTACATTTAGGTTGCAATTTCCTACTTTGGCCTGTTGAATTATTAAGATCGCGTTCAACTCGTACCAAGTCTCCTATTTTGTATGTGTGAGGAACTTTCCTTTTTCTATCAAAACGTTCCTTTTGTTTTATCTGCTCCTCTTGCATTCTCTCTATAGCTTGGCCCCTAATAATGTCGGGATTTCTGTATTCATGTACTTCAGATACAATTTTGTTCATCGCGCCATCAGAACTGCCTGTTGGAGCTAACCCAAATAATAATTGAGCCGGCGTTTGATTAGTAGCCTTATTTATTGTATTATTTAAACCCCATTGAACCTGAGGTACACTAATATCCCATTCATTGTCGGGTCTATCGTGATTAATAGCCGTTAGAGCATCTACTATGGAGCGGTTGTATCGCTCTATTTGTCCATTCGCGCGAGGACTAGCTACTGCGTTTAAAATGTGAGTGATACCCTTATCTTTAACGAATTTCTCAAATAAATGACTCGTGAAGCTGGTGCCTCTATCGGTTATTAAACGTCTGGGTACGCCAAACAATGAGAAGTATTCGTCGAAAACTTTAATTGTAGTACTGGTCTTACAATTTTTGACAGGTTTGATATATATGTATTTTGTGAATGAATCAATAATCGCCAAGATATATGAATTTCGTCGCTTACTTGTAGGGAATGGCCCGCAATGATCTGCGTGCAGTGTATCAAACGGTTTGTCTGGCTTTGTAATGGGATGCATTAGACCTTCTTTTGGACCAGCAGGCACCTTATTATGGGCACAATGCAAACATGCAGCACAGTATTTCTTTATAAATTGACGCATTTTTCGAAACCAATAAACTTTTCGGATCCTATCGTAAGTCTTTTCATACCCAAAATGTCCCACGTCATCATGATTACTTTTAAGAATTTGCCATCTTACAGAATTAGGTACTACCCACAAAAGACTAACATTATCGTCCTTTTTAACCACACGATATAATCTATCATTTTTGCATGTGAAATTATTTTTAATGTCAACTATTTTGTTAGTATCCGGATCTTTCAGAATCTGAACTATCCGTTGCAACTCTGAGTCAGCTTGCTGAACAGTCTCCAGCCAATTATCATCAATATTACTAACTGCGGTTCCACTTTCAATTCGAAATACATTAGAATCATCATCACGACATGGTGGATCAGCGGAAGCTATGGCGTTTCGGCTCAATGCGTCTACGTGAGCCATTCTATGGCCTGCACGATACTCAATAGTAAAATCAAACTCTTGCATAGCTATCCACCATCTCGCGACTCTCGGCACTAAATCTTTCTTGGTCATAGTACATCGCAACGCATTACAATCCGTGACGAGTTTAAACGGACAACCCAACAAATAAACTCGAAATCTATTTAAAGCAGTTATAGCGGCAAGGGTCTCCAGTTCATAAGCGTGGAACTTTTGTTCCTCGGGTGAGGTTTGGCGGCTGTAGTACGCGATCGGTTGGAGGCCCTTACCCGCATCCTGTAATAATATTGCACCAAGACCTAACTTACTAGCATCCGTATGAACCTCCAATCTAGCTTCAGGTTCATACAAAGCTAACACTGGTCTGCTACTCAAAATCTCTTTTAACTCATTAAAGGCTGTCATTTGCTCAGATTCAAACCTCCAAGACTCATTTTTTCTTGTAAGCAAAGTTAAAGGTCTAGCAATAACCGAGAAATTACGAACAAATTTTCGAAAATAACTCGCTAATCCGACAAATTGTCGTATTTCGTGTACGTTTTTGGGTACCGGAAACTTGCTAACTGCGTCAATCTTTAATGATCCCGGCCTAATACCTTCTCGAGAGATTTCATAACCGAGATATTCAATTCTTTCTTGAAAGAAGACACATTTTTTCAAATTTAGTGTAAGCTTAGCCTTGCGGAGCATGCAAAATACCCGTTCAAGCTTTTCGAATCCTTCTTGAACCGATTTGGATGGTACTAGTAAGTCGTCCATGTATGCAAGCACTAAATTTTGGCCTACTCCATTCAACATTGAATTAATTACCCTCTGAAAGACACTTGGAGCGTTAGCCAATCCGAATGGCATGCGATTGAACTCGTAAAGGCCATCCGGAGTGACAAACGCTGTCAAATGTTTACTATCTTCTGCCACTGGCACTTGGTAGTATCCACTTGCTAAATCAAGGCTTGTGAAAAAGTTATTGCCCCCTAGATTATCTAATTTGTCTTCTATGCGTGGAAGTGGATATTTGTCTTTTAGTGTCTTTCGGTTTAGAGCGCGGTAATCAACGCATAGACGTTTTTGCCCATTTTTCTTACTCACTAGCAAAACAGGACTTGCATACGAGGATGAACTTTCTCTTATTATACCATTGTTGAGTAGATCTTCTATTATAAGTGATAATTGTTCTTTTTCCTTGATAGACATTCGATACGGATTGTAAACTACGGGATTTTCATCTTTAAGCTTTATAGACATTTCCGTTAAATCTGTTTTTCCAAGTTCGGATAGATCCAATGCAAAACAATCTCGATATTTTTGTAAAAGCACGCGTAAGTTTTGGAGATCTGTCTCACAAAGCTGTGTACCAGTATTTATGTCATCGAAAGGTAAGGATTTCTCATGTTCACTAGTTAAAGAAGTAAGCCGGATTGGTGCTTCGCTAACCTCATCATAACTGCATCCCCTAGCCAGTATTTGATTTTTCTTAAATATTAACGCAGTATTGGCGAGATTAGAAATCATCACAAATCCCTGGCTATTACTAAAATCATACAATCCAGGCAAGACAATATAATTTTTCTCACTAATACTACAGAACCCAGCTGGAACATACAGCGATCCGGAGAAATGAGTTGTTGTATGGACTTCTATCGGAGAAGTTGAATATGCATCAATAGTGATTGGTATAGGTGTATGCAACGCATGTTTGGTTTTGATTACATTACACTCTTCACCGGGAGCTCTATAAAATGTTAGATTGGTCGAAGTTTTAATAATTACGAAATTTGGGGATTCCGTAAATGTTTGTCCTATCATTACTTCAGCTGGCATGAAATGATCATCAACCACAACTAAATCGACAAGACCTTCAACATCATCAACACACAAAAGACCAGTAACTACTCCCATCGGTTTGATGGTTGAGTTTCCGAATCCTCTTAGTTTTGGAACGTTATCAGGGTGATTCAAATCACCAAATATTTTCTTAGCTGTACTTTCCTTAATAAGAGTGCACGAGCTTCCTAAATCAACAAATGCTTGTATAATCACGCCTTCTAATTTCGCACTCTTATAATACTTATCGCTTTCGACATTCGAAGATTGTAAATGTGGCTTTTGTATATCATTTATCTTTACTATCCTAACATCTTTATCTGATTGAGGAGCGGGAAGCGGCAATAGATTGTTATCGTTTCCATTGAATGAAATACCTGCGCCTACCCTATTTCGGCACTCATGAGCCATGTGACCAGCTCTACGGCATATGGTACACTTTTTCATCGGCTTTGTACACTTTGATCGAATGTGCCCACTTTCTCCACAATTAAAACACACGATGTCAGGTTTAACAACCTCGGAGTTCGAATTCGTGACATTTTGGTTAATTTTATTATCTTTGTTCCATGGTTTATTACGTTTTTGAACCATTAGGTAATTGTCGTTCTGAGATAAAGTTTTAAGGTAGGAAAATAATTGCTCGGGTTCATTGAAACGGCACGAATTCGCACTCATCCTAACAAATTTGTCATCTATGCCATGTATTAATATACCCACTGCCTTAATCCCCGTAACCTCACATTTATTAATTAAAATCATCTTTTCGTAATAATAAATGTCCAAAGGCTGCCCAAGTTTACAACGTACATTGAGCATCCTCTGAAATAAATCGCCATAGTTTTCCGTGGATGGAAAAGCTGATTTCAATTTATCTACCCATTGCGGCCACGTGAATAATAATGAGGGTAGACCTTGGTACCAACGCCGTGCTAAACCAGCTAATTTAGTCAATGCATAATGACAGGTTTGAGTATCAGTCCACGAATATATTTGAGCACACTCATTGACTTTGTGAATCCAAATTTCAATATTTTGTGAACCGTCATTCGGGTCAAACTCTGGTATCACATTAACGTGAGCGGTAAATGACTGTGCTGGAACAACATTACTTGTACTGCTACTTGTGCCTGCACTATGATTTATTACAGAGGTATTACTAACAGAAGCTTCGGCATTTTGTACATTTGTACGATTTTTCGTCGTGGGGGTAGGAGTCATAGTTTTTACGCTTGCACTACGAGTATGTTTAGTCTTAGACGTGGACGTACGTTTATCAGTGCCAGAACTTACTGCATTGGCAACCTTATCTGTCCGAGAACGACTATGTCGTTTATTTTTATGTTTTTGCGCGCGGCTACGACGCTTACTACTATAGTCAGATCTTTTTTTGTCTTTCCTATGTCGCCTACGCGGTGGTTCATATCCTGAACCACGAGAAGATGTTCTGGAGCCGGATGTTGAGTATGAACGGTGTCGGCGGTGCCTAGATGACCTACGCTTACGTGACCTGGAATTTCTGTCCGATCCCATGGCTAGCGATTCCTCGAAAAATTTACTTCAACTTAAGCATACATAAATACATTAACAACGGTAATACAACATAACGTGATTAAGTACTTAATAACAGTACTCGTTTATCTGACGTTACAAATTAATTTCACCACTAGGGTAGGTATGAAACTTTTTCAAAGTACCAGAAAATAAAAATCACAATAATATAAATGAATATAGGAAATCTACCAGTGTTTGATCTTCACTAAATTAATTAAACATTAACGTGTAAATGCATCAGTTTAGAAAGTATCATTTGTACACTTATCTTACGTATATAATTACACCACTTTTAAATCTAATAACACTCTCATTGCTTTTGATATTTCTTAAACCACGCCGTACTTACAATCAATTTGATAAATAAAATAAATATGAATATATCACGATCAACGAAAATAAAGTCAGTTATTATCACACAATAATTAGAACGTCTTTCACGGTGGTAATATTTATGTACCTCTATCTTTAATTTCACATTTGAACATCACACTACAACCAGGAACAATGGAATGTCCAATCACCAATAAATTATTTCTTTTCACCACTGACCTTATTTTTCTTTCTTCAAGTAACGGCAGCATGGGGCGCTGCTGCGCATCCCACTTCTGAAGTGAAAGCTTACCCCAGGTTGAACGCTCAGGATATACGAATAAGAATCCACTTGAGTTAAAGCTGCTTTTATTTTCTTCCTTTTTTCTCACCGTTAATAATTTCTATTTCAAAATTCACACCACGTCTGCCTTACAAGTGACAGGCCATGACAAGTGTTGCTATATTTAAAAACATATCGTTTTGAAATCGAACCGTTATCCTATTAATGTAAGTTATTTTATTTTTATTTTGTTATATATAATATTTCGTTTAGATACAATTTATTATTTTTGATACAATTATTATAGGTGTCATCAACATAGTTTGATTGCGTTTCGTTATTCCTTTATACCAAATTATCTATTTTGCTTACATGCAGCTGGTGGTGGGGGACCGCCTAGACGAGAGGTCAATAATGGAATTTCATACAACTTTGCTGGCCTTGGTCGTCTATTGTTTCATACCATGACGTTTATAATAGGTCTATGGCATCATAGCATTTAGCCATTAAAAAAAAAAACTATAAGCAATATTTGCGTTTTGGTTCATTAAGACATTCTGCCACTACGCTTATTTAAGGTAAGGTAAGATGATGATGATGACGATGATGTTGATGATGATGTTGATGATGATCATGATGGTGATGATGATGATGGTGGTGATGGTGATGCATGTTTGAGAAAAACTCTATACAAGCCTTGGCCACGAACAGGGATTGCCGGCCTCGTATCTCTAGATGGCCTCGTTAACACTCGGCCATCTATAACTACTCGGCCGGCAATCCCCTATTTCGCGGCCGCTGCAGTAATGTACTATATAATACGCCACGAAGGGTCACGTTGCAGGTGCAGGTGCAGCCGGTGGTGGGGGACCGCCTAGACGAGAGGTCAATAATGGAATTTCATACAACTTTGCTGGCCTAGGCCAGCAAAGTGATCGTCTATTGTTTCATACCATGACGTTTATAGGTCTATGGCATCATAGCATTTAGCCATTAAAAAAAAAACAATAAGCAATATTTGCGTTTTGGTTCATTAAGACATTCTGCCACTACGCTTATTTAAGGTAAGGTAAGATGATGATGATGATGATTGTGGTGTGATGATGATGGTGATGGTGATGACGATGATGTTGATGATGATGTTGATGATGATCATGATGGTGATGATGATGATGGTGGTGATGGTGATGCATGTTTGAGAAAAACTCTATACAAGCCTTGGCCACGAACAGGGATTGCCGGCCTCGTATCTCTAGATGGCCTCGTTGACACTCGGCCATCTATAACAACTCGGCCGGCAATCCCCTATTTCGCGGCCGCTGCAGTAATGTACTATATTTCTAGATTTCTATCTCTAAATTTATTCTAGTACTATCTCCTGTTTCTTTACCTAGCTAACTCCAACGGTCTGCATTTAATTGTAAATCCTGTTTGAACCTCTTAGACCGTTAGGCAGTTTCAGTTATTTCAAATTTAAATTTCAAAAATCAAATTTCGTTTTCACTAAATTATTTTATTTCTTTTGTATTACATTTAGCTTCTTCTTTCTCTTTCTGTAAATTCCGTATGATTGCTCTGCCATACAGCCAGCGTTAAATACGGACCTATGGTCAGGGACCGTTATGGACGTGGGCCGGTGGACAGAGCAATTGTATGGGCAACTGCTGACATTGACTAAATTCCAGGGCAACCAAGTTGGGGTTAGTCTGACCGAGCGACACTGCAGCCTCCACCTCTCGAACTACACCACCAGCACTCTCGAGACCCTGAAGCACCTTGGCCTCAGCCTGCGAAAACTGCAACTCTCCTTGAAGATCCACCTGCAAAGCCCGCAGCGCATCCTACGGTCTCCTGAATCCAGGGCAGTGTCTGTTCAGAGAAAGCGTATCCCCACTCAAGTGCTTTAGAACCCTCTGACCCTCTAGTCTCTTGCTTGCTCACAGTTTTAGCGTAACTAATAAACGTTTAGACTTTGTTTTATGGTTTAATTCCTCTCCTCAAGACCTATACCTAAACTGTGACAAGCTATACAAACTATAAATAACTCAAGATATCGATCATTGGACGTCTTTTGGCTTTTATTTTATAAAAATAGTGTTTATAGTTTTATAGCATTCTCTTAGACATTAATAGAGCCACAACCTTACACAAGTCCCAGAGAGGGTATCGAATACCGAGCAATTAATACCTTGATAACTAGTTCAATTAAGTCTACAGAACACTTAGTCTGGAGGGACCTGGTATCAGGTGAAATTACATCGCCAATTTGATTGACCTGAGGTATAAAAGCTACAGGGATAATCTAAATAACACAAAGCCTTATATTCGCTTTTTCTTTTCCGTACAAACACTCTTAGAAAGTTTAACATCCTACTTTCTAATTGATTGAATCAGGCGTTACTTTGCTGAGGTCCATATTAATAGACTGAAACAATTACTTTGCTCACCCGCGACCTTACAATTAGTTACGTTTATGAAAGCAATGCATGTTCATGCAGTTCCTCCACCTCCACACTGTACAAACACACACAAATCACACAAACCCAACAATCACCACGCGTACGGTTTTGGCACCTAGTCTGGAGACGAGCTCTGTATGCTTAGTATACGTTTTACTTCACCAAATACTTCTCGTACTGGTTGAGTTCGAAACGCGTCAGTGTAGTTTGGTGGTGGTGATAGTTGGGTTTGTGTGATTTGTGTGTGTTCGTACAGAGTAGAGGTCGAGGAACTGCATCAACACGCATTTCTTACACAAACGTACCTAACTATCGTAAGGTCGCGGGTGAGCAAAGAATTTGTTTCAGTTCATACTACTTTCTATTTAAAACCTCTGTAGAGAAGTAAGACTTTGGTATCTGATAAAATAGCAAAATCTATAATAATTTCACAAAGACAAACGGTAACCTTTTCTGTAATTTAAATGTCCACGGGCGGCTGAACTATCAACAAGGCATTTTATTCAAGACAGATCTACAATGTCATTTAAGTATTTACATCAAAATCATTGAAGACAACGTTCCGAATGTTCCGAATGTAATTTTTAACCCCCGACGCAAAAGAAGGATGTTATTATATATGTATGTGGTGTGTGTGTCTGTGGCATCATAGGTCTTAGACGGGTGAATCGATTTGAATGCAATTTTTTTTTAGTTGAAAGCAGGTTTTTTGGCGATGGTTCTTAAAAATGCCTCATCAATATTGGGCTGACCCAACGACTGATCGTTTCAAGGTTATCAGCTCTTTTGCTAGCTGCGGAAGGGATTTTAGATGCAAAATGGGCTTTACCTTATTTTCAAGCATTTTAGTGAGTATATGTGACCTAATTGCGTCGGGGGTTCTTATTTTTTTTAATTTTTTACTGTTTTTCTCTTTTACAGTGACTTTAAATAACATTATAGATCTCATCATCATCATCCCGCATCTTCGCAGGTGGGTACCAGTTTCCTTACTACACTCAACATGCTCAATGGTTTGTGTGAAGCCCCCTCATTCTGAAAGTTCTCCCTACAGCCAGACGTATAAAGACTGAGATCATGATCAAATCTGAAATGTTATTCGATTTACATCGAAGATTTTTAACGCAACGTCCCCAAAGTAATTTTTCTCTTTCGCAGTGACTTTGCCTACGTTTTCGAGGCGTCCACCATCAAACAGCGCGGGAGTCGCCCCGAGCAAATCACTTACAACTGGGAACGATAAATATTGAATAGATTTGTATCGCGACTGCCGACGGCACGGGATTTGCGAGATACGACGGGGCCAGGAGAACGGATGATTCGGATACCGAGAACGAAAGCGAACCAATCCGATGAACTGAAACACTTACTTTGCTCACCCGCGCAAAACAAAAGTAAAGTCTTTGGTCGCGGGTTAGCAAAGTAATTGTTTCAGTTGATTAATATGGTATGGTATTAAGGTTCTCGAGTGGCGTCCACGGACCAGAAGACGCAGTATAGGTAGGCCTCCAACAAGACTGAGCGACGACCTGGTTAAGGTTGCGGGATCGCGTTGGATGCGGATGGCAGGGACCGGTCTGGTGTTCATTGGTCTCTCTTGTACGGGACATGTACGGGGCATGAACGGGACATGTACGGGACATGTACGGACATGTACGGGACATTGCGTCATCTTTTTTCGTGCGTGCAGCCAGCGTTCATCGATTTATTAGACGTTGTCATGTCAAAATTGTCTACTATCACTTATCACAAATAGTGACATGGTTTTTTTTCCTTATTTTTCCCCCGACTGTCGAAGGAGGATTATGTTTTCGAGCGTATTTATTTATTTATGTATGTATGTATGTTATATGTACCTATGTATCATTCTTTGGCACGCCCTGCAGCCTATACGGCTCAATGGATTTTGAAGTGTGAGGTATCATTAGATTAGTCTCAGTTCCGAGAGTGACAAAGGAAATTATTTTCCCGGAATTCCCGCAATCTCCAAGTTCTCTATGTCTCTCTTTCTGTGAATTCGACTCGCAAAATTCATCATCATCATCATCATCATTTCAGCCGTAGGACGTCCTCTGCTGGACATAGGCCTCCCTCATTGATGCCCAATCATTACGATTGGAAGCGATTTGCATCCACCCTGAACCAGCGGCCTTCACCAAATCGTCCGTCCATCTCGTTGGTGGAAGTCCCACGCTGCGCTTGCCAGTCCGTGGTCTCCATTCCAGAACTTTTGGCCCCCAACGGCCATCTGTCAAAATTATACAGGGTTATTTTTAATTCACTGACATCCTCTTAATAACCCTGAATTCCTATCACTCAAACAAATGTTTTTTGTTTTACGACTTTTTAAAATGAAGCACTTTTTTTCCCACACAAATACACAGAGTATCGTAAAAATAAGAGGCAGAATCAAATTTTCGAAACGTTATTACACCAAAAATATTAAGTTATGACAAAAGCCGTAAAACAAAAACATTTGTTTAAGTGGTAGGAGTTTAGGGTTAAAAGGATGCTAGTGAATTACAAATAACCCTGTATTTCAAACCACTGCATGTTAAAAATGTTTGCGAAAATTGCGTTCGTCGCATATTCTCTGGCCCCACACTGACCTTTCGAATGACAAAAAACTCTTTGTCATATTTTTTATCAGGAAACTTCCTTCCTCAAATAATGGATAATAATAATGATATATTCGTGCTATTTCCGAGTCCATTATCCGTCTCTATCGTGCCCAGCCGAAATTTCCATTTGTTTGGCACCAAACATCGGTCTGAAAGTCGGTGGTTTATAAAATTTTCTATTATCTCTTGATGAGAAAAAATCTTACGTACAGATATTATTCTGATGATTCGTGTTGGCGACTGCTTGGCTCAAAACCTCTTTCTTATTATTTATGATTTTGATTGTTTTACCATATATTCTAGCTTTAAAAACCATTGGAACCCGTCTGACAGAGACGAAGAAGTGAGTTTCTCTGTCAGACGGGTTGTGTTTAGACCTGATTGCTTTAATTTACTTATTATTTTAGTCACCGACATAGCTCGATGAATCGCTAGATTCAAGTGGCAGTGAGGCCGATGAGGCAAAAATGTTCTCGACCGGAAGACGCAGTGTAGGTAGGCGTCCAACAAGACGGAGCGACAACCTGGTTAAGGTTGAGGGATCGCGTTAGATGCGGATGGCACGGGACTGACCTGTTTGGCGAGCCTTTGGGGAGGCCTATATTCAGCAGTGGACGTCTTTCGACTGAAATGATGATAATGAATTGTCCCGAGCTCTCGGACTATCACGACTTTTTATACAGTTCAGTCTATAGGATAAATGTTTATTCTGCTTAGAACTGCGTCCATTTTAGAGGCAAAGTTAGTTGTCAAAAGGATCCCTTCAGGCAACGGACTCGGTACAGGTCAGTGCAAAAATTGGTTTCATTACGCTAACAACGCAGCCCTTTTGATCATAGCCTAGGGCGCAAGGACAGAAGAGACGTGGGACGAGGCACGTTGCAGTTACAACGCCCGCGCCCCCTGAATCAATTCAGTTTTCATACTAAATGTATAGATATGTAAATACCATGGTTGCAATGAATAAATGAGTATGAGTATGAAGCGTCGCGATGCAAAGCAGACAGAAGAGACGTGGAGACGCGGCCTGTGTAGGTATCTTCTGTGTAGCTTGTGCGTAAGGTACCTACGCGAGGTACAAAGTTACTATGACATGAACCTTTAGCTTCTCTTTTTATTCATCTTAGCCTATATACGCCGCATTGCAGGGCACAGGCCTCAGATCAAATAAAAAGTAAAGATATAGCGCTGCGAGCAACGAAGTGAGGCCGGTCAAACTACACCAATCCGTGTGCTTACGCAGTGACACGCACACACTTGCAACCAAACTACACCAAATTTTGCTTAGAACCAAAAACGTCAACACTAGTGTTGCCATTATAATGTTGTAGTTACCCTATTGTTACAACCTTTTCTTTTTTCAATTTAAATTCTATTCTATATTAGCACGGTTTAAAACGTGAGAACGTGACACGCAACGTAAAGTTATTTGTTTCTTGTAAAAGTTTATCAACGTTTTTTATTGTAGTAACGGTATCAACGTGACACGCAACGTAGTATCGGGGTAGAAAGAATTATTATGGTAACACCGGCCTACGCACACATGTTTATGAAACCGGCCTCACTCGGCTGTTCACCGCGCTCCATCTTTACTTTTTATTTGATCTGAGGCACAGGCCTGGCAAAGACCTCTCCTCTTGACCTCCACAACTCCCATTCTGGCGCAACATCAGGCCAGTCCTTTGCATACACGTCCAAGTAGTCCTGCCATCTGCTTCTTGGTCTGCCTCGTCGTCGCTGACCGTTCTCCATTAACACATTAAAAAAAATTAAGTTTAAAGGAAAAGAAAATTTTAATAAACCAGTTTTAATGATACATCTTGTAATTATTCCAAAATACTGTAAAGAAACGCCCAAGATAGTAAATCATTTCAATTATACACAACAAGGAGAAACCGAAGAGCATGCCCGCCAGTCCACCCACGTTGCCTGTAACAAAAACAGTCGATTAATCCTACAAGAAGCCGAGGTGGCCTAGCGGTTTGAACTATGGCCTCTCAAGCAGAGGGTCGTGGGTTCAAATCCCGGCTAGCACCTCTGAGTTTTTCGAAATTTATGTGCGAAAATTGAAACAACCTCGCACCAAACATGCTTTTATGCACCTGTTCTCTGCATTTTTGGGTCCTTTTATCTAATATATAAAAATCTGTGTCACGGTGTTTATTATCGAACTCCTTCGAAACGGCTCGACCGAGCTTCATGAAACTTTTTTCTCTGTAACCGGTAGGTCTGAGAATAGGTCGTAGGATATCTTTTTCTTCGCGGACGGAGTCGCGAGCAACAGCTAGTTCACGATAAAATTAATAGACGTCTTAATATTTATGGTACAAATTATAGTAGCTGCAAAATTAAACATATAGAGTGGCTAAAAAGCATGTCTTATGAGGTATCTGAATACCTGCTTGTATGATAGTTGTGTAATTTAATCTTTACCTTTTATCTGCGAAACACGAAGAAATAAGTTACTAGTTATGTTATTTAACTTTTAAGCACTCAAAATATTTATGTGCCTAAGAAACAGGCTACTTTAGTATCTTAGTTTAGGCATTGTTTGTAGGTATTATGTTTATGTTGTTATGTTTAGGTTGTTAGTGTTCCATTAAGTTCAATAGCCACGTGGTTCAACAACGTTGTCCGGCAAGTCGGAAGACGAGGAAATTGAATTCCTTGCCGTCTGACATGTCGGACTATCAGGATTTTATTATTCCACTTAGTTCGACCATCGGACCAAGAGGATATTTAAAATTCCACTTGTTTCGATCCGCGAACCACGAAGATTTTTAGAATTACACTTGTTTCGCCCCTCGAACCACGAAGATCATTGAATTCCACTTGGTTCGACCCTCAAACTACGAGGATTGCTATATTCAAATTTAAACACAGAGAAAATATAATAAAAAACAAATATGACCTCTTTATTCAAACTTAAAAGATCTCTCAAGGCCAGTTTAGACTAGCAAGAAAAATCGCGCAAGTCGCTTTACATTGCAGCGTTGATTGCCCACTTCAAACTAGTTTGCTTTGTGGCCGCGCAATGTAATTCAACTTGCACGATTTTTCTTGCAGGTCTAAACTTGGCTTAAGGTAGCACATAGACATTATTTCAGCGCCTACTAACGACTAATCGAGTAAATAATTATTTATTTTAATAAACAATTTGAATTTGAATGGGTTAATTTCCTTGGACACTTACTTAACAGCTCGTACCAATAGGAGACCACGTCCAGCCTGTTAAGGACCCCTTTCAGAGTTGGCTGGTAGATGAGAACCACGCTCGTGATTTTCTCGTTCACAGCATCCCTGTAGATGATAATTTTAGTGTAATACAAACATTCATCATCATCATTTCAGCCGAAAGACGTCCACTGCTGAACATAGACCTCTACAAGGCTTGCCAGAAAGACCGGGTCTCCGCCATTCGAATCAAACGCGTTTCGCGCAACCTTAACCAAGTCGGCGCTCCATCTCGTTGGAGGCCTACCTACACTGCATCTTCCGGTCCGTGGACGCCACTCGAGAATCTCTTGGCCCCATCGACATAAGTTTTACGAACTATGTGCCCTCCCCACTGCCACTAAGTCTGGGAATTCATCTAGCTTATGCCAGTGAGTTTAGTTCTTGCGCGGATTTCATCATGATGGATTTGATGATGACGATTGTGATTAATTTTAAATTGACCATCATAATGCATTTCGCCTTCTGATATGCAGTGAACAATGACGACTTTAAGGCGCAAGCCATTAGAAGAGATGCGGGACGGGGCGCGTTGTTTTCATACTACGTGTCAATAGAAGCGTCACGAGAGGTGGAGACGCGGCCTCGTCTCTTTCTGTCTGCTTTGGGTCGCGACGCTTCTAGATACATTTAGTATGAAAGCTGGTTGGGCTCCCACACAAAACTGCGATGCGACGCCGCATCGCAGGAACTAACAATGCGAATTGCTGCGATACGATTTCGTGCGGTAAGCGCAAGGTTCAGGTGACTATACCGTCACTATAATGCTCATTAAGATTATGCGTATTAAGTTATGCGAATTAATGTTATGCGGATTAATAATTATGCGAAATCACGCTATGCCAATTCGAATTAGAAACATTACGTTATACATTTAATAGACCCGTCTTTTTCATTATATTTCTTACTTTAACCCCTTGTATGGGTAGTCGGGTAACTCAACAGATCTCCAGGAGGCCTTGGTGGCATGACGAGTAAACTCGCAGTCAGGCAGGCAGTCCGGGCAGTCCAGGGAATCCCGGAGCTCTTCCTCCACGCCTGTTGAAGACTCACTGCCTCGTGGGTACAAATAGAAAAACTTGTCTGAAAGATTACAAGTGTAACATGACAAACCTTGATCCGCTGGTCTTGATCAATGGTCATACATATTCAAACACGACGAGTGACATTTGCACGTATAAACTTATAGAAACATTGTCATGTGGTGTAACTAATAAGAACCTCTTTTGATGAGTGTTAGAGCTTGTCTAATTTAAAATGACGCGCCCCACCACCGCATTTACCCACAGGATTTGAAACTCAATTTAAGCTACAATAGAGAAATATTTCTCTTGGCAGATATGCGTAAATGCAGTGGTTGGGCGGGTACGTATCAAAATATATAAAGTTTAAAACAAATAATGGACGAAATACATAATGGTCATTTGATATAATGCAATTTTCTTGGAAATTCTCAACTTTACAGGATTTTCATAAAATAAACCAAACCTAACCTGAACCAATCTGTAGATTACACGATTAAAAAATTTATTGAATCAGGCGTTACTTTGCGGAGGTCCATATTAATGAACTAAAACAATTACTTTGCTCACCCGCGACAGCGCACCGCGCGCCGCGGTCGCGGGTGAGCAAAGTAATTGTTTTAGTTCATTAGTACGATTAAAAAAGTTCGTTCAATCAATAGTTTCATAGAAATTTTTAGTATATATTATTACCAATATGTATTTCGTCCATTATTCGTTTTAAACTTTATATATTTTGATACGTACCCGGTCAGGCGCGCGTCATTTTAAATTAGACAAGCTCTACAATACGATTACTTCTACTTTGGCACTCGGTAATTCTCGATATTCATCGGGAGAGATCGGAAGTGCAAATGACACGGACACATTACTGCCTATTCATAACATCAGTGTGCTCTTATCAGTCTAAAGCAGAGCACCTGCCACAATACAATAAGCCAGCTCTAAAAAAAGCTCGAGAGCTTCAAAATTCAGGCTTAAAAAGGCTCGACTCGAGTAAATCTTCTAATATATAAAAAGCTCGTGTCGCGGTGTTTGCTGTCGAACTCTTCCGAAACGGCTTGACCGATTATTATGAAACTTTTTTCTCTATATTCGGTAGGGTCTGAGAATAGGTCGTAGGAATTTTTTCTATTTTTCGCAGACGAAGTCGCGGGGAATAGCTAGTCTATATACCTAACAATTTCGTGTCACGGTGTTTGTTATCGAACTCCTTCAAAACGGTTTGACCGATTTTTATGAACCTTTTTTCTCTATATTCGGTAGGTCTGAGAATAGGTCGTAGGCTATTTTTATGTCTCTAATGTGGCAAAACAACGTTTTCCGGGTCAGCTAGTGAATGTGTAAGTATATAGGTAACGCCACGAGAGTTGAGGTGAATAATTACAAACACAGCTACATAAAGTAGTACTGATTGCAAAAAAGTAGTGAGTGAATGAAAATGTGAATTATATGATCTTAAGGTGAAATACCTACGCCATACTATGCATATTATAATTTTTCTTTTATCATAGGTATAACTTATTTTTGAAATAAAACAATTTGAAACTGATAAGAAATATTCGCAATAAAAAAATCGGTAAAAATATGCTTATCTGATTTAAGTAAAATAGATCAAAATATTTTATTTTCCGTTTTGTTTGAACTACTTACATGAATTTTCTTAAATAATTCTTAACGGAATAGGTTGAAGAAATTTTTAGTCAAATTCAAAATCTTGTAATTCACTGTTGAGTCTGTTGAGCTTGCTATTAGTTCGAATAAATGTCAAAAACCCGCAGTCATAACATGAGATGTTGTTGTGTGCGTGACCTTAGCTCTGGTGGCGTTACATATACATATTTAGCGCTTACCCCTAAACTTGTTGAGGCAGTGGAGATCCTCAAGCGTGCAGTTCGGTGCTTTGATGTCAGTTGGCAGAAAATAAGGGATGCATCTGCACAGCTTCAGGAATGTTCTGATCCGACACTGCACGAGGCAGGCGCTGTACGAATACATTCCATTGTAAATTTCCGGTTTCTCATCTTTGAAGAGGCATTTTCTCTGCGAAAAAATTATACACGGTGATTTTTAATACGTATCAAGAGCAAAATAATAATCCCTAGCCAAAATGCATAATTCCTTTTTAAACCTGCTGGAAGTAAAAATAGAAGGAAGACGAGGCAGTGGAAGGCCAAGATTGACGTATTTTAACCAGGTGAAGGAGAAAGCGGGTGTCATGTCGTATCAGGAAGTCAAACGGCTGGCCGAAGACCACGCGGAGTGGCGGTTACTCACCGACAAGAGCATAGCTCTTAAATTTAAGAAGAAGAAGCCAAAATGCAACTGAATAGTCTTCTATTTATCTTATCTCTTGATCTCTAGTAATTAAGGCCCTACTGAGCTAAAAACACCTATTTTTCAGAAATTGCAAAAAACTTTTGCTTTCTTTAATTGGCTACAGAACAGTGAATATTAATCTGATTGCAATAAAATTTGGACAAATCACGGATAATGTGCTACTAGTAGTGGACAAAGAAAAATAACATTATTTTTTTTACTTTTTACATGAATTTTCAAAAAAAACGTGTTATGTCGTAATGCCCTTTATCAATAATATATGAGAGTTGCTATAACAAAACACTGTAACGTGATACTTAATGACATATAATCATATGAAAATGCTACTTTAAATTTAATTTAGAAATATATTGCTAACATCACAATTCATAAAACTAACATTCTCATCTTAATATATTTCTTAGTCTATAGAAAGGATGATTACCTTGAAGAAGTCCCGACTTACAATAAACAAGGACTTGGACTAATTTCTCGTGTGATTGTTGCGACAAAACACTATCACTCTTGATACTATACTAAGAAAATGTGAGTTTGTTTTGGCAAAACACGGTATCTGGAGATAATACAGTGTTAAGTCTAATCAAGACCCTACGTTTTAAGAGTTACAGTGTAAATTGCAATGACGTTTTTCAATGTTTTTCATAGAAAATCAGTTTCTCTAAGCATGCATATATAGATTAGGGACCGAATAGTTAATTTAACGGTGTTAGCACAAAACACTGTAACTCGAGTTACAGTGTTTTGTCATGACACGGCAGTAATCTCGTGCTGTATCATTAGGCAAAGCTTTAGTCCTGAAATTCATGTGTAAGATATTTGACGATTCACTCTAATGACCAGTGTTTATAGAATAGAATAGAATAGAAAAACGTTTATTCAGACAACACATCACAACAAAAAATAATTTACAAAATGAGAAAGAATACAAAAACAAACAAATAAGGATGTGAAGCCGAAATGGTCTCCACTCAGCAATGCCGTTGGCACGACACACAATTACTTGTATCGAAACACATTACTTGTAGTTCGCTCGATGGAAAAAATGCAAAGTCGTCTCTATAAAATAAAATAAAATCGTAGTACGACGTAAATATTGCACGGCAGGACATGCCTTTTTGAATGTCAATATTCACTTTAAAAATAAATAATTAAATTAAAATAAAACAAATATTTGAAGGGGGCTCCCATACAACAAACGTGATTTTTTTGACGTACGAAACCCTTCGTACGCGAGTCCGACTTGCACTTGGCCGGTTTTATAAACGATGACGTTCAAGATGTACATATAGCATGGCAGGCAGAGGGGAAAAAGGTGCAAAGACTAGATGCATCTTAAATTATCTAAGGAATTTGGCTGGTGCGGTAACTACAGTTTTGGACCGTGTATATGGCGATATAACGATGATGAGTGAACTTACAATTCTGGCCGGATACTTTCTGACCTCTCGACTAGCTTCTTGCGTCGTCGAATGCAGCGCAAAATACGCGATTTCATTCGCTTGCGCCGTTCGATGCGCGATACGACCAGTGCTGAGATCCAGATAATGCGTTGGGTCAAATAAGAAAATCTGAAAAAAAAATTTAGGAGGAAGAGAGATAATATTATTTTAATACAGCATAACTATAAATTAAAAATTTTAAAAACCCCTAACGCAATTAGGTCACATATTATGTTTGAAAATAAAGCAAATGCCCATTATGCGTCTAAGATCCCGTCCGCAGCTAATAAAAGAGCTGATAACTTTGAAACAGCTGAACGAATTTTTTTTTGCCAAGAAACCTGCTTTCAAGTAAAAAAAAACTGAACTCAAATCGGTTCACCCATTGATGATGCCACTAACAGACATACAGACACATACACACAAATAGCGGTCAAACTTAAAACACTCCTTTTTTGTGTCGAGGGTTAAAATCATTTAGAAGAAACACGATCGGAACAGATGGCGTGCTCTCGTTTCGGAGGCCAAGACCCTCTTTGGGTCCCTGAGCCAAATTAGTTAGTTTTAGTAAGTTTTTTTAGAAGAAAAAAAACCGGCCAAGAGCGTGTCGGACACGCCCAAGATAGGGTTCCGTAGCCATTATGAAAAAATCAAGTAATATTTTTCTAAGGATTTCGTACCTATGTGTACGGAATCTTCAAAATTAGGTATCGTCAATACTTGGAAAAAAGCTCGTATCTCAAAATCGTTAATCTGGTAAAGTGAACTTTATTCCGCGCGTACCAAGGTTCAGTTTTGTTTACATGCTGATTTGAGATACGAGTTTTTCAAAGTAGTGACTGTATGTTTAATACCTTAGGCTACTATTTACTCTTAAACTACAAATAATTCCCAAGCAATCTTAGCCGCTATAATTTTCCTTGTAAATTTAATATATTTACTACCATTTTGAATTTTTTTTAATTTTTCCACCCAACAGTTTAGATTTTAGAGGGGGGGGGGGACGGACGATTTTAATGAAAATTTTCACTTTAAAGTTGAATATTTCGCAAACAAATCACTGAATACAAAAATCATGTAAGCAACCCCTCAATGGTTTTAAAAGACCTATCCAACGATACCCCACACTATAGGGTTAGTCGAGAAAAAAAAATCACCCCCACTTTACGTCTATGGGAGGTACCCTAAAAAAATTTTTTTAGTTTTTTTTATTTAACCACTTTGTCGGCTTGACTAATATATATATTCATGCCAAATTACAGTTTTCTAGTACTAACAGTCTCTGAGCTTAGCCGCGGACAGACAGACAGACTACGGAAGTTGACTACGGAACCCTAAAAATACAAATAAAAAAAAACACGACTGGTTAAATTAGGCAACGCAACGCTCTTATTCAAGTTCATTCATGTGTGCCGTTAGGTAAACCTAATATAAATCTAATTTTAAAAATCTCGTGTCACGGTGTTTGGTTATCGAACTCCTCTGAAACGGTTTGACCGATTTTTATGAAACTTTTTCTCCACATTCGGTAGGTCTGAGAAATTCGTAAACCATTTTTTATAGAATAGAATAGAATAGAATAGAATAGAATTATTTTATTTCAGGCTGCATAGGCCCATATAAAAATACCTTAAAGACTAACATACATAATTATTTATATTACACTTAATTAACAACCTAATTACAAGCACGTGAAGTCTGTGACGTGGGCACTTTTGCAGTGTCACTTAACCGGCCACGAAACCGACACCGATCGTAAGCGACACCTTTCGGCCAAAACTCCTCTCTTGTGAAGGTCGACAGTTGATCAGTCGGAACCCTCACTACAAATGAATTGAAATTCACGTCATGGCGGGACTCCAACCGCTCAACCCTCAGAGTGAGCTTGGTCTTCACACGCACATATTCCACGATAAACCTAACCTTCGCAAATGGAGCTAGTAATTATTATTACTAATAATAATATTAAATCTTGGGACGATCGACACCAATGGACCTAGTCTCAAACTAAGCGACCGGATAATAAACATGCCTATAAATAAATACATACTTCGCATTCGCATTTTTCAGCAAACATTCGTATTTTTCACACAAATATCTGCCTCGACGCGGAAATTGAACCCGGGACTTCAATCTTTGTAGTCAGAGTGCTTAGTATACGTTTTACCTCACCAAAATACTTCTCGATCGCGTTTACGTAAAAAAATCAATTACTATGGAATCATGGACAGCGTCTCCGCGCGCGCGCGCCCATGTTTCCATAGAATTGAAATTTTTACGTAAACGCGATCGAAAAGTATTTTGGTGAAGTAAAACTTATACTAAGCACTCTGATCTGGTCATCTTTAGACGTAAAAATTAGTGTTCCGTTTATCACTTTTGGAAAACAGAACCCTAACATGTAGGTCCCACTTCTGATACTTACTTCAAAACCTTCAAGACTCCGTATAGGGTACGCATAATCGTTTACTAAAGGGTCCAAAATTAAAATCAGACCATAATCAGTGCCAGCCTGATTCTGCTTCTTCACTTGTGCTAGACTTAGGGTATTCGTTGAAAATTGGTCACTGAAAAAAAAAATCTTAAATAATACATCATGGGAAAATTCACAACAATTGACCTAGCCCCAAAATAAGCAAAGCTTGTGTTATGGGTACAACGCAACGGATACACATCTAATATGTGTTAAATGTAAAAATCTCGTGTCACGGTGTTTGTTATCGAACTCGTTCGAAATGGCTCGACCGTTTTTTATGAATTTTTTTCTCCATGTCCGGTAGGCCATCAATGATACGAGGCCAGGATGGCGATTACTGGGCGAAGCTTGCATAGTACTTTTCTCAAAAATGAAACAAGTTGATAAAAATAAAATAAAAGTTGAAAAATAAAGAAAATCTACAACCCGCCATTTTAGCTACTTACACGCTAACCAGTGTCTGTAGTCTATGATATGATTGTTTTTTTTTAAAGGTACCGGGTGGCGATGTTTAGATATCTGCCAACTTTAAATAACAAACGTCATAATTTTAATAATAATTTTCTTAATTTTGTAATTACAACAATATAAATTAGTGAAAAATGTCCAGTTATTTAATCAGTGAACTTACATCCTGTTAATATGCTTGCATACATCCTGTTAAGTGTGAACTTTTTTAATAGTTTAAGTTTTTCACAGACGTAGAGCACGGGTTCCAAATTTAAACATTTGATATGTAATGGAATTTCATACTTATTTCCTGGACAGTTCGAGATTATTTCCTGGATACTAGCAGCTAGTCTCCAGGATGCGTTACTTTCTACGTCGTTTTTGATGACGTAATAACAACATTTCATACCATTTTTGAGAAAAAATACATTACAGTAATTATTTCCACTTTGACAATCGGGACGTCTCAGTTTTAATCGTTAAGGTTCATTTTTTCACATACAGTACTTATATAAAATCCTAGAATTTAATCACATAAAATATCCAAACCTATTTAATGTAATTTATAACAAAATCTCAGCCTAAGTATTGCACTTCCGATCTATCTCGCTGTATGTCGAGAAAGGCAAATATAAGTGGAAATAATCTTATTGTATCACCACGTCAATATTCACAAGCAGTGTTTTTCATAGGTACTTATTTCATTAACCAGACAACCTTCGAGTGGAATTTTCTGCTCGCGTCTGTGTTCTCTTAACAGAACAGTCTGATCAACTTGTGAATCCATCGTCTTGAGTAGACGATTTCCTACCATTATTATATCGCAATTCACTGCCAGGTCTAACCCTCTTCTACACGTAACCTACGCCGTTAAGCGTGGTCTTTGGTTATTACTTTACCAGCCGTCCTACGCAGCTCATATGTAGCTCCATCTAAGCGGAGTTGTTCTACACCAAGTCTTCCAAGATGCGGTGACTCCAGAACTCATTTACCCCGACGGTAATCGGTCTGCGACTAATTTGGCCCATGTACCAAGCAAATATACATACCCCATCTTCTGATCTACCTTCATTCCAATCTCATCATCAGCCTGTTGCTGTTCACTGCTGGACATAAATTTAGTGTAGGGTTCACTGTAGCTTGGTGAGCCCATGATATTGGGAAAGCGACGGGCAGGAGTTACGGAGGAGAGAGGAAGGTCGAGATCAGTGGTGTGCCAGAAGAGAGGTAGACTGACTGGTATCCTATTATCTCGCCTCATTCGTTTTTCGTTTAATTCTTATTTCGTCTCATTCTGTATTCGTCTTTGTCTTGTTCGCTATCCGTCACTATCTTTTTTGTTCAAATTCTGCAACTTGTCTATCTCTTAATACGGGGTATGTATTACAATACCGAAGTACGAGAGACCGAATGTATTAAAACATCGAATGGGTCAAAAGACCGACACGATTTTTTGTGAAACCGTTAACTTTTTAAGATTGTTATAAAACTAACCTAACCTAACCTAATGGGTTCTGTATGATGCCGTTTTAATAAATTCTGAGAAGTTTACGGTTTCAGAAAAAAATCGTGTCGGTCTTTTGACCCATTCGATGTTTAAATACATTCAGTCTTTCGTACTTCGGTATTATAATACATACCCCTTAATACGTCTTATTCGTTTATCGTCACGGTCTTCCCTGGACTCATTCGTCGTTCTTCCCTTTCGTTTTTTGTCTCATTTACTTATTTCGCATTTGCTGGTGAATAAATGTTCGTAAGTAAATGAGACAAACAATGAAAGGGAAGAACGACGAATGAGTCTAAGGAAGACGGTGACGAAACAAGAACAAGACTTATTAAGATAGAGACAACTTACAGGATTTGACCAAATTAGATAATGACGGATAGCGAACAAGACAAATAAAGAATGAATGATGAATACAGAAAGAGACGAAATAAGAATTAAATGAAAAGAGAATGAGGCGAGATAATAGGATACTGACTGACTGATACAGGCTGAAGATGATAATGCTAAGACGTACCTGCCGGCGGAATTACGCCCAGGTACATAATTAAAAACGCAGCAGTGTCCGCGCACGGTACGCTGGATTGTGAACAACTCGCTGCACTTTGTAATAATGGTTGCCCATGCACATAATTTTAATATCATACTGCAGTTTGGAGCCAACTAGAAAAAAAAAGAAGTTATTACCATAAATAAGTAGGTAGCTGAAACTGTTAAGCTGTGCTAGTCATGAAAACCATTGATTTTTGACGTGACATCGTCTAATAAATCGATGAACGCCGGCTGCACCCACGAAAAAGGATGACGCGATGTAACGCACATGTACGTACAGAGCAGTGAAGGCCAGTATGTACAAGAGAGCAGCGAACGCCAGGATGTACAATCTTAGTACTAGTGCTCGGGTAATTTTCAATGCGGGGGGGTGCGGGGTGTGGGGTGCGGGGGGTGGGGGTGAGGGGTTTGCGAGGACATTATAGGGGGATGAAATTTCATTGATTTTGCCGTAGGATGCACCGTTTTCAAGATATTTGACAAAACACCGGTTCTCGTCCGATCACTGAGGTTAAGCAACGTCGGGCGCGGTCAGTACTTGGATGGGTGACCGCTTGGTTTCATTTTTGTTTTTTTAAAGTTTTGTTATGACGTTGTCACGTTAAACTATCGTCCGTAAACCGACTTTTTTAAAACATAATGGTAACTAGAACTCGTTGAAGTACTCAGAAAAGATAAACTGGGCCCGATGATTGACCTCGGTTCCTCCATCACTCCGTGATACGTGCTTCAACACTGACACCAAGCCGAGCTTTTGCACATAAGGTGATATTATGTCTCAATGTGTTCTCTACTATTGCCTGTATTTAGACACTCGCAATCCCAAAGTGATTGCAGCTGGCACTAATGGATCGGATGAGCGAAAGAAAGTATCTATGTGTTACCTATTTGAATACACTTCACACAAACATGAAAATGGCATGCATCAGTCATTTCCCTACAAAAATGACAAAGTGACATTGCTTTCGTTCAATCCATTCGTGCCAGATCTTGTGAATCGAACTAAGAACTGTGCATACACTTTGCACAGAAGTATAATTACTCTCCACGTCGGAACAGTAGTGTGAATAGTGTGGTGCTTTTGCGGCAAGATTAGCAAGTAATATAATAAGGTGATAGCAATCCAAATAAAGCTACAAGATCTTACCACCCGGATCAGGACACACGTAACACTACTTTGAAATCTTCAGGGGTTGCTTAGTTAAAGAGCTCACGCGTTTAAAAGAGTTATGATGCTACAACACACACACACACACACACACACTTACACACACACACACACACACACACACACACACACACACACACACACACACACACACACACACACACACACACACCACACACACACACACACACACACACACACACACACACGCGCGCGCACGCACGCACACACGCACGCACGCACGCACATACCTAGCAAGTACCTAGCGGTCAAACTTATAACATCCCTCTTTTCGTGCCGAGGGTTAAAAAGAAACATGTTTATTTTTTTTTAATACGGTTCTGTCCGTTAATGTAAGTATGAAAATGTCAAGCTCCTAGACTCATTAGGCTGTGCGTTGGTATGCCATTTAACAGCCTCGTTTTTAATACATATTCGTAGACTGAATAATGTTTACCTCTTCCATACGTCCGATAATGCGATTGGAGTCAAACGTGGCGCGATTGGGACTATTGATAAGATATTCGAAACGGTATGCAAAGTAGTCGTCGTAACCAAAATCCAGTAATCTGCCAGTTTGCTTGACTAAGTCTTCGATGTCTTCTAACGAGTCGTTACGAAAGTACGGCGAAGAACCTTGGCTGCAAAATGATAATTTTACAATTAATCGTTCATCTGCAATTTTATTGGCAGTCAATGGAGTCGCCGCTCATTTTTTTAGAAAAAAGTGAAACTTGGTAAGTGTGACCTAGATAGTAAAAGATTTCCGTAACTTTCGACACTTTTGCACTTAAAGCCGCACCGAGCTTCTTGCGCACGCATCTTTCTTTATCTTTCTTCTTCTTATTATATCACTAGAACATTACAACATTTAAGGATTTGTCACACTAGATGCGTTGTGCGGTCGCGGTTAGGTCAAATTGAACGCAGTCCGCATTATGTTTAAACAACATTGTCGGTTTCTATATATTTGGTATACAATACATAATTTGCGATCTGAGCAGCGCAGAACGCATCCAGTGTGGCAAATCCTTTACCAAAATAGGCATAGGCCAAACAGGCAGACAGGCTTTTGAGCCATTGCTATGGTGCCTGACATACTTACATGTCACGCGCTACGATTTCGGCTGCCTTCTTGCTGATTCGATTGATGTTGCAAACCGCCACTGCAGGGAAGTCAATCTCCGTGATAGGATGAGCGGTTGAGACCAAGGTCACGACCAGAGGGTGCGATATGTTGTCCAGCGCGAAATATCCAACGTAATATCCGAAGACGAAGCACGAAAACAAGGAAAAAACGGTCCATATCAATCTGAGGGACAGAAGAGAAACATTAAGTACATACGATACATTAAGTACTGCCGAAAGAAGCATCGAGACAATCCAGTATGGTTTAAGCCTTCCGACGGGACGGTACAATCTGTAATGTACTACTTTAAATAGACGCCGTCAAGCAACGCCGATTGACGGCGTCTATTTAAAGTAGTACATTACAGATTGTACCGTCCCGTCGGCGTCCCGTCGAGGTCCCGCCCCGCCCGCTGTGAGTCGAAGGCTTTAATGATGGTCTTATAAATTATTGTTATGTGATTTTGATTTGAATGGAATTTTGATTTGAAGCCGTGGTGGCCTAGTGGTTTGACGTATGGTCTCTCAAGCAGAGGGTCGTTGGGTTCAAATCCGGGCTCGTACCTCTGAGTTTTTCGGAATTTATGTCGAAATTCCATCACCTTAACTTAAAATAGACTAAAACTACCCGCTACAAGGCAAACACGTCATCGAAAAAAATCATTGCCCCAAAACGTTCGCCGCATTACCCCTTTGCGAAATTACATTTGTAATTTACCATGAGCTTTACGTTGAAGGAAAAACATCGTTAGGAAGCCTGTACCTATACAACTGAGAAGAAATTTATTGGTGTATGTGAAGTTCCTAATCCGCACTGGGCCCGCATGGGAACTACGGCCCAAGCCCTCTCATTCTGAGAGCAGGCCTATGCCCTGCAGTGTGACGTATATTATAGGCTGGGATGATGATGATGAATATTGATTTATTTCTGTAAAATAAAATAAAAAATAAATTATCTTGATGATTGGCAGTCTAGCACCGTCGGCTATAAGTGGAACTTTTTTCCCTTTCCTAGACAGTTTCAGTATAAAGACAATACAGTTTCAAAAATTAGCGACCCCGAGTCAGCAAACTTAAGATTCATTTAAATGGCGGAAAGTTGGCCAGGCGTCCCATAGACCGATGAAGACTTGACTAGGGATGATGATTCTTCTCGAAAAAGATCGATTTTTAAATTGATTCGAATCGCAATCTCAAAATCGATTCATAGAAAAATCGAGATCTCAAAGATCGGTTTTTTGCGAATTTCTATTTATAATGCAAAATTAAATCAATTTTAAGGAAAACAAGAAAGGTACTATAATAATCGATCTCTATTCATTAAAATCAGGGAATTCTTCTGTTCAGGGAATTCAATAATAAACTCATTTGCAAAAAAAAACGGACACCCAAAACTTTTCTGTACAACTATGGAAATCTTAAACAAAAAAGATTTTATATGCATTCAATTAAATAGAAACAATTGTCTAAGTTTTAAAAAGTTCTGGCAGGTAAAATAAAATGTTCCAAATTTGAAAATTTGAAAGTTATTTAAAAATATTCTATTCGATTCGTGTATTTGCTCGCAGTTTGTGTTTAGATATTGTGCTATAAATAAATAAAAAAGCGTTTTACATAATTTTAATGAATTGATATTGATGTAAATTTGTTTAAATTGGTTTTTCGTGTCAAATTTTACACCGTAAAGTGGCAGACAAGACAATTATCGCTGGTAATATAGTGACTCTTCTTCAAGAAGGCTGTACTCAATGTTATGTGTCGGAACGGTTTGGTGTTAGTCGTTCCACTGTTCAGAGGACCTGGACTAGGTTTCAAGAGACCGGTTGTTTGAAAAGAAGATCGGGATCAGGATGAAAACGATGTAGTGAGCCCAGAGACGATCGATATATTGTGAGCCAAGCTTTACGAAATCGGAAGTCTACCTACAATAACATCAAAAACAATCTTGAAGATGTTAGAAATGTGAGTGTTAGCGTATGGACCGTCAGGAGGAGACTTCTAGAAGTTGATATACACAGCCGAAGACCAGCTAGGGGTCCTAAATTACTCCGTGGGCACCGTATTGCAAGGTTAAGATTTTCCCAGAATTGTGCGATGTGGACCGATGTGGAATGGAGTAGGGTTTTGTTTTCTGATTAAGCTAGAATATCTTTATTTGGTGAGGACCGACGCCGTAAAGTGCTAAGAAGACCAGGAGAGCGTTATGCAGAGGTATGTTTTGAAGAAATTACGCCGTACGGTGGGGGCTCTGTCATGTTCTGGGCTGGCATAACTTCGGAAGATCGTACGGAGTTAGTTTTCGTAGAAAATGGCTCTCTAAATGCACAACGCTACATCACGGAAATTCTAATCCCTTATGCACAACCAGCGTTAGCTGTTACAGGAAGTGCTGCTGTATTTATGGACGATAATGCTCGAGCACACCGAGCGGGCGACGTAGACGCTTACTTAAGTGAGGTCGGGATCCGCCGTTTAGATTGGCCAGCACGAAGTCCCGACCTCAATCCCATTGAGCATCTATGGGACGTTCTAAAACGACGTGTTAGAGCTGTACATCCAGCCCCACAGAACATCGGAGAGCTCAAAATTGCTATACGACCGAATGGGAGCGTATTCCGCAAGAACTCATAAAAAACCTCGTCCAAAGCATGCCACGAAGAATAGCAGCAGTTATTTCAGCCAGAGGAGGCCACACTTGATATTAATTTTTCACTTTATTGTTTGTAACTTTTACTAAACAAAGGAGAAAGTCATTTGAAGGTACCTTATTTTTTTGCCAAAATGAGTAATTTCCTCAAAATCAAAATAAAACAAATTAAGAATGACTTAATTACCAACCAAAAGTGTTTTTACCTCAGTAAATAATATTTTTTATTTTGTTGCGTCGAATCCTTTTTCCAACTATTAATACTTATAATACTCGAATAAATCAAAAGTGCCCGTTTTTTTTGCAAAGGAGTGTATAATTAATATAAAAGAATAGGACATCTGCCTTGAGAAAGATCTCTCTATTAAGGCTTAAATTTAGAAAAATCGAACGTTGATTTTCTAGGGTGAAATATCGATTCGGTACTACCAATCGATTTAAAAAATCGTTTTTTTTTGTCACAGAAATCGATTCTTCGATTAATCAACCTCAGATCGCCATCCCTAGACTTGGCTAAAAAATTAAAAAATATAGACCCTTAACTTTTGCTATGTCTACAAGAGATACGTGAACAAGAAAATGTGTTTCACCCACACCTTCTTAACCATAAAGCGAATACTAACCGTTCTGTCATATGCACGCCTTCCCCAAATATCTGCTTGAGGCTTGACAACGACGATTGTTTCACATACTCTCTTATAATTTCCTTCAAGCTCTTCCACAAAATAGCATCCAAATGTAACTGGAGCCTGGCCTTGTGTTTTACGTCTCTGTACTTTTTCCACCATTTTTCTTCGTTGCTTTTGATTTCCGTAATCATTGTTTGAAACTGATATCGTAGCACTGAACTCTAATCGTAAATGTATTTATTGATAGGTAGATTATTCATTGCTTCAAATATATTATGTAAACGTCAATCTTATGGTCACTACTCATAGGTCGCGGGTGATCAAAGTAATTGTTTCAGTTCATTAATATGGACCTCCGCATACATAGGAACTTAAACTGTTAAACTTAATTTAAAAGTTAATTTATCTTGCAAAGAACTAACAGCAATGCACAGGTCGGATACCACAGATGGACTGACAAGATACAGTTAGGCTAGTCTTAAGTTATAAATTTATTGTTTTATTTTTTGTATTTTTCACTTACGATAAATAAATTTGTGTTTTTAGATACATTTTATCATAATTGGAATACATGAGTAAATTAGACAATTAAAAAAACTGTCAAGTGGGAGATGGATTCGCACACGAAAGGTTCCGAGCTTTAGTACTTATATACACGCACAGATTCATAAGTCATAAAGTCTTTATTGCTTGAAATAATGTTACAAAAGAACTGCAAAAGCATCTGGTCGACACCACTGGAGACCAAAGGGCTAGCAGCTATCTCTCTCAATGAATCGCCATCGCCATTCAACGAGGGAATGCTGCCAGCCTTTTGTCTACGATGCCACGGGGGCCTTTTTTAGACTTAAGTCTAGTAGTTTTTAAGTTAGATATTTAGTTGATAGTTAAGTTTTAATTATTGTTATTGTTTCTTAATATTTGTATTCTATGAACAAAATAAATGTAATACCTAATAATCTTTCTCATGTTACAAAAGGTCTTAATAAAAGTCTTAAAGGTTTTAATTGATAGACGCACCATAAATAATTAAGTGCTATATTACTAAAGAGCATAGTCGACTAAGAAACACCTTTACCACCCTTAGGCTCAATGTCAGTTGCATGGCTTAAAACTTCAAACGCTATTTTCCGCTAACAAGTCAATGTGACATTAGCCTTATTATTTTTATTGCATATAGGAACAGTCATTAAAATGGTAAAGCTCTTATTTACTTGTTCGATTATACCTGGGTGACAGAGACTCGCCGTAAAGCTCATGGTAAATTTCTAATACAATTTCGCACATAAATTCCGAAAAACTGACGGCTTCAATGGCATCCTATTGATACAGAACCCTAAAAATTATTAGAAATTTAGCGTTAAAACAATGGACTGGTAATTAAACAATTTCCGTCGCGTGTTTTAAATATTCTCTGATATACATCTTTCAAATCGTGGCCCATCATTGAACTTGTTGACAATAATATATTTGGCCTTCTGATGATCATGCAGATACAAAACTAACAACAAAAACCAAATCAAAACCAAAAGCATAACATTACGTTGACATCATCTCATCACCATCACGTTCAGCTCGTTGAAATGGCAATGGGCAGGCCATATAGTACGCAGAACAGATGGCCGTTAAACTTTGGAAGTAATTATACTTAAACTTATTTTTGCCGGCTTTTATAGTCCGCGAGTCTCGCTCGTACCATCGACAAAAAGGTCGCATTGACACCATAAATGTCCATTTTGCTTGCAGTGGCTAGACATCTGTCCATACCAATCCATACCAATGAACTTCAATGGCTGCAAGCAAATTAGTTTTGAAACTGGGCAGGCCTCGCTTTTGTCGACTGTGCATGGCTAGTTTCGTCCACAAAATAATAGCTAAAGCAAATGCCATTTGTTGTCAATTTTCATACAACTAACAAATAACTCTTTTCACCCTTCTTGCGACCCTAAAGGTGTGTCCACATTTGTGTCATTTTAGCGTATTTTGTCTTTTACGTAGCGCTGACGAGTATCATGACATGATCGTAACTTTAGATGCGAAGAAATATGCTATCATACATTTATACTCACTAAAGCTTCAAACGCATTGACAGCGGGTAGCGGGGCAGCACGGCGCGGCGCGATGCGTCGCCGGTTTTGCGGGAAACGATTGCAGTCCGAAGGACGTCGCACTGAAAAAAATCCGGGCGGCAACCGCGCAGGGAGGCGGCGCGGCGCGGTAGCGGTGTGTGTGTGAAATATCAAGAAATATCTATTTATTTTTTAGGGTTCCGTAGTCAACTAGGAACCCTTACAGTTTCGCCATGTCTGTCTGTTTGTCCGTCCGCGGCTAAGCTCAGAGGCTGTTAGTACTAGAAAGCTGTAATTTGGCATGAATATATATATAAGTCACGCCGACAAAGTGGTTAAATAAAAATGGTTAAATAGACGTAAAGTGGGGGTGATTTTTTTTTTCTCGACTAACTCTATTGTGTGGGATATCATTGGATAGGTATTTGAAAATAAATACGGGTTTGCTAAAACCATTTTTTGATAAAGAGAATTTTTTCGGAGATATTCACTCCGAAAGTTCAAAATAATTTGCCCCCCCCCCCCCCCCGCCCTCTAACTTTTGAACAGCAAGTCTAATAAATATGAAAAAAATCACTTAAGTTAAACTTAATAAAGACTTTCTAGGAAAATTATTTTCAACTTAATCAGTTGAGCAGTTTTTAAGTTTTTGTAAAAATAATATTTCTAAACGAAGATTGTAATTTAACCGCCATTGCAAGCATTTTTTTCTTTAAGTACCTATAAGATCACGCTAACAGTATCTTCTTTCAAATAAAAAAAAATAAATTGAAGTCGGTTTAGAATTACATCTGAAAAACCATCAACATACATACTAGTTCTAGTAGACTGCAATTAGATTAGTTACCCAATTCGCCGTTAGATGGCACTGTACAAAAACAAAACAAAAAAAGAAAACAGGCCGTCACCCATATATCACCAGCTTACTCCCAAGTCAAGCGTGCCTAATGAAGTTTTACTTCAATAACCCACTGACAGTTGGATGATACGTTACCGTAAAACGGGGTGAGTAGACACGATTTTGAACTTCCAACCCATGTTTAAGAATGAATTTAAATATTAAAGGACATAATATTGTTTTTCTTTTGTGAGTCCTAACAAGCTCTCCGAGTTTGCATCAGAAAAATAAGCCTTATTGCTCTTGGTATAGCAAAAATTAAAGAAAAACACAAGATTTCTTCAAATCCGTACAACGGGGTCAGTAGACACGACATATGGGGTGAATGGAGAATTCAGTCAGGGTTGTCACAATTGTGAAAAAAAATTATGCGGGTGATAGGACCTTGTCAAGGGAATAATAAAATAAAATATTTTTATAAGTATACAAAGAATATACATGTAAAAAAACTCTTTTCATTTCTATTAACCCCTCCCTTCGTTATTTTTCACCCCCACTGTCGTGTCTTCTCACCCCAAACAGCGTGCCTAATCACCCCATATAGCATATCTAGTCACCCCGTATCCGTGTCTATTCACCTCAGTTTCTAATCGAAACGGTTATAAAATTACTTTTGTACAAATTACACCTGATTATGAATAAACTCGGTCAAACGTTTTATTATTTAGACACTGCAGACACCGGGTAACTAGATAAAAACGCCACTACACTGTAATTATCACTAAAATCACTATTATAACAAAGTTTTTGGAACTGTTATTTCTTACCATGGTGACGTCTCTCATTGCACTACAATATTTAATACTTCTAACTAACTTCACGACTATCGAGTGTTGCAAGCAAAATAAACAAATATTGAACTTAATACTAAAAACCAAAGTAATTGGCTTTAGTGATCATGGTGTTTTTTGTAGCCATGCAAAAAAAATCGCGAGAATATTTCTAATCACCCCGCGATTTCTATTCACCCCGTTTTACGGTACACCCAAAGCGAGAGTCAATGTTAAACGCTAAATAGATACGAATGTGGGCCCAACCTTACCAAACATATGTCCCACGAAGGTCCATTCTGCGTCGATGGCATCCTTCCATGGAACCATTCGCATGATAACTGCGGCATTGTTAGCGAATCGCCCTTTGTGGCAATAATGGCTGCCATTTTGCTTTCTCGAACTTTCTAAGGTTTGATGGAAGATATCTTTTGGTTTTATTGACTTGGACTTTGTACTAGGTTTATTAGCGTGGGTTCTTTGAGGCGCAAAGTTTTTAGAGTTCCGTTTCCCCTAGCCACGGCAGCGTCATCATCATCATCATCATCCCAGCCTAAACGTCCCACTGCAGGGTACAAGCCTCCTTTCAGAATGGGAGGGGTTGGGCCGTAGTTGCCAAGCGGGCCTAGTAGCGGGTTTTCCCTATCCCGAGGGAATTTCGAAAAATCCTTCCTTAATGCACCTCTATAATACACAAGGTTCATATGTGCCAAATTTCAAGTCTCTAGCACCGTAGTTTAGGCTGTGCATTGCCTGTCAGTCAGTCAGTCATTCACGGTACTGCTTTATATAGGTACAGATAAATAATATAAAAGGCAACCGTTACTGACTTACTGACTGATCTATCAACGCACAGCTCATACCACTGAAAGGATAGTGCTGAAATTTGGCACGAAGATACCTATTATGACGTAGGTTTTTTGAAATTTCCACGGGATAGGGAATAAATGGATTTATATTTTCGCTTTAGAGTGGCCCTATCTTCCTAATTATAATTATGAGAGACTATAAATTTGGCATGTAAGTAGGTAAAAAAAAAAAAAAAAATTTAAGCTGTTTATTTCAAGCAAATCGTCGGTGCGAATACAAAAATCGCTATGTGTTTTTTTTCGATTTTACGATTATTTGATAATTTCATTTCTTTTAATGTCCTACGTTAACCCACAAAACCGTTTTTTGATATCTTTATTGGTTTTGAAAATAACAAATTCCGCTATGTGTACGTGGAACAAAGTTTGGATGGAAATAAATCGCTTTGTGGTTTTTAGCACATAGCGATATTATGCGTGAGGTTCTCCATCAAAATCAATAGTTTATTACAATAGTGTGTTGCACATGGCGATTATTTCTTGATTGAATTACCCGACAGTGAGACTAATTTTAAGAAATTAATGTTAATAAGTGCTTTAATTTCACATTTTATCAAGTAAGTGCTACCAGGTTTTATTAGATTACTTGTTTTTGCTTAGTAAAATTGCACGTATCATTTAATAATGAATACGTTTATGACCAAACTATGCTATTTTCTGATTACTACAGTATGGATATTTTGTCAAATCCTGTCCGCTCCGTTCAAGTGCATGAAACATCACCGAGAAATGTTTCAAGGGATTTAATTGGCAATTCTAATGACGATAATCTGACAATACCTACCCGCTGCCTGGTTTGAGCAAAATTCTCTAAATAATCCTACACTCACTTCAATGTTTCTGGATAATGACAAAAGGGATATAAACGTAGACCATGTGTCGGAAATGTCAATAATCTGGAACTATTATTGAACCCCACGGGCCGTATCGAACAGGCTAGTTGTTCTGTCGAAAATTTGTCAGATGACAGAACTGCTGAGGACAATATATAACCTTTTTGTTGAATCATGAAAGTGGTATAACTATTAATTTACCATTTGAAAAAATTGCCACTGGCCCAGCAAAACATGCTATTGTAGACCCTTCTGCATTTCCATCAAAAATAATGGAAAATCAACATTTGCGACTTATTGGAAAGACTTATAAGGGTAACAAAAGACAGCGGGATCCATCTACATTAAAAATATTTAGTAAATATGTTGTTAAGAAAAATCGTGCTATGACAGAAAAACCTTGTACTCATGGAGCGGAGCAAAAGTCTTATAGGAGTTTTATTTGCAGGGCTAAAAGTGATGAAATCCAAAGTGACATTTTTCAATATTTTTGGAATCTACCATCGTGGGACGCTAAAAAATCGTATATAAATGGCTTAGTGCAAATTTGTAGCACGTTAAAACGTCGGCCTGGTGCGAAAGAGGAAATTACTTGCCTAAAAAATGTACGGTTTCGTTTCGAATGCTTCTTGCAAAGTCAAAGTCGGTTTAAAGAAAGACTTGTTTCAAGAATGGATCAGAACTACGAACACTACTGATTCTTCCCCCAGTAATTCTAAGATACGGAAAATTGATAGATGTACAGTGTCAATATCAACACCTAGAATTCTAAAATCAAGATCTGTGGAGCTATGGCTTGAACAAGTACCTGTTGTACCTAGTCATTATTGTAGAGGAGATAGTAAGGACATAATTATATTGAGGACACCTTTCACAGTAAGACCCATAATGCACAAAGTGTACACACTTTGGTGCAAGGAGAATATTTTAAATTCTGTGACACGTGTAAATTATTAATAGAAAAGTTGGAGGAAAGAATGATTTCTATTTTTAAACCCAGAAAAGACCAAAGTTCCTTGTCTCTGAGCAATGTTATAAGCATAAGCCGGCAGTACATAACTACACTTTTTATGTCAAAAATTATAATAACGTTTATTTATATGTATGGCATGAGGGAGAATGCGGTTAGACAGCCAGTACCATCATAACAAGCTGTATTATACAGTTTTTAAAAGAGCACTGCTGTACTTATAAAAAAGTGTACCTTACATCTGACGGCTGCTCTTACCAGAACAGAAACAAGGTTTTGAGTAGTGCTTTGACTAATGCGTCAACTTCTTTAGGTATCGAAATTGAACAACTGATATTGGAGAAAGGTCACACCGTGATGGAAGTCGACAGTGTTCATTCAACATTAGAAAACCAATTCAGGCCGCCAATATGTGCACTCACTGACTATTTAACTCGCATGAGACAGGCAAGGCAAGGCCGACGAAACCGTATGTTGTGAATTATTTAGATAATTAATTCTTTAAAAATTACGAAGAAGTGCCGTGCAATTTTATAAGTATTAGGCCTGGTAAACGGTCCGGTGACCCTACAGTGACCGACATAAGAAGCCTGTGGTACAAAGATGGCGATGTCAAATACAAACATACTGACATATTCACTCTTTTACTGCAAAGGCAACCTGAACAGCGTGAACATAATGAAGCACTACCATTATATAATAGCGGTCCAAAAATTGATTTAGCGAAATCCTCTGCAATCTTTAAAGGTCTATATGCACCAAGATTATCATAATTTCTACGATAGTGTAAACGTACAAATTATTAAGTGATTTCAACTAATCTTTGACTAGGCATTAAAATTATAAGAGGCAAGAGTAATGAAAAATCAGTACAATACTAGTATAACTTAAACGGCATGTTTTCATAAAGTTTATGCAAATCAATTAGTGTAATCGAAAATATAGTACAGTTTTCTTTTTTATTACACTTGCTTGATTTATTATTGATTAGGTTTAACTAATAAACTAACTTGTGAGCAGATAACAATAAAGATTCATGTTATTCATATTTTCAATATTTATAATAGTAAAAGTCGACTCACATTACCAAATTTAAACATTTTATAACCCGCTATGTGTCGCCTTCCACGTTGTAAAAACTACGCTATGTGTACATTTGGCACATGGCGATTTAAAGTAAGCCAAATCAAAGTCGCTATGTAGCTAAATTCTGGTTTTTTGTTAATATCATAAAAATCTACGAGGAAAAATTGTTTATTTTTTCGTGAAAATCATGTAAATCTTACTACTGTATTATTTAAAAAAGTCAGATGTGACAAAAGTTGTATATACTATTATATAAACAGTTTTTTTGGTCTCCTGTAAAGTAAGTCAAAATTACATAGCGATTTTGTCATTCGCACCGACGAAATAACATTACAAAACATGCAAAACCAGTCCTTAATCCTAATTTTAAGGATTTTGCGTGGCCTCGGTTAGAGAAAGACTGAGTTGCTCACGAGTAATTAGTCTAAGTACTTATACAATACGAGTAAATAGTAAATTTATTATATAAATCATGACTTCCCATGCATGCAGTTTTTTTGTTATAACAGTAAAAATTAAGTAATTAATTAAATTAATTATTGTTAAGTAAAAATTAATATCAGGAATTTTGGAAATTCCCACGGCTTAGGGATAAATCTAAGTATAATTACTAGACTCTTCAAATTAGGTATAAATGCAAGTTATCATAACATCAACAAAAATGGGTTTTAGGATTTTTGATTTTCCCACGGGTAAAAAAAACGGGATTTATATTATTAACTAACTATTATCGATGATGATGATGTTGGATTTAAGAGTTTTTCCTTTATTAAAAGAGAGATAAGAAGAAGCTTTACCACAAATGTCGAGACCCTCGGTCCGTGGGGTCCTAGCGCTTTAAAGCTCTTTAAGGAAACTTCTAAGAGGTTAATCGACGTCACAGGGGACCGAAGAGCTGGCAGCTTCCTCGGACAAACAATTAGCTTAGCTATTCAAAGAGAAAACGCTGCCAGCATCTTCGGTACCTTGCCTAAGGGGACTACCTTTCAGAATATGTTTTAGTTATAATTATCATTATTTTATATTTTTGTTTTCTTTTTTCTTACTGTACATACTTATTTTTAGTCTAGGATAGTTGTACATATATAACATATAAGTATTGTGTTGCAAATGAATTTTAATTCTGTGTGGACGAAATCGCGTGCAAAAGCTAGTCTTTAAATAAAATAGCTGCCGTATCTATTTCTCCACAATCCAAGGACACCATTGAGCCCTGTTAATGCTAATGAATGTATCCTTAATGCTGGCGTGTATATTGAGAAGTTGTGCTAATCCTTTACAGGGCCAATATTGGAGGACGTCTCAATTTGACAGCGGCAACTGGGAACTTATGGGAAACTGCGAGTCAACTTCTAACGCACTGCGATTAAGACTGCTGCGGTCGGAATCAGCGTTACACGGCGTTTTTATTACAAGATTTTATTGACTTGCTGTGTTAAATAGTAAGGGTCAAACTTGGAAGTCGAACTTAACTCACTTTGCACGACCCTTGACACGCAGACACACGCACACCCTCACACACACTCACTCACACACTCTCACACACACACAAACCCTCTTTTTTGTTGTTACTTAGTTAAATATAATTACTATTATTATTGTACAACATCAGTGTCTCCGTTTCTTTCAAGCCGCACTATTAAAGTTTAATCCTGTATTTTGACTCCCACGAAACAAATCGAGTGGATTTTCGATCACAGCTCAAGTGGCTCCCAATCCGCCTTCGCCGTAACTCTCACATTCTCCACCTTCTTTACGGCATTCTCTTTAACCCTGCAACTCCTCGCTACCTCAAAGAGCGGTTTAGCTACGTAACTTCTATTCGATGCTCTCAGAACTTTCTCCTTACCGTGCCTCTCTCTAACTCCAAATTTTATGTCTATTCTTATACTGTCCAGGCTATTCGGTTGTGGAATGCCTTACCGATTGACTTACGACGGGCAAAATCTCTGTCAATCTTTAAATCTATGCTTAAGGTGTACTATCTGTCATCTTGTAATAATTAGCTTTGTTATAGTTTATTTATTTATTTATATGTGTCTGTTTATCCCACTGCTTATATTTGTTTTAGACGTGTACCTATTATAATGTAAGTACTATATATGCATGAGTAGATGTACTATTTTTGTTGCGTTTTAATTTTCTGATCCACTGTTGATGCACCACCTGCTGTAAACTAGTCTTTCCTTCTTTCTGGTAAAGGGTTGCCTGGAAGAGATCGCTCTTAAGCGATAAGGCCGCCTATTGCTTACCTTGTATCTTTCTCTCTGTGTACCTGTTTTCTGTATTGCTTACTATTCCTGGTGTACAATAAAGAGTCATTGTATTGTATTGTATTGTACAGGCTCAGCCTAGTGCGAGTGTCGCAGAATTATTGTTTTAAATTGTGTCTCTCTTTATTGGTAATAAAGCACTTTTTACTTTTTTTTTTATTGGTCAAATTGACTTAAAATTTGGAATCCATACTACTTAATTATTAATCTTATTAATATTATAAACGCAAAAGTTTGCTTGGATAATGTGGATGTCTGGATGTATTGATGTTTGTTACTCTTTCACGCTAAAATGGTTTGACGGATTCTTGAATGATTGATTGGATTTTGATTGGATAGCCGTAAAAGTAAAAAATTAGGAGTTGAAAAAATAAAAATTCAAAAAGACTCCAAAAAACAATCTTGACGGATTCTGGTGTGAATAGTTTGTAACCTGGATTAACATATTCACTGCAACATCACATTTTTTCGATCTTACCTTAGTTTGGTATGCTCTGTCTACACTTTTTGGCCTCTTATGGCCTATAACCCAGGCGTGAGAAAATATATCTAAGTATTTGGATTTTATAATTTTTCTATTTGACTTATGAAAATCTATATTAAAATATCTCGGCTCCAAGGCACCTTAGAATACACGCTATTACAAAATAAGTTTGATTTTCGTCTATCTTTATTATTAATAATTGGATTATTAAGGCTTCTTTCTTGCTTCCGAGGCGCACAACCCTAACGGTCCGGCCACGGCGGCCACACTTCGCGCGACCGGCGGCGCAGCGAGGGGTGTTCTCAGTTCATTGCGCGGCCGAGTCGCTTGCCACGCAGTGGTTACCTGGCGGCGTACGCAATGAACTAAAAACACTATGAATTCAGAATCAAATCGCCAAAAAAACTTATTTCAAAAACGCAGCGTTTCTCTCCTCAATACGTTGGATTAATTGAAGCCAACTTGTCGAGTGGCAAGTTAGGCTGCCCAACTATTTACTTAGCGTGGCTACAGGTTCCTGGATGTTCATTACTTCATTTCCGCATTGCAACGGGTTTGGTTGTGACATGCTGATATTGAATTGGTGATGAACTTTCTCGTTTGAAGTGGCTTGGTTAACTAGCATTAGCCTGCGGTTTTGCCTGTATAAGAAATCCATGGAAAAAGGATACGATAATCGTTTTTAAGTACCACGTCCGCCCGTAGAACTGATGGCCGATGGGGCAAAAGGTTCTCGGATGGCGTCCACGGACCGGATGACCACAGAAAGTTTATGAAGAAATTTGGATAGTGGATGTTAAAATGTTCGTTAATTTACGAGTATCACGCAATGCACTTGGCTAAAGATAGACAAAGATCTGGATTGAAACACAGAATACTTTATATTCCGATAACAAATACCCGCGGGATAATATTTTAACTTTAGACAAAGAAAGAGTGCGTTGTTCAAAATGACGTTCTAACTTCGTCTGCAATCAATAGACGGCGACTTCCTAGTGACCCTTGTGCGTTTGAAATATTACTGTAAACCATTTTTCATGCATTTCTAACAGAAAGAAAAGAAAGAAAAGAAAGAAAAAACATTTATTCCTGACAGTTACAACAGGCATATGAGATAACAATATGTAAGGCAACTACAACTATCAGGAAACGGACCCACCTCAGCATAATGCTGGCTCGAGAGCCAGCGCTGGTCTTCCGGTGGGACCGTGAGGCCGTCATTTGCTCGCTGCACGTACGACCGGACCGTGTCTAAATTGTGAACGCGACCATTTTAAGCTCAGCGCTACCACTACCAACACAAGGGCGTTATATTTGACATGGCGGCGTTGACTTGACATTGACAATTGACACGGCCAACCACACGCGCAGCAAGCAAAACGAAGTATGTTTAATTATTCTAATTATTGTATCATGCACAAATTAATAAAGAGTGACAATGTGAAAAGGAAATGAAAATGAAAATGAATAGTTATATAACACGGGCAAATATATAGTTAAAGCTAGTATCATATAGTATATAAATGAATTATAGCGATTAAGTTCTACAATGAGTCACACTACGATTGATATCACTATAAAACACGCGACGATAAATTGGCTAATTACCAGACCATTGTAAACGCTATACTCGGAGATTCCCTGCATTCATCATCATCATTTCAGCCGAAAGACGGCCACTGCTGAATATAGGCCTCTCTCAAACAGATCGGTCCTGTGCCACCCGCATCCAACGCGTTCCCGCAACCTTAACCTTTTCAACGCTCTGTCAAATACAACAGCTCTCACTCATACGCCATGACATCGGAATGTCAAACGCGAAGTTGAACCCTACAGAAATGCACGTCGTGACTGATATATGAGTCATTGGCGTAGAACCTGCGGTGCTGATACATGTGTCGTTGGCGTCGAAAAGGTTAATTACGTCCTCGCTCCATCTCGTTGGAGGCCTACTTACTCTGCGTCTTCCGGTCCGTGGGCGCCACTCGAGAACCTTTTGGTCCCATCGGCCTGTTCTACGAGGGAAATGCCCTGTCTACTGCCAATTGAGTCTGGCGATTCTTCGGATGTCGGTGACTTTCGTTCTTGTTCCCTGTATGATTGAATATGAAATGAATAGATCATCATCATCATCATCAGCCTATAGTAGTCCACTGCTGGACATAGGCCTCCCCCAATGAGCGCCATTGCGCCTTGTCCTCGGCTAGACGCATCCAGTCTCTACCAGCAGCCTTTCGCAGATCGTCACTCCATCTGGCCGGAGGGCGTCCTACACTACGTTTGCCAAGACGCGGCAAATGAGTAGATACGGCTGGAGAATCAAAGGTACTGAGCTTGGATACTTTGACCTATTGGCCTCTCAAGCAGAGGGTCGTGGGTTCACCCCCGGGCTCGTACCTCTGACTTATTTGGAGTTTACTTATGTGCGCAATTACATTTGAAATTTACCATGCTGAAGGAAAACATCCTGCACACATCTACGAAGAAATTTAATGGTGTGTGTGAAGTTCCCAATCCGCACTAAATACGGCAGTCCCGGGAAATACGGCCCAAGCCCTCTCGTTTTGAGCAGTGTGACGTATCTATTGTAGCATTAGAAACAGGGTGCTTTAGTGACTACTATTACTTATAAAACCAAAAGAACGTAAATGACCATAAAAATGTCCTTGCTAATTTTGACATCCAACAGGATGAGGCAACGATCTGGTAAAGGTTGCGGAAACGAGTTGGATGCGGATGGCGCGGGACCGATCTGTTTGGCGAGCCTTGGGGGAGGCCTATCTTCAGCAGTGGATGTCTTTCGGCTGAAATGATGTTGATGGATGATGAATTTTTACATATTTGCTGTGATTTATTTTTCAAGTGTTTTTCAATAATTTAAACGCGAAGATCGCTTATCTTATTTCTAATGCTGAAAAAAACGAAGTATAGCCTAGGATGACGTAACTTTTGTGAATTAAACCTACATACCTAAGCAGTGGGTTGCGCGGGCGAGACCGCGGTTAAAATCTTATACTCTCATAAAGCAGAACAAAACTCGTAGTGCAACCGAGACAGGCCAACTTTGAAGCGCCCTTTAATATTCTGGAATATTCCCCGACTCCAGCGCATTAGACTAACTTAGAACAGCTTGCTTTACACCGGCCAAATTAAATAAAACAAGTGTTCCAACTCGGCCCGAGCTCCCCAACTTCGCGCATAATGGGACCGTTCTTTAAGCTATGCGCAAGAATTTGTAGTTGGAGGAAGTTGGGGCGAGTTGGGTATGATTTGGCATTTGGAGTCAGAGGTGAAGATTAAAGGCGTTAGTAGACTTACGAGGAAAAATAAGGGATCTATTCACATTATAAAGTTGTATAAAGTTATTTCTGGCAGTCAGTTTAGTTTTTCTAATGTTTCCTTAAAGTTATCTTTACAGTAATATTAAGTAGTATTATGTAATATTAAGGTTAGTACTTAATAGGGTTGTACCAGCGAAGACTTCAGTCACTATCGAATGGTAAACAGATATCTATATGGTATACAGATAGCCCTGTAATAAAAACTGCATGGGTATGGTGACTGAGTCTTCGTTTGTATATTATTTTATCTTTTTATTTTTAGTAAAGTTATGTACCTAGTTAGTAAGCATCACTTGGCACAATAATCTTAGTGTCAGAACGTGACGCCAACAAACTGTTTCACAGTTTGGAGTTTTTTAAATATATTGTTATGTATGTGCTAATATTAAAAATAAATAAAAAAAAAAGTAAAATTTTAAAAATAAAATCAAATAAAAGCAATCACTGTGGTAGAGATCAATAAAATCAAACACTTTTATATTAGGCATTTAATTATTAATAATAGAATATAAACGCCCAAATTTATTTATTTACTTAGAATAATAATGGAATATTAAATAAAATAAAAAAACATAAACACATGAAATTAACAGCTATAAAGAAGATAAAGATAACTTACCTAAGAAAAATTAACTAAATATGTACATTTTACTATAAAAATAGAAATTATAAAAAGAATACCCCGTCCAAAAGATCTGTCTGTGGCAGGGTTCCCATTATGCTGGCCGAATTACCCCTTTGGATCGCAAGTGCGATCCGCTGGGATAAATATGCGCCAGCTAATAATAGATGTATTATGAAATATTGTCCAACCCATTCGGACGTCATCTCTTGCATCGGCATATTCTTTTCAAGGCACGTTTAACACCCGCAAAGTAATGTCTCACTTGTTCCTGAAAAATACAAAAAAGGTACGATAATTACACCAATCAACTGATATACCTACTTTTTCTATCTAGCTTGGTCTTATCCCTGGGGAATCTCGTTTTCTAGTTTTAGAAAAAATAAAATCAAAAACTTAAGATCATTCACCTGCATCAAATTAAAGCACATGGCGACCAGTGCCATGCCAAGCATGAGATACATTGAGCACACGATGAAAGATGTCTCGATGCGCTCGGTGTACACCCGTTCGCCAGGCACGAAGTCACCAAACCCGATGCTGGAAAAAAAAATTTGTGTAAATCAGATTTTTACTAAGTACAAATTTTCTCACATTACTCCATAAATAAAAAATAAATAAAAAATAAATATCACGGGAAAATTCACACCAATTGACCTAGTCCCAAACTAAGTAAAGCTTGTACTATGGGTACTAGACAACGGATAAACATACTTATATAAAAAAAAAAGTAAAAAGTTCTTTATTAACAAAAGATAGTTAGAAGATAGATAGTTTATATAGATAGATACATACTTAAATACATATTAAACACCCAAGACTCGAGCACAAACATTCGTATTATTCACACAAATGTCTGCCCCGACCGGGAATCGAACCCGGGACCTCAAGCTTCGTAGTCAGGTTCTCTAACAACTAGGCTATCCGGTCGTCTGCGAAAGAAGCAATACACTGGTTAACCACGCATTATGCTTCAGCCAAATCGCTGCTTAAAATACGGAAACGCAGTGACGCATCGTATCCGCGCCGTTTTTACCGCATGCCCTCCTCACTCCTGCTCAAAATACGTTGACGGTACGGAATCGCAGTGACGAGCCGTAAACGTCCGATTTTACCGCATGCTTACCATAGTAAAGTCGTGACGTTTACGGCACGTCACTGCGATTTTTTGAGCAGCGGTGTGGAGGGCATGCGAAAAACGGTACGGATACGATGCGTCCCTGCGATTCCGTCACATCTCCGGATTTTAGGCAGTGGTATGGCCGAATAGTTATTCATTACTAGCCTTCCGTTTGCAGCTTCGCCCGCGATTAATTAATTTTCCCGTAGGAAATGGTATTTTCCCGCGGTAAAAAGTAGCCTATGTCACTCAGTGATAATGTAGCTTTCTAAGGACAAAAGAATTTTTGAAATCGGTCCAGTAGTTTTTAAGTTTATTCGTTACATACAAAAAAACAAATCTTACCTCTTTATAATATTAGAGTAGATACGTTTTCTCTTAAATAGTACGAGCTAGGTCAATACTATCATAAAGCAATTAGCATTATTTTACGTGAAGACGCATCCTTTAAAGTTAACGGAAGTAAAAAACCACGAGGTATAAAATGTGAAAATACAGTCAAAACAAAAGCTAAATACGGAAAACGAGACGAAATCAAAAACCATAGTAAAGAAGAACAAAAAGGCAAAGGTGAAAGTTACAATTAATATGTAGCTAAAGGTCAGACATCTACTGGTTTAAAGTCAGATGAAGATGAAGTCAGAGGACATAAGGATCATGGGCTAATTCAGTACCCACCTGCTGAGCGAGATGAAGCAGAAGTAAGCCCCGTCGAGCTGGTCCCAATTCTCCCACATGCCAAATATCATCGACCCGAACATTATGTACCTGAAACCATATGTTTTAAGTAAATAAATGATAAACAATTGGTTGATTCAGGTGGTGATTTACAGAGGTCCAATAAAATGAACTAAATATCAAATTTTTTCAAAGGTGTTTGACCAGTATGTGTTGCTAGTGATGACTTATTGACACTGAGATGAGACCGCTAACGATGGGCCTAATAAAGAAGCTCAAAGTCACTCGGAGGACGTAATGTAGAGGGCTGTGCTAGGAATTTCTCTGCGGGATCAAATTAGAAATGATGAAATCTACGCAGGAACTAAAATCACCGACGTCTTTCGAAGAATCCCAGACTCAAGCAGTAGTGAGCAGGGCACATCGCTACTAGAGTTGGTGCTTCTCAAATAGAGTCTGGACCGGAAGACGCTGTATATTAGTTAGGCCTCGAACAAGATGGAGCAACGGTCTGGTTAAGGTTGCGGGAACGAGTTGGATACAGATGGCAGACGACCTGTTTGTTTGGCGGACCTTGGGGGATACTTATGATCAGCAGTGGACGTCTTTCGGCTGAAATGATGATGATGATGAGTTCAGTTCTTGCGCGGATTTCATCATTTCTAATGTGATCCCGCAGAGAAGTTTCGAGCATAGCCCTCTCCATCGCCCTCTAACCTTAAGCTTAAGCTTTCTTATGAAGCCTATCGTTAGCGGCCACGTCTCAGTGGCAACACTCACTGGTCAAGATTTTTGACTAGAGACACTGCGGTATATTGGATGACAAATTATTGGGGTGCTTCTTACTGAATGTAATCCCACTCTGTAATATACTCTCTGCTAAACATGATAATCCGTCAGTCACGTACAAGACAGTATTGGCGAAACAAAATAAGCAAGAGACACAACAAAACTAATATCCAGCCAATTTTGTAGGTGACTAGCAACGCGGCGCAGGCTCCACAAGCACAGCATATTCATAATTTTATTACACTTTTGTCCATAGAATGTGGCCTCTCGTTTTATGGAGAAGACAAAAATTCTTAAACAAAACTGTTTTGAAAAATATGGATGCGACACCATAAAATAATAATTTGGTGAGGAGTGGACCTAGTCATCTACTTTTTACCTATATACTATCTATTGGGTTTCTTACACTCCTGCTGGCTCGTGCTGAGTAACCGACTTCAAACAGATAAGTAGAAAGATATTTCATGTTTTTTTTTTTAAATATGTATTTGTTTTAGTACTTAATACGATGAAAATACCTAAATACACGCACGGTCTGACGAACCTATCTTTCGTCGTGCTTCCCCCTTGTCCGTATAGTTAGTTGTGTTAGTTCTCCTTCGGCCATCGGACGGGGAACTTGTGTCGCTCGCGCTTACGCACGGCTTTGATTCTAGCCACTCTCACGCACACATACACGAGTGCATAAAATACCTAAAATCGATTAGCGCAAAAAGCTCGGTAGGACCTTAAATGAAGCGTTTTTCCCCAGTCCCAAGGCTGCACTCTCTGGACACTGCTAGAAATCCAATAAGTCTTTCACGGTTGAATGCATTCGTTTTTATAATGGAATCGAGAGAGCTTACGGAAAGTTCGAATGGGTAGCCTGCGAAAGCAAGGCATCGATTTAAAGATGCCTCCGCATTGTTCTCTAAATGGTTGGAAAAAACTAACGACTTAAGAACTCGTTTTCTCTAAGGATTAATATCTGCAGTTAGGTCTTTTGGCTAGATTTATTTCATCCATCATCATCATTTCAGCAGAGAGACGTCCACTGCTGAACATAGGCCTCCCCCAAGGCTCGCCAAACAGATCAGTCCCATGCTATCCGCATCCAACGCGATCCCGCAACCTTAACCAGTTCGTCGCTCCATCTGTTCCATCTGCTCCGTCTGTGTCTTCCGGTCCGTGGATGCCACTCATGAACCTTTTTGCCTCATCGGCTATCAGTTTTACGAGCGATATGCCCTGCCCACTGCCAATTGAGTCTGGCGATTCTTCGAGCTATGTCGGTGACTTTGGTTCTTGCGCAGATTTCATCATTTCTAATGCGAATTAATGTCCTAAAACTGCGGCCAATAATACAGCAGCAGCAGCATGCAGCGTCCTCGATATCTTTCAGTATTCCGCTGCGGTCGCCAACCTACCTCAAGCGTGGCGACTATGGCAATAACCCCCTAATGGCTAGTCCGTCAATAAAATACATACCCAACCATGATGGCGACGCACACGCTGATTGGCACTGTGATGGTCTGAGCGTCGAAAGTGACGTAGCTGAAGTCGCTTGTCTCGCTCTCACTCCGCGGCTCGGACCACCCGCGCCTGCGGGGAGGTAGGGTGCGAGGGGGGAGCGGCATGGACACGCTGCGGAGGTACTCTGGTCTTCTGAAATAAAACGTTGAAGATTCAGACGGTTCACTCCAATTAATGTTTTATTAAAGGGCGTATCTCTGAGATACCGCCTCTCGGCTGAGCAGGGCAGTGTAATATTTTTTTCTCAAACATGCTATGAAATATTGACGTTATGTTCCTTATAATACGCCACGAAGTGTCACGTTGCAGGTGCAGGTGCAGCCGGTGGTGGAGGGCGCCTAGACGAGAGGTCAATAATGGAATTTCATACAACTTTGCTGGCCAAGGCCAGCAAAGTGATCGTCTATTGTTTCATACCATGACGTTTATAGGTCTATGGCATCATAGCATTTAGCCATTAAAAAAAACTATAAGCAATATTTGCGTTTTGGTTCATTAAGACATTCTGCCACTACGCTTATTTAAGGTAAGGTAAGATGATGATGATGATGATGATGATGGTGTGATGATGATGGTGTGATGATGATGGTGATCATGATGATGATGGTGATGATGATGATGATGATGATGATGATGGCGATGATGATGATGATGATGATGTTGATGATGATGATGATGATTATGATGATGATGGTGATGGTGATGACGATGATGTTGATGATGATGTTGATGATGATCATGATGGTGATGATGATGTTGATCATGATCATGATGGTGATGATGATGATGGTGGTGATGGTGATGCATGTTTGAGAAAAACTCTATACAAGCCTTGGCCACGAACAGGGATTGCCGGCCTCGTATCTCTAGATGGCCTCGTTAACACTCGGCCATCTATAACTACTCGGCCGGCAATCCCCTATTTCGCGGCCGCTGCAGTAATGTACTATACGATAATTAATTTTGTCAATATCTTTACAACGTCGACCATTGAATTATCTCGCAAATCATATTTATCAACGTTTTCAAAGTAAGCAAAACATTTAAGTAAGATACAGCTAAAACAATAGAAACAATACCAATGAATGCCTAGCTTTATTGTCTGAAAACTTAAATGCTGAATATAGATTTAATTTATAAAAGACAAATCTTGAATAGATTGCAAGCCTGGATAAAGAAGTAACAAAGTTGAAAGATAAGCAAATAAATTTATGTATTTTAAAGGATCAAGCGGCTTTTATACAAAATCAACGTTAAACTTAAAATGGTTTCATTTCAATTGGCTTTTCAAGTCGTGGCAGCATTGTTTGACCTATACGCCTTTCAAGTAGAGGGGCGTGGGTTCCCATTTTGGTTCACACTTATAACTTTTTCGCAATTTATGTGCGGAATATCATTTGAAAACCATGAGTCGTACGGTGAAGGAAAACATCGTGAGGAAACCTGCACATGCTTGCGAATAAAATCAATGGCGTGTGTGAAGTTTCCAATCCACAGAGGGCTTGAGTGGGAACTGCGGCCGAAACCCTCTCATTCTGAAACGAGGCATGTGCCCTGCACTGCAGTGGGACGTTCATAGGTCGGGATGATGTGATGACTTTTAAAGCCCATATCTTATTTTTATACTAAAGAAATCTTCGCAACCTCAGATTATCCGAACATAACCTTAGATTTTGAAAATACGAAACATTTACGGACGACAATGGTGACAGGTGTAATAAACCTTTAAAAGCCGACCTAAACCTACATTGATTAATAATAACTAAGTATAAATTGAAAAAAAAAACCAAGGCAATTAGGTCACACGTATGTTTGAAAATAAAGCAGATGCCCATTATGCGTCTAAGATCCCTTCCGCAGCCAACAAAAGAGCTGATAACTTTGAAACGGCTCAACCTATTTTAACGAAAATTGTCTAAGAACCATTGCCAAGAAACCTGCTTTCAAATAAAAAAACCGCATCCAAATCGGTTCACCCGTTTGAGAGCTATGATGCCACAGACAGACACACACACACATAACCAGCAGTCAAACTTATAACACCCCTCTTTTTGTGTCGGGGGATAAAAAGTATTAAGAGTCAATTTTTTTTCCTTTAAAGGAATAGAAAATAGATTTATGTCTTATCCCCGACGAAACACATTTTTCAATTTTGCAAAAAGCAAAGACTCGCGAAACTCGGTCATTCGTTTACTTTTTATTGTATTGTAGTAAAATTCTTGTAGCTCTGAAATAAAGAACATCTGCTAATCTTTCACTACTCAACATCTACAGGATAATCGCCATTACTCGCCACGTATCACGTATTTCAAATCCTCTCATTATCTTCTGTATTCAGTCGCATTTTCATAGTATTTTGTTTCATAGTATACCTAGGACTAGTTTGTCAGCTCTAGACAAATATTGTGATATCCTGGGGAGTCGTTTTAACACGACTACTTACTGGTATTCTCGTCGAGCTTTTGGCGCATTTATTGCATCCATTCAATCCCTTGTTGTATCATTACTACTGCCCTGCAGACCCTAAAACGCAGTAAGAGCAAAAAAGCGATTAGACCATTATGTTCCTTACGCTGTGCTTGTTATAGTTCAATATTCAACAAACGTAAAAACCCTTTTACTGCGTTTTAGAGTCTGAAGGGCAGACTAGCAAAGCTTTAGTTCTGAAATTCATGTGTAAGATATTTAAAGATTCACTCTAATGACCAGTGATTTTCGAAACACGATTACTTGTAGTTAGCTCGATAGAAAAAAATCCAAAGTCGTCTCTAAAAAATAAATTAAATCCTTAGTACGGCATTAGCACGGCAGGTCATGACTTTTTGAATGTTAATAAAACAAGATGTTTTCTAGTATTGCTACATTTTTTTTTTTTTTTTTTTTATGTTAGATAGATCAGACAAACGAACTAGTGGGTCACCTGATGTTAAATGAACACCACTGTCCATAGACACCCGCAGCGCTTTACACGATGCCAGTGCGTTGTCGGCCCTAAAGGAGAGGGAATAGGGGAAGGGGGAGAGGGAAGGGGTGAGGTATTGGGCCCCCGGCACTCTCACTGACCGTACGAAACGCAAGCAGGATTACTGCTGCTTCACGCCGGTGTTCTGTGAGAGGGTGGTACTGCCCCGGACGAGCCGGCCCATTCGTGATGCAGCGGCTAGCTACAACATGGCTCTACCACTACAAAACACATTTAAAATACATATTTATTTGTTTTAGTAATACGATGAAAATACCTAAATACACGCGCGGTCTGACCAACCTATCATGAGCCGTCGTGCTTCCACCTTGTCTGTATAGTTAGTTGCGTTAGTTCTCCTTTGGTCATCGGACGGGGAACTTTGTGTGTCGCTCGCGCTTACGCACGGCTTTAATTCTAGCTGCTCTCACGTACACATACACGAGTGCATAGAATACCTAAAATTGATTAGCGTAAGAAGCTCGGTAGAGAGGCTTAGCGAATCTGTGACCCACGACGATGTCTTGCTTACAATATTGTAGGAAAAACTGGCAAAAACTGGAACGCCTCCTAGTAATAAAATTGTAACATTGTACAATTCCCATGAGAAAGGCTCATCTTCACGTAAGCCTATTGTGCTAATATTTAATTAAGTAAGTCCTTCCAAGTTAGATTAAGCCATCCCGAATGCTAATTCTGCTGGGTTAAACAGTTAGCAAAGAAGCTTAAGTTTCTGGAACGTTCTGATGTCGTTAACCTTTATTTCAATTTAATTTATTTATTTAGTACCTATGAATATAAATAACTATAATGTACCGATGTATACCGAAGAGCTAGCAGCTTCCTCGTACAAAGAATTAGCTTAGCTCTTCAAGAGAAAACGCTGCCTTTTACAACATGTTTTGTATAGTTACCGCCACCAGAGTTTAGGTGAATGATTACACACACAGCAAAAGAAAGTACTGATAGAAAAAAAAGTTGTGAATGAATGAAATGAGTGAGTGAATAAAATGTGAGTTATGATCTTATGATGAAATAGCTATGCAATATTATAACCTTTCTTTTTTTAATTTAACCTATTTTTGAAATAAAACAATTCGAAATTTATAAAAAATATTCGCAACAAAAAAAATCGGTAGTTTATAAATACCAAAAAATATGCTTATCTGATTGAAATAAAATAGATAAAAATAATATTTTCTGTTTTGTATGAACTAGATGTATTTTTTAATAATTCTTAACGAAATAAATTGAAGAATATTTTTGTCAATATTGCAAAGCACTGTTGAGTCTGTTGAACTTGCTATCAAATAATTTCAAAATCGCGCTGTCATTACGTGACATGTTGTTGTATGCGTGACTTCAACTCTAGTGGCGATAACTATGTATAAGTATGCAATTTAAGTTTACGATGCTATTGCTAAGTGCAATACTTAGTCTGAGGTTTTGTTATTATTTATATTAAATAGGTTTGGATATTTTATGTGATTAAATTCTAGGATTTTATATAAGTACCCTATGAGAAAACACGAACCTTTACGGTTAAAACTGGGACGTCCCGAGTGTCAAAGTGGAAATAATCTTACAGTAATTGTTTCGTTAAATTATTCGTTTAAAGTTTTGACATAACTAGATTTGTCTGAAAATTCAATTAAATCATTTGCCACATTACATGAAACTAACCAACAGCTCATGTAACTTTCTAAATGTCCAGGAACTAACGGCCCATCGACAAATTAGCTACGACCTTAAATACAAAAGACCGCACACAATCGAAACTTGTGAAGTCTCAAGCAGCCCTTAGAAGGGTTGGGACTAATCGCCTAAGGGTCCCTAATGGACAATTTAAACCACTTTAACGTGACAATGGGATCCACTAGATGACATAATGTGGGCTTTTATATGACTTGCAGAAGTGTAGTTTTTGGAGGCTCTAAGACCAGAAAGCTATTTTTTAAAGGAAACTTTTCAGGTGCGTTGGATGTGATTTGAACTCGCCTTTGGCTATACATACGGCGACATCATCATCATCCCAACCTAATATACGTCCCACTACAGGGCACAGACCTCCTATCAGAATGAGAGGGCTTGGACCATAGTTCCCACGCAGGGTCATTGTGGATTGCGATCTTCACACACACCCCATTGAATTTTTCCCTCACAGTAAAACTCATGGTAAATTTCAAATGCAATTTCGCACATAAATTCCGGAAAGCTCAGATTTGAAATAGAGATTTGAAACCCACGACCCTCTGCTTGCTACATACAGCGGCATTCCGATACAATTTGGAACGTAGGAGTATATGGTTGGGGGCGACGTGGTGCAGTTGGTAATAATCGGCCACTTTGGTGGTACAAAGGGGCCGAGAGATGTGCGGGAGGCGAGTGCGCCTCGTGTGCCTGCCGCCCGCACCTCTGCTGGCCCCTTTGTCGTCATACCCCCCAGCCGCTGTACCGTGCGGGCGAGGACTCTTAAACGGTCTAGCTATAGTTTACCTCTGAAACCGAGGGTGCGGAGGCCGGTAGTCCGGCGTCTCGTCCGACTCCCACTCAGGAGTCCTGGGCCTCCTCCAGTGCTCTGGGCACTCTATGCTCTCTGCATCACTTAGCTCCAGCTGAAATTAATATAGGTTACAATGTCACTCGCTCATAGCCAGGGGCGCTACTACGAAATTCGATTTTTGGACTTCGTATCGTGCCATCCCTTTCACTTTTATGCTTAGTACTATTAGCGTGGACAAAACGAAACGATGCGAATTTCGTAGTGCTTTTAAGGGCAGGGCTCGAACTTTTGGTGCGGATGACGTAAAAATGACGTCATTTTGTACAGAAAATTATGCATTATCACTTTTATCAGATGACGCAGATTCGTCAGTTCAACATACGAAGTGAAATCAAAATTGACTCGCAAACATTTAAAACAAAGAAAGAAACGAACTTCATACACAAGATTAAGTTAGCGAAAAGCTTGTACTTATACGTAAAAGAGGAAATTTGAAATTCAGAACAAAGTCAATTTAATTTTTAAACTCTAATTACGTAGACGGCATTCAAAGCCAATTTCTAACGGCTAGAATAAATAAAAAGAAAGAAGCATTGAATTTTAGAAAGTGTCGCTTATTTTCCAATGTTTGATTTGATTGATGCTTCAACAAATTCATCTTGGATTTTATCAAATCGTTTTTAGAATCTGTAAATTGAGCTGAAAAGTTTTGTTTCCCAACAAAGACATAGGCGTAAGTTAAAAGTTATAAAAACACGTACTGAAAACAGAAACACTCTCCGAGCCAATGGTGTCAGTAGCTGATATATATTCATGCCGCCGGCGGCAAATTGTGGACCACAAATTTATTCAATTCGCTTGTTCGCGGCAATTTTTCACAATTTGTTCTGATCCGGGTCACTATTTGTTTTCTGGGAATTCGTAATAAGTTTTCATGCTAACAATTTGGTAAACGATTATTTTTTTAGGGTTCCGTACCCAAAGGGTAAAAACGGGACCCTGTTACTGAGGCTCCGCTGTCCGTCCGTCTGTCCGTCTATTACCAGGCTGTATCTGATAGCTAGACAGTTTAAATTTTCACAGATGATGTATTTCGGTTGCCGCTATAACAACAAATACTAAAAAACAGAATAAAATAAATATTTAAGGGGGCTCCCATATAACAAACGTGATTTTTTGGCTCGTTTTAATTCGATATTGATAACGGCAACAGGTAGACACTTGAGATATTCACAGAATATTTAGTTATATATTTACTTTAAAAATAAGTAATTAAATTAAAATAAAACAAATATTTAAGGGGGGCTCCCATACAACAAACGTGATTTTTTTGCCGTTTTTATAGATAATGGTACGGTACCCTTCGTGCGCGAGTCCGACTTGCACTTGGCCGGTTTTATAGATTAGGTACAAGTCTCAGAAACGTACTGTAAATACAGATCATCAAATTCATCATGGAATTACTGTCAACCCCTATGTATGACTTATGGTTAGTGTGGACCCACCTTCACAGTATTTGTATCATTTTAGGTATCGTGTCTCAATCGCATAATACCATCGATTATTTAAATCGACACAGAAACATAGGTAGGTTTAGGTTATGTTAACTGTTTCTGTGTCAATTCAAATTGGGAAAAAACGCTACTGTGAAAATAAGCTTCAGTAAAAACCTATAGTGAGAAATAAAGCATTTTGGAAAAAAGTGCGAATTGAAATTTTGCTGCTAGAAAATAACCATTTTGGTAAATTGATCTTGTCAGCCCCGGAACGTAGTGCACATGAAAGACTGAAATAATGAATGAAGAATTTTTAAGCTGTTTTAATTAGATTTGATAATATTAATTTTCTATCAGAATAAGCTATTACTAACAAAAAGTACCTGAGTTCTGAGCCTCACCACACGCCTTCGGCTGAACCCTGGACACCCTCGGCAGAGGCAGACCAGCGCGTAGATGCATTTGAACCACCTGGCCAGCAGCTCACCTGCCCATCAACGCGTCAAAATGTAAAATTTTCCTTTCAGTAAACGATTTATATGGAAAATCTGACTTTACGTGTCTACATTATACTCGTATCGTACACAGAGCTAAGCGTATATTTATTAACATCTTGCCATCTAATATACCGCAATGTCTCAAATGGCTTTGTCCAGTTTGTGATGCCAGTGATGACTTATGGCACTGAGACGGGTACGTATCAAAATATATAAAGCAATTATCTTTGAAATTCTCAACTCTACAGAATTTTCATAAAATAAACCTAACCTAACCTAAACCAATCTGTAGATTATACGACTAAAAAAGTTCGTTCAATGAATAATTTCATGAAAAATTTTAGTATATAATTATGACCATTATTTTTTATTTCGTCCATTATTCGTTTTGAACTTTATATATTTTAATACGTTCCCCACTGAGACGTGGCGGCTGCTAACGATGGGCCTCATAAGAAAGCTCAAAGTCACTTAGAGGGCGATGAAGAGGGCTATGCGGGTTCGCTTTAGAAATGATGAAATCCGCGCAAGAACTAAAGTCACCGACATAGCTCGAAGAATCGCCAGACTCAAGTGGCAGTGGGCAAAAAGGTTCTCGAGTGGCATCCACGGACCAGAAGACGCAATTTAGGTAGGCCTGTGACAAGATGGAGCGACGATCTAGTTAAGGTTGCGGATGCCACGAGACCGATCTGTTTGGTGAGCTTTGGGGGGGGGCTATATTCAGCTGTGGATGAAGATGATGTGCCACCAGGAGGTCTCTTTGTTCATTATCGTGTTAATTTTTCTTCATCTTCCACTTAAAGTGATACATCTGAACACCGAGTGAAACAAAATAACGTTAGTGAACACTATCCAACCAAGTCGGAATTTTTATTCGGCCTCATTCATTCGGACTCCGAATCAACTTTATTTAACAACAATTTAAAAAAAATGTCAAATAATTGTAAATTTCAGCTAGGCCGTGTGAACTTAGAATAATACAAAAATGATTTATTCACTCAAGTGAGAAAACCATCTGAATACCTTTAAATAGATAGTATTGATGATCTTACCAACATTGGCGAGATATAGAAGAAATAAAGGCATCCCCAGCAGCGTGTACAAGATTGTGGCGATCTTGCCCCAGCTTGTCCGAGGAGACAGGTGTCCATAACCTAAAAATAGTTTTAAAAAAATTACCAAACGTGCTAGCATAGTAGTAGAAAGTGTACTTGCAACAATCTAAAAACTGCATTAAAATTTAACTGAAAGAATTACTTAGCTCACCCGCGACCTTATGATAGTTACGTTTGTGCAAAAAATGTGTGTTCATGCACTTCCTCCACCTCTAGTTGAGTTTGTGTGATTTGTGTGTATTCGTAGAGTTTAGAGGTGGAGAAACTGCATGAACACGCATTTTTTGCATAAACGTAATTATCATAAGGTCGCGGGTGAGCTAAGTACCTAATTGTTTCAGTCTTCGATCAATTGTTGATTGAAGGTTTCAGTTCATTGATATGGACCTCCGCATTCCGCAAAGTATTTAACGCCTGATTCAATAAATGCATTAAAATTAACTGCGTTATTTAACGGCAGGAAGCACGGAGGGAAGCGACTTTGTTTTCTACTGTGTGAACACACTTACATCGATCTTTACAAACTAATCAAAATTATAATTCAGTTATCTGAACTTCTATTTTTATATCTGTAGATAGATGTGTTGGTTCAATTACAATTTAATGGATACAATTTAAAAGTAGAAGTTGTAAACTAGACAGCACCGGCACGGCGAGCGGGGCTTGATGCTTTAGAAATAATAAATAAATAAATAAAAGGTTAAACGCTTGGTGTTAATGTTGACGACATAATTAGGTCGTAGTATACACCGTGCGATGGCGCTGACAATCTTTAACACTCGGCAACAAAATTATTCCTTGTATAAGCTAGAGAAGACGAAAAAGCTAGACATCTCCCTCTCACCTATGGTAGTGATGACGGTGAGTGAGTAGAGGAACGCTGACGAGAAGCTCCACTGCTGCGAGGAGCGAGCGCCGCCCCAGCCCCGCCGCACCGCTATCACTACTTTGCTCTGGTAGTCTTGCATCTTTAAACTTATCCTAGACAAGCACAAACAAATGCCAAGATAAATGTCATAGAACTGATGGCCGATGGGACCAAAAGGTTCTCGATCCAATGCAGCGTAAGGTAGTTCTCCAACAAGATGGAACAACGACCTGGTTAAGGTACGGGAACGCGTTGGATGCGGATGACTCAGGTCCGCCCTGTTTGGCGAACTTTTGGGGGAGGCCTTTGTTCAGCAGTGGACATCATTCAGCTGAAAAGCAGCTTTATCAGCACCTACGATAATGGCCACGTTTCTGAATATCAAAATTTAATTTATCGCTTGCAGTAAAATATCAAATGGAATATTATGTAACATCGAAAGGTTTTATTTCTGAAACCGTAACCTTTTCACGATTTATTAAAACCCTTTATGTTAGTTTAGTTTTCTAACAATCTTTAAATGTTTTTAATGTTAATTGTATAGGTAGCCGATAACCGTTGGGGTAGACGAGTTCATGAGTGGAGACCACGGATCGACAAAAGTAGCGTGGGACGTCCTCAGACTCGGTGGAGCGATGATCTTCGCAAGGCGGCTGGCAATAGCTGGATGAGAGTGGCCGAGGATCGTGCTCAGTGGCGTGCCATGGGAGAGGCCTATGTTCAGCAGTGGACGAATATAGGCTGATGATGATGATGATGTATAGGGCAAAATATAACCCAGTCAATATTTTGATAAATTCTACATACATTTTCAACAGATGATTACTGTGGCCTTTTTAATTATTGTAAAGTAATCAACGTTTTTAACAAGTATAATTTATCCATTTTAGCTGAGGAGTGCGAAGTGATAAACACCTTGGAGCTTGGTTTTGTAGTGGTAGAGCCATGATGTAGCTAGCCGCTGCATCACGAATGGGCCGGCTCGTCCGGGGCAGTACCACCCTCTCACAGAACACCGGCGTGAAGCAGCAGTAATCCTGCTTGCGTTTCGTACGGTCAGTGAGAGTGCCGGGGGCCCAATACCTCACCCCTTCCCTCCCTCATTCCTTCCCTCTCCTTTAGGGCCGACAACGCACTGGCATCGTGTAAAGCGCTGCGGATGTCTATGGACAGTGGTGTTCATTTAACATCAGGTGACCCACTAGTTCGTTTGTCTGGCCTATCTAACATAAAAAAAAAAAAAAAAAAAAAATCTCGTCCAAATAATTTGCGCCGATTGGAGTATTTGCCAGCATATAATTTGCCTAGTACGAATAATATCTATGGAAGGAGAACGAATTGTTATCTAATCCCTAAAATACTGAATACCCTTCCAAAAGATTTTTTAAGTGATGTGGTGAGTGCTGCCGCTGACTCCAAACTCGCCAGCTATTACATAAACCCCTTAGGGGTTTTCAATAGTGGCTCGTAATTTTTCCACTCATTTGTACCTCTTTGATTATATTAAATAAATTAAAAAAAAAAAAACATTTAGAAACGTATCCACGATAACGTTTCTCAAGACGTTAGCACTTCACTGGTATTTGGACACGGGACCCTAAAAGTCTTATTGTACGATTTTCCATTATAGCTTAAGGTATGCGGGAATGCCAGCGCGCAATCAGTGCCCGTCCAACAATGCTTCGGCTGTTGATGCCTTACTTTCGGCTATGGACGGCATGCGCGGAATGTTTTGAAATAGCTTCCCTTATTGATTTTATGCCTTGTTTAATATCAGCACACCATTGTGCCTTACCTGTTTTAAAAGCCAAGTAAGCCTGCCAAAACTCACAGCAGCTTTGTTTTGATCTATGGCCTCTCAAGCAGAGGATCGTCGGATTGAACCCGAAGGCTAATTGTCTAACTGAAAAACAGCGTTGCGGCCTGCCGCAACATTATGCTGAGTGGGGCACAATTTATATTATTCGATGATTTTTTTTTATATCTTTTCCTGTCAATTGTATTTCCTGCGTATCGAATATGTTTAACAAGTTTGGCTTGAAGTACTTTTTTCTATTTTTTAGACATAGACATAGACACAACTTTATTCGACATCAAAAAAAAAGAAAAATACACTGACTAATATAGGAGAAAAATAATAATAAAAAAAAAACCAATAATAATAATTAAAACAAAAAAAAATAATTGAGATGTCCAAAAGGAATTTGACTCAGCATTAAGCTGCAGTAGGTGCCTGCTGCAGCGCTGATTTTCAGTCAAACCCTTCATATCATTGCATCAAAGTTGTTGGACCGGAATCAGCATAAATAAGTTGGTGTAAAAAGTGAGTATATACTATGTTTATTTTTTCAACTTCAATTTATTTTTTTACTTTTACGGTCGTCCCGTGAAATCCATAATTATAATTCATACTACATACAAACTGAAACATAGATGCACAGAAAAAAGACCAATGCTGGGAATCGAACCCGATCCTCGGCATTCCGCGCCGCGTGCTTACCCCTAACCACCACTGGTGGCTGGTGGCTGGTGGTGTGGCACGCGGCACGGAATTCCGAGGACCTGGTTTCGATTCCCAGCATTGGTCTTTTTTCTGGGGTTTTTCTGTGCATCTATGTTTCAGTTTGTATTTAGTATGAAATATATCGAATATGTGTAAATAAACATCTCTCTCTTTCTCTCTCTTTAACTCCTTCGCAATCACCGTCGCGTTAATTTTGACGGTTCTTGTATGGGCTGACAATTGGTATCGGTAACAGCCAGCAGTCACAGCCATACAAAAACTGTTATTTCAATCCAATGTTGAGTGTCAAAAAAGTTACACAAATTACCCTTCCGGGTTCGACCGGGAGTTTAAAGTGGGCAACCGAGCGCCGCAATGTAATGGAACTAATAAGATTTTACTTGCAGTTCTAAAATGAGCATTTTTCAGAAGTTTCACTCTATTGTCGTTGGACTGTACTCTCAAAAAAACGGCCAAACTAAATTGATAGCGCAATCAATCTAATGAACTATTAGTATTCTAAGAATATTCGAAAAATTACAAAAAACCATAAAAAATACGACATTTTGATTATAGTGCCATCTAGCGGGACTAACCGTGAGTTAGGCGCAAGCCACACAGAAGAGACGTAGGACGGGGTGTGCCGCTATCGCGGCGCCCCTTGAATCAGTTTTTAACCCCCGACACAAAAAGAGGGGTGCTATAAGTTTGAACGCTATGTGTGTGTGTCTGTCTAGTGGCATCATAGCTCTTAAACGGGTGCACCGATTTGAATGAGGTTTTGGTGGAAAGCAGGTTTCTTGGCGATGATTCTTAGATATGTTTCATCAAAATCGGTTCTGCCGTTTCAAAGTTATCAGCTCTTTTGTTAGCTGCGGAAGGGATCTTAGATAATGGGCACTGACTTAATGTTCAAACGTCATACGAGTGACATAATTGCGTTGGGGGTTTTTAAAATTTTTAATTTATAGTTCTATTGCGCATTATAAGGCAATAAATGCCTTTGTTAACCAGTTTAAAAGAAGTTATCTATCATAAAAAATAAAAAAAAATAAAAAAATATTAGGGGACAATCTTACACAAATCGACCTAGTCCCAAACTAAGCAAAGCTTGTACTATTTGTACTAGACGACGATAAACATACTTATATAGATAAATAAATACTTAAATACATAGAAAACATCCATAACTCAGGAACAAATATTCGTGCTCATCACACAAATAAATGCCCTTACCGGGATTTGAACCCAGGACCTCTTGCTTCGTAGGCAGGGTCACTACCAACTAGGCTAAAGCGGTCGTTAAATCATACTAAATGTGTAGCATCGTCGCGATCCAAAGCTGACAAAAGAGACGGGGCGGAGACGCGGCCTGAGAACAAACAACGCGGACCGCGACAAGCCCCTGTCCTACGTCTCTTCTGTGTGGATTGCGGTCTTACTGACGATGTGCCTTAAAGCCGAGCAGCGCGCAGCTTTTCTCTTCATCATCATTATCATCATCAGGTCAGCCAAAAGACGCCCCCTGCTGGAAAAAGACCTTTCCCAAAGGGTTTCACAATGATCTGTCCTCGCTTCCAAATGGATCGCCAGTCCATCTTGTTGGGTTATTCTCATTTTCTCTTACCTATGTTTAAGTCCGGAATTGTTGAATACATTCAACTCCAGCGCATACTGCCACAGGCACTGCGCTGTTTTGTCTCGCTCTGACGTCATGTTGTGCACGCGCTCAATCTCGCTCGCTCCTTCTATGGCTTTGAACATGAAGGCACCTGTAAACAAAGTTTACTTATGAGCTTTATTCTTTAGCACGTTGAATGCGGGACTTTTTTACTACAACTGACGTTCAGTGCTATACATACCATTTTTGACTTGTAACATTTTTTCTAATAGTGCGGTACAAGACGATAGTGACTTGTAAGCAGAAGATTAAGTTTTTCCCAATATTTCTTTGTTTTTTATAAAAAAATATAATTTTATGATTGCAATAGCAAGTTGACATGTTTAATTAGATAAGTTTGCTGTCGCCACAGAATACAGACTTTAATTTGGAAGTTATAAGACATTTAAATAACAAGACGAATTCGACTTGTACCGCATCACGGGGGTAGGGCAAGGTTTGTTATGTCGATAATTTTATAGAGAAGGGAAATATAATGAAACAAAATATCGCTATCGATGTTCACAATTATTTAATAAAAATTACTAAACTAAATGTTCAAATATGATTTTTTGTAGCATTATTGTTTTTCTTATTTTTTTTTTATAACAGTCAACGCACATTTTACTTCTGGTACCTTTTTGAAACTTGTTGACTTCCTTTTTTGCGGCAATAAATCCATCATTATCGTATTGTTGTTTTCGCAAAGCTACTTTGGTCACTTTTTTCTGTGAGTTCAAACACTTTTAATAATGTTTTCTACGGCCTATTTCTCGGTGCATTCATTGAGAACGAAACTACGTACAAAAAAGTCGTTATTAATCACAACACTAGCCTGCACTGGCCAGTTCCCATGGTGCGATACAAGGCGGTACTTTACAAGACAGTTTTGGCTGGTACCGCACCAATTACAATTTTTTATCGTCTGGTGCGGTACAAGTCGAATTTGTCTTGTATACTTTGAACCTACCTATTGGATATAATTTGAAGTAACAAACCTAAATGTATACTTGTCTCTTTCTGAATCAAGGGATTTCAATGTCAAATCACCGCCGCACCAGACAGAGATCGCCTATTTTCAACGCCGCACCAAACAAAAGTCTAATGCAAGTCAAAAATGACTTGTACCGCACTCAACGTGTTAGACAAATAAGGTTTATATTATTTTTGTTGTTTTCTCGTAGTTTATTTTAGCGAAAAAGATTTTCGGGTGTGCCGGATGGAATCCAAACCCAAATCTCTGGTTATTACCAACAACTGTACCACAGGCCTCCCGACCAATCCTCCCGAAAATCTTGGTCACTTGCATATGCCAATAGTGGCGTGTGGTGCTATCTCTCGTAGCTGTTGCATCACACGCCACGATTGACGTATCCAAGCAAAAACTTTTCGGCAGTGTTGGTCTAGAGCCCCGCGGTGTTTAAAAAGAGACAACAGCAAAATTAGTACCGGGAAGTTGGGGGGGGGGGGGCTGGTACAAATTCTTTTTCAGAACATACTTAATTCCTGCGCCGTCTTCGCATTCGAAGGTCTTGACAAGAACTCTAGTGCCTCTCACCCTCATGGAGACAGCTCTTATTACTGAGATTTGTACTTTGACTTTTAACCAAAAAATTAATTGACAACCTTTCATTTCTTTAACACCTGGTAATTACTACAGGAATCGAAAGAGTTTCGCCTCCTGAACGCGGAAAAATGGAGACATAAATTATAATAAATATTTTTCCGTGTTCAGGAGGCGAAATTCTTTAAATTCTTGTAGTAATTTTCAGGTGTTAAAAAAATGAAAGGTTCAATTGTGAGTATGGTTTTCTCCATTTGGTGTTTAATTTTGATGCTTTTCTTTTCAAGAAATTGTTGTATTCAGTCCGTAAGCCGTCACATGAATTGAGATGACTAATGGTGTAAATGAGGCTCTTAGGTCCAATGTGGCTCGGTCGTATTTTAAGTGTTTTTCTCGGCTACTCAATCATTCCTATAAATTCTGTGAAAAATGACTGCGACACTTGTCTTGTCAGGATAGAAAAGACACATGATTTTTATAAAATAGGTAGTTGCCTTTTGGGCTATTGAACAAAATTACAAAGCATCATGAGACAACAAACATCCTCAAAGGTTATTGAAGGTTGAAATATTTCGTCGAAAATTCCCTTCATATACGGCCAATTAGTTATTCGAGAGAAGCCTTTGCTGACCCTTTGTGGACCTATCTAGCGAACGGTATGCAGTCGTGCAAAGGAGACGTTTTACTATATTAATCGATCATCCAACGTACAAGTATAATACAGGGTGGAAAGTTGAGATGGGGCAGCAAGGGCAGCTACTAGATCCCTTGCTGCTACGCGAAAATGCTCTTAGGAGACCTGTACTAACTTTTTGAGTGATGACAATCAACAATCACAGATTTTTGATAAAATGTACAGTCAGCGAGAAAATCGACAGATTTGACTTTTTTTTTAATGTCAATCGGTCCCATTTCTATTCAAGGATTAAAACACTCTTTGAGACCAAATGAGGTTAGAGTACTAGAATACCCACAAATCAAAGAAAACTTTTTCCATACTCAGAAAAACTCAGAGGTGCGAGCCTGGGATTTGAACCCACGACCTGCTTGAGATACCATAGGTCAAATCACTAGGGACCACGGTTTAAATTTATGAAATCCCAAAATTCAAATTGACTGCCAGGTCTAATAGTTTACACGAGCAACGCCTCGGGTAATGACATTTCTTAAGATGTTGGATAAAAGCTTGTAAAAACATAAACAAAATCTCATTTAACTTTGTATTAGCACGCTGCGGTGATCAAATCATTTGTTATCCTTAAGGGCAGCATTTTATCATCATTTACCAAGTCCAAGCAAGGGTCGCAACTGTGTTTTCCATTTCATCCTGTCAGCTAGGTGACAGGTCTTGGTAAGTAAACTTATTCATAAAGTTCTAAACTTGTTATAACATGTTCATTTTGAAGTAAAGTAAAGATCCGGATCCCATTGTTTCTCATGATTTTATCTACACTAATATTATAAAGAAGAAAGATTTGTATTTTTGTATGTAACGAATAAACTTTAAAAGCTACTGGACCGATTTCAAAAATTCTTTTGCCGTTGGAAATATTCATTTTCACTGAGTGATAGGCTACTTTTTACCGCGGGAAAATACCTTTTTCTATGGGAAAATTAATTTATCGCGGGTGAAGCTGCGGACGGAAGGCTAGTTTATCATAATTTCACTTGGCATACCAACTTTTGTCACTAACTAAATATTATGTAGAAGCGTATTGTTTTAGCATAGTATCAAATGTCGTCTTATAGAATACAGTAGGCTAATTTAGTTTAATATCTAGGTAATAACAATTTTCAAGTAAATACTATAAAATATAAAGCCGGTTAAGGTTGCGGGATCGTTGGATGCGGATGGCATGGGACCGATCTGTTTGGCGAGCCTTTCGGCTGAAATGATGATGATGATAATAAAATAAATAAATATCACGGGACAATTCACACCAATTGACCTAGTCCCAAAGTAAGCTAAGGAAAGCTTGTGTTATGGGTACTAGGCAACGGATAAACATACTTATATAGATAGATACATACTTAAATACATATTAAACACCCAAGACCCGAGAACAAACATTCGTATTTTTCATACAAATATCTGCCCCGACGCGGGAATCGAACCCGGGACCTCAAGCTTGATGATGATGAACATTATAAATGTGAATGTGAATTATACTGCTTGTCACCTCTTCACGCTGAAACCGCCAAATTTATTTTTATGATAGTTTTTTATCCCGGACATTGCGCATAGTTCTCGCGGTATTGCGATAAACGAATTATTCGCGGACGGAGTCGCGGGCAACAGCTACTATCATAAATGAGAAAGTGTGTCTGTCTGTCTGTTACCTCTTCACGCTGGCTGAAACCGCAAAATTGATTTAGATGAAATTTGGTATGGAGATAAAACCAAAGTTATCGACATAGCCCACCGCATTAGCACGCTGAAGTGGCAATGGGCCGGCCATATAACCCGAAAGGAGACCACGGATCGGCAAACGTAGTGTAGGACGTCCTCAGACTCGGTGGAGCGATGAACTTCGCAAGGTGGCTGGCAAGTGCTGGATATATGAGAGTGGCCGAGGATCGTGCTCAGTGGCGTGCCATGGGAGAGGCCTATGTCCAGCAGTGGACGAGCATAGACTGATGATGATGATGATGATGGAGATAGTTTGAGACCCTGGGAAGGACATACGATAGTTTTTATCCCGGAAAATTGCATAGTTCCCGCGGGATAAACGAATTCTTTACAGACGGAGTCGCGGGCAACAGCTAGTTCGTTCAAATTTGTAAGTTTCTTTGTCCATTTGTGTTCCCAAAGCTAAACAACCCTTGAAATTCCGAAGTTATGACATGATAGTGAAAAGGTACTCATTGCGTCCGCGAATATTTTGTTGTCATTTGTTTAGTGCCTCCCACCCAATTAGTCGTCTATTTATAAGTTACGAACTTCAAACCGCCAGCTCCCCCGTGTGAAATCCATGAAAAAAGGTTACGGCAATATTTTTTTCATCACACTTGCTCGTTAATGGTGTTATTCCATGCTTGTATACTAAATGACAATGGCCTAATTAAGGGAGTTATAGATTTACGTACAGTTTTTCTACCCAAGGGAGCTCTAAAATTTGCAAAAAAGTCATTTCAGACTAAGGAGGTTTCAAGTCAGCCAACGTTTTATTTATTATCTTTAATACTTAGCTATAACCAAAATTTTACAACACAAAACTATCTACGCTTCATGAAAATCGTTACTTTTATATTTTAAATTTATATCAAATAGTTTTGCAATAATTTTGGTAAAAATATTTTTTTAAACATGTTGGTAGAATCTGGCCGTATGACCATGACGTTTCGAATTCTAAACTAAACACAGTTTACATTATCTATGGTAGGTGACTCGAAAAAAGCGACAATCTGTAATGGCGGGTAACCATTATTTTATTCAATTTAAGTGTTTAGAGACAATTTTTTTTTCTCGCAATGTGATGAAAATCATTGTGTGTATCACGGGCAGTAAGGGGATTACAAACTCGAGTCATTAGTAATAGACTCTCATTAGTAATCCCCTACTTGCGGCCCTAGATGCACAATGTACTATAACCTTTCGAACGCCACACATCGTTATTGTTACGAACAAATATGATTCTTATATGCGGATGTGAATAGGTTATCTTTTAGGGTTCCGAAACCAAAGGGTAAAATCAGGACCCTGTTACTAAGACTCCACTGTCCGTCTGTCTGTTTGTCTATCTTTCCGTCCGTCTGTCCGTCATATTGAAAGCCGAGAAACTTCAACGTTTTTGGGACAGCGCCCTCTATTCTATTTTAAAGTTAAAATATTATCCCAGTGGAATATATTAACTGGATAATATTTTATGTTTCAATCCAGACTTTTCTCTAGCAGCATACCAAGTTTCATTTAAATCCGATTAGCGGAGGAGCGAAACCGAGGGTAAATGGTAGTCCAGTGGTCACCAAATGGCGGACCGCGGTCGGAATCCGGACCGCCTGACCTATTTTGCACGGACCTTAAGTAAACAGTAACTTTTACCTATTACTGAGTATGTAATTGCCGTCAATTCGACTTACTGACGAAGTGATGAACATCTCCAGGATTTAATGACAACAGTTTACACCAACTTTATTCCAAACTTCATACAAATAGTTCAAGGCAAACAATTATTTTTTTACATTCATCATCCTCTCCTAGCCGTATTCGGCCACAGCGACTGTTTCCTACAATTCAGAGCGTCGCTGATGCGCTCTAAGGTGGCTGACGTAGCCGATTTTTGCAACGAATGTTCTGACTTCCTTAACTTCCCTAATTTTCCTCCGAAGTAGAGTGCCATTCTGCTTAACCACGTCTGTTTGGTCACTACAATTCAAACGCAACAGCGTCCGGTATTTCCTTAATGCCTCGGTTAGTATTTCGTCGTGGTCATCAAACCAATCCTCACGTTTTCATGGTTTAATTCCAAGTATTTGTGAGGCGGTGTCGACTACGCTGGACGAAACTGATTTCCAGTTAGCAATAGGGTCTCCACTGTCATTACTTTTTACATTAATATGTAAAAAAAAAAACATTTTTGCTTTTGTAGATTACATTTTCTTATTTTTTTAAACTCAAGTAGGAACGGACCGCGATGGTATTTTTTTTTTATAGCCTCAGTTCCACTGCTGGGCAAAGGCCTCCCTTTTCCTCCGCCATTCTTCCCTATCTTGGGCATGCACCTGCCAATCGAGCTGAAAAGCGCTCAGGTCGTCCCGCCATCTCCTCTTGGGTCTGCCTCTGCTCCTTTGGCCATCCCTCGGAACCCATTCGGTAACGATTCGCGCCCATCGGTCCGGATGCATTCGGCAGACATGTCCGACCCAGTCCCACTTCAGCTTGGCGGTTTTGACATTTTTAATAAAGCGGACCCCTGAAGAGACTAATTGTTAAAATGTGTTTGTTTGTTTGTATGCCCTACTTTCACGTCGAAAGTGTGTGCCGGATTGCCGTGATTTTTTACCACGAGAAAATGTCTCACTCCCACGGGAAAACACGTTTTAATCTACTTCAAAGGGGGCGAAGCCGCGGGCATCAGCTAGCATAAAATAAAAGCAAAGCTTCACGCTTGAATAGCCGCTAAATTCGAATTCAGTTAATTTCCTTTCAAATTCACAATATCAAACCACGAAGGACAAGAATAGTCAATAGGTTTTTAAGTTAGGGCGTCGTTAACCCGATGAATAGATTCGCGGCCGAATGGCTCCATTGGGAGGTATTGTTCCTTGATGGATCGAGTCCTTTTAATGTCTAAAATCGATTAATTTGGTATTTCTATTGTCAGAAGTTTGTTTAGAAACGAAGAGTAGTGATTTGGAAACTTGATCCCCGAATTTACCAAGTAGGTTAATGTTATACAAGTTTAAGTTTAGTTTAGTTTTCTTATGGCTGTTGTAGATGGCCAATTTTGTTTACATATTATTTGTGTTCGTAAACAGCCTTACCATAAACTATACCATAAATGTTTAGGTACTTTACTAAATGTAAACAAACTCCATTTTATACGACTAAAGTAAAGAGTACGTTTAAAATGTGACGTGTAAAAATCAATTACAAATATTGCATTTGGCTGGTTAACCCGACGCCATAACTTTCGTCTTGGTAAGTAGCTGATGTTTGTTTACATTTAGTAAAGTACCTAAACCTTTATATAGTATAGAGTACTTCGCGGACGATGTGTCGCGGGCAAAATCTAGTTTTAGAAATAAATTATGGTTTTTTTTTTTATTTTTATTATTTTATAATAAAAAAAAAAAAAAAAAAAATTATGGTTTAGTCGGGGTAAAAAAAGGTTCGTCCTTAATCCTCGTCCTCCTCCTTAGTCCTCGTCGACCTTAATTCGTTGACATAGAGTCGAAAAGTGACGATCCTTTTCTTACCCCGACTATACCTATCAAAGTCTCGAGCGTAATAATACTCCCGAGTACATTTTAGGTACTTATATCCATTGTTAGCTGTTGTGAAAGCTACACCCAATGATAATTAATTCAATATGGCAGCCATTTTCGGCAGTTCATGCCTGAGTGAGAGCAATCAAGATGCATTGTGTGCATCCACTTGGAATATAATTACACTTTGACTGAAAATTGTTCTCGGAGATCTGGAACTATAACTGACATGGTCGCGAGGCCACCAAGGCCCTTCTGTATGTTTAGTAATTTAGTACTTAGGATTAAATTGGTATTAATAAGACCAAGAGTTGAAGCTTATTTAGGACCAGACCAGTATGGATTTAGGGAGCAAAAGGGTACGAGAGAAGCAATACTTGCGCTGCGAATGATAGGTGACCGACGCCTAGAACTAGATTTAGATACCCATATTGAGACTCAGAAACAACGTTGGCGACCGTAGTAGGTATGTACCACGAAAAAATAGATTTATTATATAAAAATCTCGTGTCACGGTGTTTGTTATCGAACTCCTCTGAAACGGCCGACCGATTTTTATCAAACTTTTTCTCCATATTCGGTAGGTCGTAAGGTAAAAGGTCGTAAGCTTATTCTTCGCGGACGGAGTCGCGGGCAACAGCTAGTATAATAAAATAATACAAGCACTGAAACTGAACTTAATAATATTATTATCCATTACTGTTTTTTTTAATTTAAAATAAACGTCGAAAATAAAATTCATCTCTGAATTTTTATTTAATTGGCTTGTCATAATATTCATGATGGCTGGAGGCAAAATATAGTTTCGGCGATTGTGAAATAATAATGTAGGTAGGCACAGTGTTCTTTCTTAAGGGCCTACCGAGTTTTTCGCGATAATCGATTTTGGGTGGGCGATTTCGGGCGTGGGGCCGCGTGGGGGAGGCACGATGGCTCAAGATAGGATGGTTGAACTGCGCGTGTTTTTGGGTATTTTCATCTTATTACTAAAACAAATACATATTTTAAAAATGTAGCAAAACTACGCCCTAGAAAACATCTTGTTTTATTAACATTCAAAAAGTCATGACCTTCCGTGCAGTATTAGCGTCGTATGTACCTACTACGAGTTTACTTTATTTTGTAGAGACGACATTGGATTTTTTTTTAGAGCGAACTACAAGTAATCGTGTTTCGATAAATACTACTTGTCACTAGAGTGAATCCTCAAAAATCTTTAATATGAATTTCAGGACTATAGCATTGCTAGTACTTAATGATACAGCACGAGTTTAAATTAATGCAATAAATGCGCCAAAATCACGGTAGGGCCTTCCTTAATAATTCAAAAAGGAGCGAAACGGCCAAGTGCGAAACTTTGTTGATTCTGAAGTGTCCTGGGACTACGATTTTAAGTTACAACAATATTTCGACGAAATAGAAAGAAATCGCTTGGGGGCTACATTGAGAGACCGTAAAAACAATAGGTACTGTCTGGTTGTGTCGAATAGACATAAATTTTAACATAGATGGCGCTTAGCGACCAAAGGTAAAGGTAAGTTTGGTTGCCGCAACATTATGCCGAGTGCTGCCCCCCCCCCCCCCGGGCCCCACTCTCTCTCTCTCTGTCTCTGTCTCTTTTTCTCTCAAATTAAGAAATATTAACTGTCTCGAGAACACAATACGAAATTTCGCCTTGAAGTTATTTTCTATTGTGAGAGGGAGGAAAACGAGCAAGCGGGTCATCTGATGGAAAATGATCACCACCGCCCATAAATATCAGCAACACAAAGAGAGTCACCAATCTGTTGCCGGCCTTTAAAGTAAGTATATACGTAAACCCGTTTATAAAGTTAAAAGACTTGGAGTGAAATAGTGATCTAACACAGCGTCCAGGATTGACGGAGGCTCGGGATCGATCCCCGGCTTATTTTGCAATATGTTTTTATAAATAAAATAATTCTTAACTAACCATATAATTTAATACAAAAATCAGAAGGTATAACTATGCAACAGAACAACCAGAACTATGGTTGCCATTTTATGTATTTATTTCAACGAAATTTATTCCTTAATAAATAACAATAGTAATAAGGTACCTAATTCAGCAATAGTAGATTAGTCTTTACTTAAATAAAATTTCAAGTAAATTTGATTCCTAAAAGTGAGTAAAATTCGACTTGCTACATTTTACACGAGTAAATAAACACACGTAGCAACTTATATAACTTAACAAATAGGAAAGCTGACAGGGAGAGTGAATAATATGTTAATTTAGGGGCTGTTTCACCACTTTTTTTAAAGTTCGGATTAGCTTGATCATAACCTTATTTGTCACATGGAATAAAAATTTCTGTTTCACCAGTCTTGATTAGCGCTAAGTGACGGACAAACTATTTCTTAATTTGACCATCAGATCAGGTGGCATTTAGCATTTTTATCCGTCACATATCTTTTTAATTAGTTAGTTTATTTTTTTGTGGCCATGGTTGGAGAGCCCATCTGCCGGTTTCAGAAAAATAAATCAAAGTATTTTTTATTTTTTAAAGAAAGAAGTCATGCTAAATTGCAAACGAGAATTTAAATATCAAGATTTGAATAAAAAATATAGGTACGCTTTTAGTATTTAAAAATAAATCCAAAATTTCGTAATATTTTTTAATTACAGACTCTTTTTCAGTGGCACAATCGTTTGTTCTACCTGAACTTGTACATCGCCATTAAAAAAAAAGTTAATCTGTCAAAGGGTTTGGCGCCACTTTTCGATTCGTTTTACGTGATTTTATTTTTCTTTGTTATTGTTAACCAAAGTATCGTAAATAAATACCGTTTTTGGATTAATTATAATGTTACACATTTGTTTATGCAAAAAAAAATAGATGTGTTTAAAAATTACATAGTTTACGATTTATTTTGCTTTAATAATGAGCGACTCTTTGAACGAAAATATGCGAACAGGAACCCGTGGTCGTGAAATGGGACGTTGCTATTCCGACTTTTTGTTAAACCGACGATTAGTTAAGTGGTACTTAGTTTGCACAGGACCGGAGTGGTGAAACTGAAAAAAAAACTGGCCGACAGATTTGTGCAGTACTTAGTTTATTCATTGGTTACGTAACCAGTAGTTTGATAATAAGGTGGTGAAACAGCCCCTTAGAATACTTAATTGACATTTGAAATTTTTGACACATCAAAAATCCTGTAAAACCTATCACCAAAGCAACTCCAAAACGCCGCCTAATAACCACCCATAAATCAAAAGCCTGAACAATAAAAGATTCAAAACACTTTTCGCAGCCATCGTTCTTTGAGTTAAATTGAAAGAACTTGGCCTGCATTATAAGCATTGTTTGTGCCCATTAATTTCACGAGGAGTGATTAATTGAGCTCTCTGGGTAAGTAAATTATGTTAGGGAATAACGATCAGTATCTTGTCTTCTTAAATTGGTCGTAAAACATCGTTTTCGTAGTTACGCAGCTTTTTAAAATGGAATTAAGATGTAATTTTATATTTTTTTATTTAACTTGCAGCTTTCATAGGTAAGTTTAGGAGTTGTGGTTTCATTTGAAAACCGTTTTCACCACGTCGTTTCTGAATGAGCTGAATGGAAGGTGGGCAAATTGGCCTAATTGATCAATAAGTTCAAGCGATATATGAATTGAAACAATTACTTTGCTCACCCGCAGTAATTATAGCCGCCTGATTCGATGGGTACGTATCGTATTTTAAAACGAATAATGGACGCAATACATAATGGTAACAATATATACTAAAAATTTCTATGAAACTATTGATTGAACGAACTTTTTTAATCCTGTAATCTACAGATTGGTTTAGGTTAGGTTAGGTTTATTTTATGAAAATCCTGTTAAGTTGAGGATTTCTAAGAAAATTGCATTATATCAAATGACCATTATGTATTTCGTCCATTATTATTTTTAATCTTTATATATTTTGATACGTACCTCATTGAACCTTACGGTGGTAAAGGTTCTCGGTCGACACTTACCCGCTATAGTATAAGCGACGACGAGCACCACAACACCAACATTACTGAACAGGAATGCCAGCAAATTCCGAAGGAAATCCCGAACCCGCGACGCGAATCTCCTCTTGCGTCTCGGCATGCTAACATCCTGTATACAGCGGTGTCACCATCTCGGCGCGGAATGCTAACATCCTGTATAGAGCGGTGTCACCAGGCATGGCAGTGCTAGCAGGTGTCTGTGGTGTTTGCCGTGGCAGCGGGGGATGACTTGGTTGAGCTGGTATCATTATGATAGGTTTTCATTTAATGACTTCCTTTTGGTTCTGGAACAAAGGATAGTCTTTGGTTATTTTTTTTTTATTTCGTGGAAGATTTTTTACGACTTTACATTTTTTTTCCTAAGGATGTGTTGTGTTCATTTCCAAACCATTATATTAAAAATCACGATTTACAAACATAAATTAATTAACTCCATAAGAGTCGCAAAAACCAATAAGAAAGCGAAAACTAATCAAAACTCATAGATATTTTTTTACTTATTTATATTTAGAATCAACAAAACTATTCTTAAAAATTAAATTAAATCTAGAAGTAGCCTCTTGGCAATATCATGGTGTTTTCTTCGGCAGATATATTCAATATCAACTTGACTTCTGCAGCAAAAAGGTTACATCCTGGCACGCGATACAGAACGAATATACTTACAGTGAATGTATTTTTCAAAATTCCCACGGGTTAGTAAAATAGCTTATGCTTTTTCTTTCTCAAGGGCAAAGCCACGAGTATAAAGCTATTTAGTTAGTTATATTTGAAAGAATACTATTTATCATAACGTTAATTTTATAAAGATTTTCTGGTCTCTATATTTCCCATAATTTAATAAGTCATAATGTATCATTTTCCATAATCAACGTTAGTCATAGAGTGATTTATTTCTAAAACAGTATTTTCTTCGGAATTGTTATAAAACAAACCTAACCTAGCCTACTGCATTCTATGAGATAGCATTACAAAAAATCCTGAAGAAAATAATGCTTTAGAAATAAATCACTTTATGACTAATGCTGATCATAGAGAATGATGCATTATGACTTATTAAATGAAGACATGAGTGGATGAAGGGGGTAGGTATGTCACAAAAACATTATTTCGAGTAATAATCGCAGTTAAAGGTTTTAGACGACCAAATGGCGTAGTGGTTAGAGACCCTGACTATGAAGCTTGAGGTCCCGGGTTCGATTCCCGTGTCGGGGCAGATATTTGTATGAAAAATACGAATGTTTGTTCTCGGGTCTTGGGTGTTTAATATGTATTTAAGTATGTATCTATCTATATAAGTATGTTTATCCGTTGCCTAGTACCCATAACACAAGTTTTGCTAAGCTTACTTTGGGACTAGGTCAATTGGTGTGAATTGTCCAGTGATATTTATTTTTTTTTTTATTTATTTTTTTTTTACGTTGTAATTTTGTTTCCAAATTGAATAGGGTATTGTTACTTTTATAAAAATCAACCAAATAGCCTGATATATTGATTTTTTTAATAAATGCTTTTAAAAATCATTTTTTTTATAAAAAAAGTACATAACCCCTTCTTTCTCCTTTAAGCTGTTCTGCAAAGAAAAGAAGTTAAATAAATGAAAGTGTTTATTGTAACAAAATTTTTTGATTTAGTAGAATTTCTTCGTAAAAATACCTGCATTCAGAGTTTATAAATTTCAGCTGATCCCTATAATGTTTTCTTTTTTTTTGGATATCGGATATGTCAGAATAAGAGAAAATAAAAGTTTGTCTCATAACATGGATGAAGGAGCTAAGTGCGTACATGACACTTTCTTCTGTTACATTCACTCGCAAACTGGTAACCACTTCTAGAGTCATGTGCCCTTAGCACCTTCATTCACGAAGAACGTAACTTATTCTTGTACATAGGCAAGGGCCCATCTAAGCTATAACAGCTTTAAACCTAGTGTATGAAGGCATACACTGGGTTTAAAGCTGTTATAGCTTAAAAACATGAGAACTGATAGCGTCGGGTGTTGCATTATGACTTAGAACCTTCATTTTTTTATGGCATAAAACCGAAAATAAAAAAAATGCAACATACCCCTTTCATCCACTCACGTCTTCAATAGGGTAGTGTCCTGGGTAAAAAAAACACTATTACAATTAGTCCGACATTTAAATTATCAAAAAATATTGAACACATTTTTTTTCTTTTGTCAATTGAACAAAAAACGACAAAGATAAAGCGCGACAAAGTTCGGGAGTGGGGGCTCGTGACGTCACGGTTCGCTAAAAAGTGTAGCGAATCGTGACGTCACGCGGAACTTCAACATACAATATCTCCGTCATTTTTTGTTCAATTGACAAAAGAAAAAATACGTGTCCAATATTTTTTGATAATTTAAATGACGAACTAATTAGATTTTTTTAGGAAACTAGCCTATTATGGGAAACCAAGGTACGACAAGATTTTTTTTTATCCAAGCTTTAAAATGTTAAAATCTGTTTAACCAGTTTGCTGAACCATGAATGTAGAATGATTGAAACAATTGTTTGTTTATCTGTCTGTCTATTTAGGTACCTGTCCGTTCGTTTGTTTGACATGTGCTTTATACACGTCGAGGGCTAACCGTTCATCCGATTTAGAATAAATAGGTACGAATTAAGTATGTGGTTTAGCTAAAATTGATCTTAACATTTTTACGTATTGCTACAAGTAAGTATAATCTTCATGTTTGTCTTTTTGTGTATTTACTGTGCTACGTTTTGAACGGGTAATTTATGAGACGTAGACTTTTATTTCTCATAAAATAATAATATTTATATGAAGTTATTGGTGCGTCACTCCTTACAATAATAGTACATTATTGCCTAGGGGAAGTAGGCGCATCAGACTGCTCTGAATGTTAGACAGTCTAACATTGGTTATGGGACCTACTCTGAAGATGAACTCTGGTTGAGTTCGAAACGCGTCAGTGTGGTTTGGCGGTGATGATAGTTGGGTTTGTGTGATTTGCGTGTGTTCGTACAGTGTGGAGGAGGAGGAACTGCATGGACACACATTTCTTACATAAACGTAACTATCGTAAGGTCGCGTGAGCAAATTAATTGTAGTTTCATTAGATAATACGTACCTTCGCAAGGTAACGCCTAATTCAATAAATTATTTATGTCGTAACCAGTGATCGGAACTCTGGGTGCAAAACTTTAACAAAACTTGCCAAGCGGGCATGAAACAGTGCTTACATACATGAAAATATTAATAAGCTACTGAAAATCTAAGATTTAGATATAGAGTTAAATTGAACACTAATCTGCCAATAATGTTCTTATTTTTCTTGTCTTTCTTAATGTCAGCTTTACAAGTTTTGTTATAGTTTTGCACCCAGAGTTCCGATCACTGGTCGTAACTGTTATGTATTCCGTAGTGTAGCATAAGAATCCGACCGCAGCTGTAAAGATGGTATCGAAGAGTTTATTTTCTATAATTTCCAATAATAAACGAGAAACGTTGCGAAACACGCGTATCACTGTCAATTAACCTGATGGTTCTATGTCAATTTAGCAGTCATTCAAAATTGCACCGAAATCGTGCGTGGTTAAGTCGAGTATGGATCGTATTGCTCGGAACATGGAACTTTGTTACACGAGGTTGATCTGTCGTCCGTGACAGCCCGCGGTGACAAATTGACGCCTCTATTTATACGCAGGTGCTGCTGAGGCGTAGATTAAAATGACAGCTGTAGATTCGTCACTTGAATAAACTGACATCAAATAAATTTTTGTTTAAAAAATAATTTAATTGCCTTTTTTCTAACCGTACTTGCATTTTCATTTAACATCCGTACATAACATCACGCCTGTGTTGTATTCCCAAAGGGGGTAGGCAGAGCACACGTTACATTTACGTTCCGAGGCTACTTTTGGCAACTTTAGGTTTAAAGGTAAAAGCGGTATACGAGTGACAGGTGCTAGCCTCGCCACCAATATACCTTAACCTATTTCATTAATCTCTTCTTGTGGCGCAAGCCACACAGAAGAGACGTGGACGGGGGCGCGTCGCAGTCCCGGCCCCTCTTGAATCATTTTTCACACTAAATGTACAGAAGCGTCGCGATCCAAAGCAGACAGAAGAGACGGGGCGGAGACGCGGCCTGCCCCAAGTCCCTTCTGTGTGGCTTGCCTACGACATCCACGGAGGAAACGGAGAAGTGTAAATCTAAACCCGACACCACACGGGATTTGTATTGATAGTATTTGCTAAAAATAAGCGGCTGAAAATAGGGTTTTCACTTATCACATTCATTGCCAAGAACCCAACAGGTGGAGGGTTCTGTGTTCGTAGGCAGTAATCGCTACAAAGCGAAAAAACGCTGCTACTGGTTACGAGCGTAGCATGTAGCAATACGTGGCAGCGAATCTGTTAAGCATTGAAAGTAATATCGACAGCAAAACAATTTACCTAGTTAAATTTTTGCGCATGAAATTGGAGAGACGTAACTTTTTTTTTCTCCACTTATTCCTCTCGATCTCTTCCACCACATCTCGAACTTTTGTGACTCGTCTGATCCACTCATTCCTTCTTCGATGCATGAGAGTTATCCCGAGCATTGACCTCTCCATTGCTCTCTGTGCAACACGGAGTTTCTCTGCAGACTTCTCTGTCAGTGTGGTGGTTTCCATTCCATAAGTGAAGACGGGCAAGATACACTGGTTGAAGATTTTGGGCAGGGCACATTGCCAGGATGAATCACGATCGTTGGGCGAGGCGAACACTCGAGTGGAGACCTCGTGAAAACACTCGCAGAAGAGGAAGACCACCAATGAGGTGGAAGGACGACATCTGCCGACAGGCGGGTGGAGGATGGATGCATATGTCTGTCGATCGCCAGGCGTGGAGAAATGGAGAGGAGGCCTATGTCCGAAGACGGACGAACTAAGGGCTGCTATGGATGGATGGATGGAACTTTTTTTTATGTGATAGCGGCGAACCAAACAGGCAAGTCACCTGATGGAAAGGAAGTTGAATTACGGATGCGTTGCCGGCCCTTTGAGAAAAGAGTAGACTCGTTTTCGAAGATCCCCAAGTGACACTGGTCCGGAAATACTGCCGCTGCAAGCTGTTTCCAAAGTTTCACCATGCGTGACAAAAAGTTCCACGAGAAATGGACCGTTGTGGATTGCCAGCTATTGAGGTGATGAGGGTGGTTGGGGCCGAAAAGTTCTCAAATGGAGACCACGGACTGGCAAGCGCAGCGTAGGACGAACACAAACGATATGGATGGACGATTTGGTGAAGGCTGCAGGTTTAAGTTGGAAGCAAGTCAACCGTAATGATTGGGTATCAATAAGGGAGGCCTATGTCCAGCAGTTAACGTCTTGCGGCTGAAATGATGACGATGACGATTATGATGGTGGAAAGAAAGTTGGTCGCGAGTTGTGCGATGAAAAAATTTAGCAGCAGGCAATAGATCTAACAACTCGGAGCACTCCCCATGATAAATGCGGTATAGGATACATAACATCACTTCGCAATTTCACACTGAAAAAGCCACATGCGGCTTGCCAGTCCTTGACTAATCTACCTCTTGCTCTAATCTAAGCAGTAAGGTGAGACGGGAATGACAAATGAAGTGCGTACAGCTTAGCGTCAGACAACCGACGGTATCTGCGCACATTTAGTGTAACGAATATTCAACTGTGAAAAAATAATTCTTCGTTTTCCAAGATTAGAAAGAAGGTAAACATATTTATTGACCCGTATTTCATTGAGTAATCCTTTTACATAATCCCGTCCTGGTAATCTATATATCTATACTAATACTAGCTGTTGCCTGCAACTCCGTCCGCGTAGAACAGGAATATAAAAATTAAAAGAAAAAAAACTTTTTTAAAAACAAGCTTTCATTAAGTAGATGCCAATAAAAAGAACTAAAAATCTGAAAATAATTTAATTTTGATAAAAAATAGAGCATGCATTAAATCTTTGCGTTTTTATCACAGTCCCAATTTTTTCAATAAAAACGAGTTACACTTTCATTATTCCTTTTGATTTCAAAATGTAATACCTACGCAATCTATTCTGTGTACTTACCTCAGCACAATCCGTTCAGTGTTTTGAGCTGTGCGTTGATAGATCAGTCAGTAACGGTTGCCTTATACTTATATACAGAAGATTCTTCGCAGACGGAGACGCGGGCAACAGCTACGGTAACCTATCTCAAACACTAAAAAGTATTGCCCGAATTTCATTTGTCCGAAAACTATTCGAATCATTATCGTTTGCCCGATGACAGATTTCGTAAATTTTTCTTATACCATTTGACGTTTAATAAATGTATCGTTTGCCTGAAAAACGTTACTTCTCATTCAGCCCTATGAATTGATACGTATTATTTTTTCTTAGCCAATTTTTCATTTACCCAATGATACTTTTGAAATTACCTACGTTTAGACAAATTTTTAGTTCATTTTGATATCCCTAGTTATTTTTCGATACAGATACTTTTCCCTATAATATTATTAACTACACTGTCTACTCGCTGAGCAAAATTTTTGGTCAGAATGTAGTAAAGGTGGGTGGGGAAAGAATAAAGTACATAGTTTTGTTTGGAATAACGTTTATCATAATTATTGCTCAATTGTCAAAACAACATTAATACAATAATAATTTGTAATCATAATGAAGCGAGTGAGCAAGGCGGTACCGGGCGGAAGCGACTCGGAATGGTTAGGTTCAAAGGCTAATGCGGGAGCGTAGCGCCCATCGATGTCAAAAACGGTAAACAACATCTTTTATAACTAATAGAATCATTAATTATATTTCAAACAAAACTGTCCAGACATTAACTATGATTGTGTAACTTGGTTCAAAGATTCTTTTCAAATAATAACGAATGATACTGCAACCGAGAAACTAGGTAAGTAATTCATTTAAAAAAAGTAGAGCACGATTTAAAAATGAAGACGTTATTCGAATCGCTCTAAATATTTATTAAAACAGAATATTAAAGGGAAATCGCTGTCAATAGCTATAATTTGAATCTGCGCACAAATTAATTTACTTTATAAATTTATTTGATGAACTAATTTATAATAGGTCGCGATAATGGCCGGGTTTGCGCCAACCATACAGGCGAATTAGAACCAAATTCGTGTCATACAGCGAATTGTTACTTGAGCTGTAATCAGTCACTTAAATACTTAAATACACGAAATCCTGAGAAATTAGTCCATGGGAGCGCCCCAAGGACATCGTTTTACTCGAAGCACTGTTACACAATGTGCATGAAGCTGTTTAACAGGTTGCCTCTGGATATGCGACAGTTACCTGTCAATATGTTCCGAAATAAATTAGTAAGATTGTTGCAGGAAAAACAGTATTATGACGTGAGAATATTCCTGTTAAATAAGGTTTAATATTATTTATATGCTAATGTTGTCTAATTGTATTGAAATTGTAATTTGCATGTCATAGTGTGACAAAAGCGTGTGAAACTGTATTACTTTTATATCACCAATCTAATACCATGTTTTTATGCAAATAAAAGATTATGATTATTATGATTTTAAACACTCGTAGAGTATACGGCTTAAGTCTTTAAACGGGTTTATAACGCAGCCGCCGTAACGTGTTGCACCGAGAAAAAGGGCTACGGATTAGCCCGAAATATTTCGAGTTAAACTCGTTTTAGGACGTGAATAATCCGTATACTTTCACTATCAGCAGTCATTTATTTGCTCAAACATTGTACAGATAGGTGTTACAGACAGTTTACACTAATTTGAAAGAAAGTGACGATTTCATCATCATCACCCCGGCCTTATACGTCCCACTGCAGGGCACAGGCCTCCTCTCAGAATGAGAGTGTTTGGGCCGTAGTTTCCACGCGGGCTCAATGTTGATTGGGAACTTCACATACACCATTGAGTTTCTTCTCAGGTGTATACAGGTTTCCTTACGATGTTTTCCTTCACGGTAAAGCTCATGGTAAGTAAATTACAAATCTAATTATCCGCTGTTATTTTAAGACGTGGTGGCCTAGTGGTTTGACCTATGGTCTCTCAAGCAGAGGGTCGTGGGTTCGATTCCGGACTCGCGCATCAGAGTTTTTCTGAATTTATGTGCGAAACTAAATTTGAAATTTACCATGAGCTGTGAGGAAACCTGCGTACACCTGCAAAGAAATTCAATGGTGTCTGAAATTCCGAATCCGCACTGGGCCGCGTGGGAACTACGGCCAAACACCTCTCATTTTGAGAGGAGGCCGGTCTGTACCCTGCAGTGGGACGAATATAGGCTGGGATGGATGGATTGCAATAAATACTTGTGGGAGTGTATAACAGGAGTATGATGAAGGCGATGTGCTAGGAGTAGCAATCAAACATCAACTATTTCCACCATATATATATATATTGACTGCTCAGAAGGTCAGAAGAATTAATATTATATACACAACACGGTAGAAAATACAGAAGAACAATTTATAACAGAATTTAGATTAAATATACGGCAAAGCAAACATGACAGTTAGTAACGCAGTGACGTGAGTCCGTTGTATGTTCAAAAGATGACAACCATTTTCGGACATGCGCACAACACTCGTCACTGATTCGCTCGCGACCGTTCGTCAGGCGCTCGGACGCGCTCGGGCGCTCGGCTCTGTTCGCGTGGCGAACATTCGCGAGAGTGCCCGAAGTCTGCCGAACGGCCGTGGCAATACTCAAGTCTAAAACTAATGAGTACAGTCGCCACATACTAACCGAGAGCGAACACGACTACTTATTACGTTTCTGTGTGGTTGGAGTGAACCCGGTTTTCAACGAAAATAATTGGAAAGTGTGTCAACATAGGAACGAAGTTTTGATTCAATTAACCTTATTTGAAGACTTTATTAGGATCTAACTTTATAGACGACCGGTTAGCCTAGTTGTTAGAGAAACTGACTACGAGGCTTGAGGTCCCGGGTTCGATTCCTGGTCGGGGCAGACATTTGTGTGAATAATACGATTGTTTGTGCTCGAGTCTTGGGTGTTTAATATGTATTTAAGTATGTATCTATCTATATAAGTATGTTTATCTGTTGTCTAGTACGCATAGTACAAGCTTTGCTTAGTTTGGGACTACGTCAATTTGTGTGAATTGTCCCGTGATATTTATTTATTTTTATTTAATACAAGTCTTCATGCTTGGCTTCTCTCGCCTGAACTATAAGGTCTGGCAGTTGAATTTCACTTTATTTATGGTTTTATCAATTCAGTCTTTATACGTCCCACAACGGAGCACAGGCCTTTTGCAAGAATGAGAGTGCTTGGAGCCTAGATCGCGGGCTCAGTGCGGCATGCAGCAAGGAATTTCTTGGTAAATTTTACTTCAATTTTCTTGGACAGTAACTCTATTTGTACATGTTTAAATTTAAAATACCTATTTGTATCTTGGTGTATCTGTGTGTCAAGTTTTATAAATCTGTTCATATGTTTAAATAAATAAATATCACGGGACAATTCACACCAATTGACCTAGACCCAAAGTTTGTGTTATGGGTACTGGGCAACGGATAAATATACTTATAGATAGATACATACTCAAAGACATATTAGACACCCAAGACTCGAGAACAAATTCGTATTTTTCATACAAATGATGCCAGGCTTCATAGTCAGGTTCTCTACACATTACGACATGTGAACAATAACAAACATCCAAACTTTTATAATAGCATTTATATTATGAATAGGAATCATAAAAGTAATAAATTAGACCGTAAAATAATTGCTAGGCTGGTTTTTATAATAATAATAATATCACGGGACAATTCACACCAATTGACCTAGTCCCGAAGTAAGCTCAGCAAAGCTTGTGTTATGGGTACTAGGCAACGGATAAACATACTTATATAGATAGATACATACTTAAATACATATTAAACACCCAAGACCCGAGAACAAACATTCGTATTTTTCATACAAATATCTGCCCCGACACGGGAATCGAACCCGGGACCTCAAGCTTCATAGTCAGGTTCTCTAACCACTAGGCCATCTGGTCGTCTAAACCTTCCGTTCTATTTTTTATACATTAATAAACGTTTCGTTTTGAATGGAAATTCTTCTTCTAGTTATAATTGTGTTTACTTTTCATTAAATTATACTAAGTACAGAGAATATTTACGTACTAAGTATTTATTGTAGTAGTTTAAAAGCAGACGGACGTGAGAAGTCTCACGGATGGCCGATGGAGCCGAAAGGTTCTCGAGTGGTGTCCGCGGACCGGAGATGGAGCGACGACCTGGTTAAGGTAGCGAGTCTTGGGGAGGCCTATTATGTTCAGCAGTGGACGTCTTTCGGCTAAAATGATGATGATGATTGGTTTATTTGCACCTCTCTGATGCGCTGCAATCAAAGCGCACCCTTACAATCAGAAGAAACGTTGCCTAGGCCAGTTTTAGATATACCGCAGACTGTTTACAGTGAACTATCACACGTAACATCGTGGATCGAAACACCTTGCCAAAATACGGAATTCGGAGCAATTCGTACCATCGGAGCTAGGGTTGTCAGAACATCCAAATGTTGTAAAGAACAGTTATTTCCGCGATGGCCTAGTGGTTTGACCTATGGCTAAGCAGAGGGTCGTGGGTTAAAATCCCGGCTCGCACCTCTGAGTGTTTCGAAATTTATGTGCGAAATTGCATATGAAATTTACCATGAGTTTTATTGTGAAGGAAAACCTTGAGAGTATCTGTAAAGTCCAAGAGGAGATGTATATAGACTGGGATGAGTATAATGAAATTAAAATTATTAGTTTGCAGTGAATTGTGACAACCGGATAGCCTAATTGTTAGAGAACCTGACTACGAAGCTTGAGGTCCCGGGTTCGATTCCCGGTTGGGGCAGATATTTGAGTGAAAAATACGAATGTTTGTGCTCGAGTCTTGGATGTTTAATATGTATTTCAATATGTATTTATCTAAATCAGTATGGTTCAAAACTCAAATCGCTGATGTAGGAAAAGCGGCCGCCAAGCTTAAATGGGACTGGGCCGGCTATGTCTGCCGAATGCATCCACCACAAAGATGGGCGCACTCAGCCACATGGTAGGTGCCGCGCGACGGCCACCGACGGCAAGGCAGACCGAGGCGGAGATGGCGGGACGACCTAGACGCGGAATCGAACGAGTGGCCCAGTATAGCTCTGGACAGGGTCATGTGGAAGTCAAGAGGAGAGGCATTTGCCCAGCAGTGGGACATAAAAATAGGCTATTAAAAAAAAGTACCTGGGTGACCGAGCTCTGCTCGGGCAGAAACTCGGTACCAAGCGTTTTCCCAGAGATAAGACCAAGCTAGATCAATTTTTCATCCCCGAAAACCCCCAAATACCAAATTTCATCGAAATCGTTGGAGCCGTTTCCGAGATCAAAACACCGGAGGGGTGGGGGGGTGAGAAGGGGGGAGGGGATGCGGGGGAGAGAGCGCGGGGGTATTAAAGGGGGATGAAAATTTCATTGATTTTGCCGTAGGATGCACCGTTTTCAAGATATTTGACAAAAACACCGGAGGGGGTGGGGGGGGGGGGTGAGTCAACGTTATACTATCGTCCGTAAACCGACTTTACAGACAACCGGCTTTTCCTGTTCTGTGCTCCTAATAGGGAACATGCACATAGACGGTGCTGCCAACTGGTGCCATAAGGGTGCCATCAATTTGAATGTTTTACCTTGATAAGTTTGTTTTACTGTCCGCATAGTGTCTCCTCTGTCGCATTAGTGCTGCCGCCTATAGTTACTGCACGTTCCCTATAATACTTTTTCTAACAAAAAAGTAACTTTTTCTCACAAAAGAAGAAACTTGACGTTTTCTCATGAAAAATAAACTTAAAAAAAAAACAAAAAATCTTGAAAAAAACGTGGAATCGAACCGAGGTCGGCTGGATCCGCGACCACCCGATTCCTAATGTGCCATTATGATCTGCTCGAAGTCGGCGAAATTTAGCTTTATATTCTAATGCAAACAAAAATAGCCGGAAAACACGAGTAAAAGCGATTTTCTGAAAATGAAACATAGCTAGATCAGTTTTTCATCCCCGAAAACCCCCACATACCAAATTTCATCGAAATCGTTGGAGCCGTTTCCGAGATCCTGATTATATATATACATATATATATATATACAAGAATTGCTCGTTTAAAGGTATTAGATACGTTTATCCGTTGTCTAGTACTCTAAGTACAAGCTTTGCTTAGTTTTCAATTCAATTGGTGTCAATAGTTGTCCCATGATTTATTTATTTATTTCAATTAGCAAATTCCTTTTCCATTGACTAGCAACCCTAGAGCTGGTATTTACACAACCCTGAGAGCTTATCTGGTACGTGTATACCCCGAGACTCAACTGCTAATTTGTGTTGATATAACACAAGGTATTAATGCCTTGGGATTCATATAGGTAAGATGCTTCTGTTGGCACTTCTGCTTAGTTAGAGTCCCAAAACTAATAACGCGAGAAACAGAAATATGACACAAACTAATGCCTGTCTTAAAATCCCTTGATTCATTATCCTTTTTAGGGTTCCGTACCTCAAAAGGAAAAAACGGAACCCTTATAGGATCACTTTGTTGTCCGTACGTCCGTCCGTCCGTCTGTCTGTCAAGACCCTTTTTCTCAGGAACGCGTGGAGGTATCAAGCTGAAATTTATATCAAATACTCAAGTATCAGGGCATATTAAAATGTTTGTACGACGTAAAAACATGGTCATATGAAACTGGTTCTAGTATAGCTAACGCCACCAGAGTTGAGGCCACGCACACAACCACATCTCATGTAATGACAGCGGGATTTTGACGTTGTGTTGTCGTTAAACGTCAACACAACGTCAAAATCCCGCTGTCATTACATGAGATTTGGTTGTGTGCGTGGTCTCCACTCTGGTGGCGTTACCTATATAACGCTACGATGTGGATAAAGTACTCATTCCAGTCCCAACCCAGCCTTGTAAATATGTCCCACTACAGGGCATAAACTAAGCTTCCTCTCAAAATAAGTAGACTTTGGGCGTAATTCCCACGCAATACGCGGTTCTAGTGCGTCTAAAGCTCAGGGTAAATTTAAAATATAATTTCACACAGTAATTCCGCAAAACTCAGAGGTGCGAGCTCGGACTCGAACCCACGACCCTCTGCTTGAAAGGCCGTGGGCCACACTACCAGGCTACCACGGTTTTTACTAAGTACTTAAACTTGGTGTACAGAATAGATACGCAAAGATCTAGTCTTCTCTAGATTAAAACATTTCCTGGTAATAAGTTCCCGTGGGATAAAATTTCAACAAGAATAAAGTCGCTGTCCAAGAACAACAACAATAACAAGAACGTTTAAGTACAGTCGCGGCACGCGGCGGACACGACGTACAAATACGCGTTCTTAAATCTACATAAGCACGACGACGTCTGTACACGCGTACGCCTACATACATCGCGCGCGCACTCTTCTGGTTTCTGGCGGTTTCCGGCTATCTGCGCCTTGAGGGGTGGGGTAATTCGAATCGGTGCGGGGCGGAGCGTTTCCATTCTGTACGTCAGTACTATTATATATTCTGTGGTCGCGGAATGAAAATGTTCGTCTCTTTTCGACTCTATGTCAACGAGATAAGGTTGAAAAGTGACGAACCTTTTCATTCCGCTATTATACCTCGGCTTTAGAATTAGACAATAATTAAATTGCAATACCTAAGAACCACGTCATCATGAATGACTCGATATATATACATGTATCTGTGTTAGGGGACAATCTCACACAAAGCGACCTAGTCCCAAACTAATCAAAGCTTACTATGGGTACTAGACGACGATAGACATACTTATATAGATAAATAAATACTTAAATACATAGAAAACATCCATATTCATATATATATTCCTAACAATTCAGTCAAACAATTTCAAATGTGACTTCGACTTTACAATTTGAAACCTCATAAAAAGCGCCGGATTTTATCGACGCTTCCATCCAACAATAAAAGTTTTTGGCACAGGTGAGTTGATTTTTCAAACGTAAAATTAGTAAAACGACGCTTCCAATCTGAACCTTTGCCCATAGCAACAGAGTTTACATTTATTTGTTTTGGAAACTAATCTGTTTACGAGGTACGTTAAAAATATGGTATTGCGTTGTGACAGGGCTTCGGGTCGCGTTTCAGGGGATCGATTTCCGAATCTTTTTTTTTCTGTCGACTAAGTTTGGGAACTTTGGTGTTTTCTGTTTGTTTATTATTTTAATGCGACTACGCCGAATGTATTGAGGGTATTAGGGTATTGTGGCGGGTGGAATATTGTTAGATGGCGTTAGATGGTGTGAGGTCGGTCCATTTGACATTTTGTGTCACGTTTGGGATTGATGGATTGATTTATAAACTGACACGGGAAACGTTGTTTTACCATATAAATCAATTCTTATCACCTAGACTAGAAGTATAAAAAATAGCCTGCGACCTATTCTCAGACGTAACTACAAAATAGGTATAGACAAAAAATATATAATAATTGGTCAAGCCGTTTCGGAGGAGTTCGATAGCAAACACTGTGACACGAGATTTTGTATAAACACTGGTCATTAGAGTTAATCCTCAATACACATGAATTTCAGGACTAAAGCTTTGCGAGTACATCAGCGAGCGAGCTTTGCGAGTGCGAGGGATCATTGGCATTCGTATTGGAGGCCAAGACACAGTCTTTGCGACCCTTTGTTCCACCTAGATAACCATGTTAGATAACTGTTTAATTAGGTGAAAAATTTCTTCCGTTAAGAAAACCAGTTGTGTCGGTGGAATTCTAATTCCATATTCATAACCGAGTTGGGCTAAAATGTCCTTATCAAATAACATTTCCTTTTGTTAACCATCGTTGACCTTTATTTACGAATTACCTTCTCTCGAAATACCAATCATATGTCCACTATGCTACAAGTGTGTTTACCAAACACTGTAGCGTAGCTAACGTTTCAGGTTTTGGTTTGTTGCTGGTTGACTTCAAGGATATTTTAATCCACATTGTTTACCAGTTTTTTACTGAGAAGACGCTTTCCGCAATGACAACTAGTTATCACACTCAGTAATGAAATGTGGAAGGATATTTCCACTCAGATCACTGGTTTTCTTTGCAGAATAAAACGTTCCACCAAGTTAACCAGTTATCAAACTTGGTTATCTGGGTGGAACAAATCGTTGCGACAGAGGAGTAACTAAGTTTATCCGCTTAGGAATTTCAAAGCGATTCCCCCAACCGAAACGAGCAATGACTCAATAGAATATTAGCAAAAGAACCCTCCATAACTCCATACTAACCACTCCTTAAACTAAACAGTCGTTAGCAATAGTAAGTGCGATAAAGCCGACGCATCAAAGCCGCGTATTGAAGTGAGACGTCATGCGCCCACGCACTGGCGGCGGCCACGAGATGGCTCGTGAATCTTACTAATATTTATCATCATCATCATCATTCCAGCCTCTAGACGTCCCACTGCAGGGCACAGGCCTCTCAGAATGAGATGGCTTGGGCCGTACTTCCCACGCGGGTCAAGTGCGGATTGGGAACTTCACACACACCATTAAGAGGCTGACAACACCTAATTTTGTTGAAATTGATGTCATTTAAACAGTTTTTTAAGAAAAACTGTTTGTTCTAGCACATCAAAAAAATTATATGTTAATATTCATCATATTTCAAAGACCGTGGACGGACTCGATACATAATTGGACAAAATCGGCTCGATAGAAAATAATTGCAAAGATAGGTCTTAAAATCATCATTAAACGGTTCTATGTCTTTATTTTTTGGGGTATGCGTCTGAAATTAAAAACATGAAGTCAACATATTCATACCTAAACCGCTAACGAGTCATATTTCACAAATAATACACAGTTTTTTTTTAATTCAATATTTGCCCGATAAATTTCAATATACCCGGCTGCCCGGTAATAGCGGCATCTCGTTTACTCCGATACAAATAGACAGTGTGCGCCGACGTTGGTGTTGACAGCGTCTTAAATTACTTCTAGGTACTAATATCAGGGCACACAGCTCGTAGAACTGATGGCCGATGGGGCAAAAAGGTTCTCGAGTGGCGTCCACGGACCGGTAGACGCAGTGTAGGTAGGCCTCCAACAAGATGGAACGACAACCTGGTTAAAGTTGCGGGATCGCGTTCGATGCGGATGGCACGGGACCGATCTGTTTGGTAATACTTGGGGGAGGCCTATGGTAAACAGTGGACGTCTTTCGGCTGAAAGTGTTTTTTTTTCTGTGTATCCATCTTTCAGTTTGTATTTGGTATAAAAAATATTAAGATTTCACGGGATGACCGTAAAAGTAAAAAATTTGGATTTAAAAATAAAAATATTTTTTTTTTATTTTAATTTTTATTTTTTTTTTTAAATAAAAAAAAAAAAAAAATGCAAAAAGACTCCAAAAAACCAATCTTGATAAGATTGCTTAAGGGTGACATCTCTTGTCCTGGTGAGCGGATAGTTCCGAAGGAGTGTTGGTTGACGTTTCTCGTTGAGAACATGAAACATAGATGTCGCTAGGTGTTGCGTTAGAGGCCTTGTTTAAATAAACATTGTTTTGATAATAGGTACTTTTTATGTTATTGTTAATAATGTTTCCTAATTTACCTTAGTACTAAGATTACCTACATAGCGGTTTATTTTTTCTGCAAGTGTTAATTTAATTAAATTTAACTTAATTCATATAGTTATGTCTAGTTGTGTAAGTCCTTTTTTCGCCTGAGACAGAGGATCTTCCTAGTTCAGGCATGTGTCATTCTTCACTTTTAATTTGTTTAGACTTAAGTTTTATATTGTAAAAACCTATTTTGAATAAAGATTTATTATTTATTATTATTATTGAAAGACAAACTGAAAAATGTTGATATATAGGGAAAATTCGTGTCTAAACTCCTGACCAGTGGTGGTGTAGGGGTTTAGCACGCAGCACGGAATGCTGAGGACCTGGGTTCGATTCCCAGCGCTGGTCTCTTTTTCTGGTTTTTTTTCTATGTATCCATGTTTCAGTTTATATTTAGTATAAAAAATATTGAAATAATGATGATGATGAATATTATTAGCTAGCTTTAGCCCGCGATTTCGTCCGCGCAGAATTCAAATTTGTGGTAAAGCTTAATCTCTTTTATTGAATAAAATGAAATCCGACAACGGCAATATTCATAACCATCATCATCATCGGTATCAGTTAGTCAAGCAAATGTATCATCATCATCATCCCAGCTTATATTCGTCCCACAGGCGTCCTCTCAGAATTAGAGGGCTTGGGCCGTAGTTCCCACGCGGGCTCAAACGGATTGGGAACTTCACATACACCATTGAGTTTCTTCGCACGTGTGTGCAGATTCCTCACAAAATTTTCTTCACCGAGACGCTCATGGTAAATTTTGAAAAACGCAAAGGTGCGTGCCCGGGTTCGAACTCTAGACCCTCTGCTTGAGAGGCCATAGGTCACCACTAGGCTACTTACCCCGACTCTACTATGACTTCAATTAGGAGAACTTAGCAAAAATTATTAAAAAAAAATTGGGCTAAAGTCGTGGCCCCACACGTAGCGATGCCGTCCCGCCCTAGCAACAATGACGTGCGCCGGCGACGCTTGTGACGTCTAATGTTATCATAATACCTATTTCTAGGTACTAAATGATAACATAAAACAATTTATGCGCCATGTGTCGTACAACACTAATTTTTATTATTCCAGCCATCCTAGACCTAATTAAAATATTCCTAAGTAGAAACTTATACATAAAAAATTAGGCCATTCTGGTTTCACTTATTATTATTACAATTATTTTGATTTTTAAATTGGAATTAATATAAAATTATATAGATTAAGTTCTAGAAGCTCTTAAATGCCTGGACGGATTTTAATGAAACTAAACGGAAAAATCTCTGCTTATACTAAATTTACACATAGCCTTATACTCAACATAGTATAGGCTTATTAAAGGAAAAAAAAAGTTATTTAAAACGCGAGTAAAAGCTAGTTACAGTAAGTTACTATTAACTTTAATACATGCCCTTTGACAGCCTAAACTCCTCCCATACAAAATGTTACTCATTTCACCCATAGGTATAGGGGTTAATTTTTAAAAAGCAAATGGCGGTTTTTATTTGGAAAGATATCGCGAAGATGGTTTTAGACCACTAAAACAATGCATTAGGCACATTCGGTCCATTCATGAATTTGGCGCGGACGAAGTCGCGGGCGTAAGCTAGTGTAATATAAATAAAGTTAATACGTACTTAACCTAATAATTTAAATTAAATTTTAGAACATTTTACTACGCGTAATATTTTAGTTCGGCACAATTTATTATGATTTATTAGACGTTAACGACTGAAGCCAAGATTCTCTCCAAAGATGAATTATGACCAACTATGTTTAGTAGGACGGTTTGTCGTGCAAAATGAGGCTTCTAAATCATATTAAAAGCGACTCTAAAGAATGATGAGCCAATTAATTTTTATGTAGAAGATGAAAAAATTTGGAGAGTGATTTATAGTAGCTTGAAGGTGAGGATGGTCTCTTGATGTGACATTAGGATAGATGAAAGAAAAGCGCGCAAGATGCCTTCGATATAGATGAAACTTAATTACATGTAAAATATTACAAATGAGAAAAAACTGTAATTTTGCTAACATAAATTCGTTATAGTGCAAACAATAAAATACTTAGCTGATACATAAAACAAGTTGTAGACTTAAATAATAAAATTACACACGTAATAAAACACTCGAAAACAACTATGATCAAAATTAGCATGATTTTCAGTATTTGTTTACAATTATATCAATAACATTATGTAAGAAGTGAAACACGTATTAAATTCCACAGTACTATTGATGGTAATGAAAACAGTTTAAGTGAAATTAACTGTCCCAGTAAAATCTTTATTTAAAAGACAGACGAACATGAAGAAAACGAAAACATTCTTAATAGAGATCCTAATTAAAAACAAGTAACTAACCACATAGTGAGTGATAACAGTAAAACAATAAAGAAAGAGCAGATTCCAATAAATATTGAATCATTTTCAAAAGTTCATCAAATGAATAAGAATTGTTTACATATTTATCGAAAGTGTGTATTCAATGTCAAACACAATTACACTCAATCAAGGCATTATATTAAAGCTATAACATAACAAATACTTACATCATTAACTTTTAAATCTCCAATTTCGCACACTTAGTAACCAGTTGAAAACACTGCTATAACACTCAAAACTAGCAAACTTCTAAAGCAACGAAATCAACACTGCCTACAAAAACCTTTGGGTATTTTTTTTTTTTGAAATCAAACCACCGCGAACTTTGCAAATGACACTACAATGAACTCCAAATATGCCAAACAATTTTATAAGTTTTCCGAATCTATCTATTTCTACAAAGCACAGACATGTTAAGTCTTCTATCACTTTCAGAGTTTGTCGTTCGCGTTGGCCAAAGAGTTGGTCGGACGTAGGAATGTTGTCGGTCGGCGACTGAAACCGACTAACCGCGGTTGGGCTGGCGGTTTATGACTGCGTGGACGAAGATTATGATGCGCAGACGCATCATTTCTTACTAGGCTGCTGGGATTTATGTATTTTATTTGTTCGTTAGTTGCTATGGTCTTGACAGAGATATCTTGATATTTGTTACTTTCTCTAAAATCATAGAGCTCTTGCTAAATATCATGTGATTCTTCTTCATCATCATTGTCAGTCGAAAAACGTACACTGCTGGACATGGCTGGCTCAAAGAATGCCACAATATCTGGTTCCACACCACCCGCATCCATCAGATCCCTTCCTGTTTCAGTCTTCTGATAATTGCTGGTCAGTCTATAACACGCAGGCCCTCAAGCAATATACCCCTCAGCCACTTGAGTTTAGCAATTCTTCGGGCTACATCCTTTGGTCTCATCATTTCTGATTCGATTTCACTTATAATTACTAAATTACGAGTAGGTACTCTACACTTTAGGGGTACGTATCAAAATATATAAAGTTTAAAACAAATAATAGACGAAATACATAATGGTCATTTGATATAATGCAATTTTCTTGGAAATTCTCAACTTTACAGGATTTTCATAAAATAAACCTAACCTAACCTAAACCAATCTGAAGATTACACGATTAAAAAACTTCGTTTAATCAATAGTTTCATAGAAAATTTTAGTATGTATTATGTTATGACCATTATGTATTTCGTCCATTATTTGTTTTAAACTTTATATATTTTGATACGTACCAACACTTTAGTCTATTCGTGATACGGCTGCTGCTATGTGATATGCTGTCATCATCATCTCGACCTAAATACATCTTACTGCATGCCAATGCTTTTCAGAATGAGAGGACTTTTGCCGTAGTTGCCAAGTTGACCAATATAAATTGAGAATTTCAAACACACCATAGAATTGCGTCGCAGGCGTGTAAAAAATTCTTCCGAATATTTTCGTTCACTGAAAATCTCATGATCAAATTACAAATATAATTTTGCTCACAAATTCCAAACAACTCAGGAGCCAGAGCAAATCACCGGGCTACTACAGTTTTTTTTTTTTATGTTTGGAGGCCAGACTAACGAACTAGTGGGTCACCTGATGTTAAATGAACACCACTGTCCATAGACACTCGCAGCGCTTTACGCGATACCAGTGCGTTGTCGGCCCTGCAGAAAATTGTACACTCGCCTCTTAAAGGCACCCAGGTCAGGGTAGGGGTATTTTTTTCAAACCACGAGGCCCCTCAGGACTACTTGGACATTTTCTTAAACTTGGCACTTTCTTAACTTGTCTCTTTCCTAACTCGTCTCTTTTAAAACTCGCCTCTTTCTTACTTGGTTTCTTTCCTAAACTTAAGAACTGATACATTAGTTTATGATTGATCAGACGACGGAAACAAAACGACATGTCGTCTGAATAAGTTTAAGAAAGCGATCAAGTAAGAAAATGGCAAGTTAAAAAAGAACCGAGTCAGGAAGCAGCCAAGCTTAAGAAAATGGCGAGTCGTCCAGAGGGCGTCCGAGTTAGTAAAGAGACAAGTTTAGGAAAGAGACCAAGTAAGAAAATGGCAAGTTAAAAAAGAGACAAGTTAGGAAAGCGTCAAGTTTAAGAAAATGTCGAAGTCCGGAGGTACCAGAACTTTTTTCACCCTAGTAGGCTTCCACAGCTTTTCATCTGGCATCTAGGTTTTGGGTGTCAAACACGTGTCACGTCTGTTCCGCTCTTTGGCAGTCTCATCTAATAATAGCTGCGCACGCGACGCCAGAGCTGCGTATCAGTTTTAGTTTTTATTGTGCGCGGTATTTCGGGAACACTCGCGACCGGGTTGTGCCGCGAGTTTACTGCCTCCGGTTAAGTCGCCTAATAATTAATGTATTTGCAGATTGGGGACGGGCTAAGGATCAATGGAGACCGGCCATATTGTGAACGCAATTGGTAACGCAATTGCATTCACGTTTCTTTCAGTCAAACGATAGTGAGGGTAGAATGAGATGGCGAGACTCTGATTGTAGCGCGTTAGGACGCGAAAGCCGTGGTGGCCTGGTGGTTTGATTTATGGCCTCTCAAACAGAGGGTCGTGGGTTCAATTTTTATGGATTTTTTTCTGCGCCTTTGAAATTGAATATGGCCAGTTACATTTTGGTTATTTGGCGATCGATTTTAAACTTGGTACAGATATATGTTTAGCGTTGCTTGTAATTTGTAATTTCATAAACCAAGAGCTAAAGTGCCGACAAACTGCTCTGCAGTTTGGCACAATTAATACAAATTGTACCTAAATGCAACTCTAAACAGAAATAAATGATTCTATTCTATTATTCTATGTCGTCATCGTCATCATTTCAGCCGTAGGACGTCCACTGCTGGACATAGGCCTCCCTCATTGATACCCAATCATTACGGTTGGAAGCGACTTGTACCTTGAACCTATTTATTTGCACCGAGTAGTAACAGTAGGTACAAGTCTAGTATGCATTGGAGTTTGGATGACAATGCAGTTCCAATCCACTAAATCATCATCATCATGTCGGCATACAGTCTCAATGCTGAGCACAGGGTCTCGTCTCAGAATGAGAGGGCTTAAGCTCTAGTTCTCCTTCTCACACGGACTGAAACTTCGCTTCACTATATTTTCCTACACCGTAAATTTTATGATAAATTTCAAACTTAATTCCGCACATTTATTCCGAAAAACACCCCTGACTCCCTGGATGTGTTAAAAATGTTTTTCTTCAAAAACTTATTTGTAATTTTCTTCGGCGAGGTGCACACATATTTTGGCTATAACTTATGTCCCCTAGGGACCCGAAAACAAAACAGTAGTAAGCCGATACGTAAATCTGATAAAATGTCTTCATGCATATTATTTCGTCGTTGCGCGCCGAGTCCCATTTCTAGTCAAAGAGCTGGTAAACATTTTAGAATAGGTAATAGGGAATAGGTATTTAGATATTTGAAGCTACGTTAAGACTTTTACAAATATGCTTTCCTAATCGAACCGTGCACTTGATAACAGTACAATTTTTTCAATCATCATCAACCCAGCCTATATACGTCCCACTGCAGGGCAAAATAATAACACATTTTATAGGTACCGTTTGACAGAAATAAATAGAAATAGCGAAAGCAAACGTCAGAAGCGTTAGACAAGACAATAAGCCTGCATCTCTTGGACTATAGAGCTCGCGACGAAATAATGTCGACTATTTTTGCCTTCGATTTCAAGCCGTTCACTTCGAAGCTTTCATGTTTACTAATATTATGTATGTATGTATGTAAACACTTTATTGTACATAAAACACAAAAATAATACAAAACAACAAAACAAAAAGAGTACAAAGGCGAACTTATCCCTAAAAGGGATCTTTTCAAGCTAACCTAGCATGAAAGGAAAAACTTAAAAAAAAAGATAGGCAAACAATAATTTATGTACAGAGAAAAGAAAGGAAAATATAACATATAAATAAATACACAAAATAAACAACAATAAGTGACTACGACAAATATACTTATACCTAACTTAACACAGAACAAAATACACACATATGAAAAAACAGTACATGTAAATAACAAGAATACGATTAAGTACCCTACTTCCACAGTTTCTTCAACCTCTCCCTGAACGAGGCCACAGACGGGGACTCCCTAACGAGCAAAGGTAACTCGTTCCACAGCTTCACGGAATGGATACTGAAAGATTTAGCGTAAGAACGCTCCGTGTTCGGCGGGAAGGCAAGTGTGAGTTTGGAGCTGGACCGCAAACGGTGCCCGCTTCCGGTGGCCAAGTAGTTAAACCTTTCAGATAGATACGAGGGAGAGGAAGGATTAAATAATACATTAAAAAGAAGACACAGAATGTGAATGTCTCTCCGCCGCCTAATAGGCAGCCAGTGAAGCTGCTCGCGAAAATAGGAGACGTGGTCGTACTTTCGCAGGCCAAACACATATCGAACGCACACATTTTGCAGTCGTTCAAGCTTGTCAAGCAGCTCCTCCCTCAAGTCAAGAATCACAATATCACCATAATCGAGAAGGGGCAAAAGTAGAGAATGGGCAAGGGTAATTTTTGTACGCATAGGAAAAAAGTTTCATAGGAAAATATTATTAAGGGGATATCGTGATAGCTGCTTATAAAGGTGTTCTTCCATTGAAGCCGAAGAGCAGAATCGATCTAATAAACTATACAACTACTAGCTGTTTTCCGCGACACCGTCTGAATATAAAAAATAGCCTAATACCTATACTCAGACCTACCAAATATACTTAGACAAAAAAAAATCATAAATGTCAAATGTCAAATGTTTATTTGCTCGAATCATGGTACATAGGCTGTTATAAAAAATAAAAATCAGTGTGGATCAACACAACTCACCATACATTGGCATGCAAAACTTTAAAATTGTATCCTACTTTAAATAATAAAATTCATAAATAAATAAATAAATAAATAAATATCACGGGACAATTCACACCAATTGACCTAGTCCCAAAGTAAGCTTAGCAAAGCTTGTGTTATGGGTACTAGGCAACGGATAAACATACTTATATAGATAGATACATACTTAAATACATATTAAACACCCAAGACCCGAGAACAAACATTCGTATTTTTCATACAAATATCTGCCCCGACACGGGAATCGAACCCGGGACCTCAAGCTTCATAGTCAGGGTCTCTAACCACTAGGCCATCTGGTCGTCTAAAAATAAGGTCGTATAATAATATACATTTCATCATTAATTACATAAAAATAATGTCAAAATAAAAAACATACAAATTAATCTAATACTATTCATAGTTGATCTATTAATAATAATACGAACCATACTCATAAATATTACATTTCAAAAAATTCTGACATGGTGTAAAAACATTTTTCCTTGAGCTAGATCGCACTTCATAGAAATCGGTCAAGCCGGTCAAGGAGTTCGATAACATTTCCCTATTAATTTAAGTAGTGAGAGTTCTACACTTTCTGCCAACAAACTGCTATGCAGTTTGGCAGAGGTATTTGGAGATAAGTATGTCTGTACTTCTTTTGTTTGTTTTTGAGTAAATAAATAATAAAAACAAAAACACTGTGACACGAGATTTTTATATATTAGAAAGAGAAAAAGGAGAAGATTATTATATTATAGTATTAAAAGAAGAAGAAGATAACATCTTTTTAAAATGTACATTAATTTATAGTGAAATATTATCACATTACATGGAAAATGGCGAGATGTGGACTTCCACTGACCTGATTAGTCGGATCTGTACGTTACTGCGTTTTACTACACAAGACTCGTCCACTGCTGGACATAGGCCTCTCCCAGGACACGCCACTGAGCACGATCCTCGGCCACTCTCATCCAGCTCTTGCTTGCGAAGATCGTCGCTCCACCGAGTGTGAGGACGTCCTACGCTACGTTTACCGATCCGTGGTCTGCACTCAAGAACTCGTCTATCCCAACGGTTATCGGTTCCTTTTTTTATGTTAGAGAGGCCAGACTAACGAACTAGTGGGTCACCTAATGTTAAATGATACTTTACTTTAACTAAAAACGAGTTGGTAAGCAGCGAGAAGCGACTGTGTAGTTCCGATAGTTTTGTCGCTCGGCTATAAGCGAGTGTTCGAGTGCAACGGGCGATTACTCGCCAATTCATCCGAACTAGACAATAATGAAAGCTCAAATTGATCAGCGGTTGGTCTATCAGCGTGAGTTCCGGCCGCCAAGCGAGCATCGCTGAGCGAGTTTCAACGTTGACAGTTTTTATCGCTGCGATCAAACTAGTGAAGAGAGAGTACTCGCCGGCAGTGTGAACAGCCAGCGATCAACTATAAATATATCTCTCGCTTTTATCGACACGGGATCTGTATCTTTTATACGTTTCTTAAGCGAGAAATAGTCGATAGCTAAAGCCCGGTTCTCACGAGGCGATTTTAGTTGATCAACTTTTAATTGCTCAAGAAAAATCGATACGATTTGCGTTCACACTGTCGCACCGATAATCGGACCGAACGGGCAGTTGCTTCAAAATGGAGTCAGCAAACAATACTGCCACCACAGATAAAAATCGTTTACAGCTCTTTTTCAACTTGAACGGATCGTTCTCACGTTCGAAAAGTTGTTACTTGCACGGTGACGTCATCAAATTGAACCGACTCGCACACCAAAAGTTGAGAGGGAATCAACTTTTTGTTGTTCAATAAAAGTTGAACAACTTTTATTAAAAACATGTTCTCATTAGCGATTGTCGTTCAATTCGTGAACCGCCTCGAATCGCCTCGTGAGAACCGGGCTTATTCTTTCCTCTCCCTTGGTGGGACTAGTGCCTTAAAGTATTTGCTTTTACTTAAGTTTCAGGTTAAAAATGGCGGCATTTGATATTTTGTTAGTTCAGTCCAGTGCAAAGTCAGGCTGTGCATCAAAAATATGAAAGGCAAACAAGCCTCACGGCCTCTCAAAGCAAACACTTCAGAACGTTTTAAATAAATTAAAATACGAAATGAAAATGCAGACCTGTTGAGATATTTTGTTTGAAATTCAAAAGGAGGGTGGGCAAATTGACTATATACGAGTATGACCAATAAGGACAAGCAATATGTCATTGGATACTAAGGGGCTGTTTCACCACCCATTGATTAATTTTAACGGACGGACAAATTTTAATGTGATGCCGTCTCTGTCTATTCGAACAAAACAAACAGAGACGGAATAACATTTATCCGGCAAATAAATTTTATCAATAAATAAAATAAATAAAAATCATGGCACAATTTTATTCATACCAATTGACCTAGTCCCAAAGTAAGCTAAGCAAAGCTTGTGTTATGGGTACTAAGCAACGGATAAACATACTTGTATAGATAGATACATACTTAAATACATATTAAACACCCAAGACCCGAGAACAAACATTCGTATTTTTCATACAAATATCTGCCCGACACGGGAATCGAACCCGGGACCTCAAGCTTCGTAGTCAGGTTCTCTAACCACTAGGCCATCTGGTCGTCTAAATCAATGGATGGTGAAACAGGGGTTAATTTAATTATACTAAATACTTATTATACTTTAATTATTTATTTTTGTGTTTTTAGGGTTCCGTACCCAAAGGGTAAAAACGGGCCCTATTACTGAGGCTGCGCTGTCCGTCCCGTGAAGGTACTCCCCTTGATGCCAAATCGTCTATTGGGATCCTGGGTATCGACATTTTCGTTTTTTGAGTTTCGTGGTCATTTGGAAGGCAAAGCTAAGTTAGCTTCAAATAAAAAAAGTAATTAAAAAAACTAAAAACCCGCCTGCGGTGTAAATAAAATAATAAATTAAAAAATCAAAAAACCCGCCTGCAAAAATACTGAAAAGGTCGAAACAAGATAAAATGTTCAATAACAATAAAACTAATTTAAAACACGTCGATGGCTGTCTTTAAAAATTTAATGCAACGATAAAATGCAGTCGGAGGCATGCATGAAGTGACATTAAATCCCATGCAGCTACTGACTCCCATGCCTCCGACTGCATTTTATCGTTGCATTAAATTTTTAAAGACTGCCATCGACGTGTCTTAAATAAGTTTTATTGTTATTGAACATTTTATCTTGTTTCGACCTTTACAGTATTTCTGCAGGCGGGTTTTTTGCTTTTTAAATTTATTATTTTATTTACACCGCAGGCGGGTTTTTAGTTTTTTTAATTACTTTTTTATTTCTTGCTTTTTAGTGTAACCTCCTGAGACCCAGATAAATGATTGAGTATTTGAAGTAGGAATCCGTTGCTATTTAGTAAAGTTCAAAACCAATTTTGAAATATGTAGGTACTTAATTTTCCACATGTGTTTCATAGAGAAAATTATTGCTCAAAGATATCTTAGTAAGTAGGTACGTCGTCGTTTTAATGCATTGATTGCCAATTTAACATTTCAAATTAAATTTAAACACATAACTTGTGTATATTTTTGTAATCTCTTTTAAAATCCCTTTATTTTGATACCCTACTGGATAGGTTTGAATAAAAAAATGTTTTTGAAGACTCACAATTTGGCGCCTAAAATCCGCCATTTTGATTTATCAAGAATTTCATATATCCAGTGTTACTCGCGTTATCAAGACGAATCCAATGACGTATCATTTATGAAAATCGGTTCAGCCGTTGTGTAGTTACGAGAGGACATAGGAATGGGCATACATACATACATACATACCATACATACATACATACATACGGGTCAAACACATAACCCTTCCTTCTTCGCAGTCGGGTAAAAAATTGGGGGTGCGTAATAGAGCGGGACAGTACTTCTCACCAGCCCATCGCTTACAACTCTATAAGGCGCATGTTAGGCCGCACATGGAGTACTGTTCTCATCTCAGGACTGGGGCACCCAAGTAAGTACCAAATTCTTCCATTTGACCGCATCCAACGTTGAGCTGCTCGATTTGTCGACAATCAGGCACTCTCTGGCCTACTCGATCCTTTGGCTTTGCGGATGGATGTGGCGTCTCTCTGCATTATTATACCGTATTTATCATGGGGAGTGTTCTGACGAACTGTTCGAATTGCTGCCTGCGACTAAATTCCACTAACGCATTTCGAGGAACCGTCTGTCTTTCCATCCTCATCATCTTGATGATTGGCAGTCTAGTACCGTGCGTTTTAAGCGAAATTTCTTTTCTCGCACGACGAAGATCGGGAATCAGCTTACTATTTACAACTTTGGGATCTTTAAAAAACGAACCTACCAATTGCTAAAAGGGTCGGCAACGCACCTGTGATTCCCCTCGTGTTCCGGGTTTCAATGGGCGACGGTGATCGCTCTCCATCAGGTGACCCGTCAGTTCGTTTGCCCCCTCTTATAGAAAAAAAATAGATAAGAACCATAAAATTGATAAAACAAATTTGACTAAATTTTTAGGATTAAACGTTGATAAGAAGATTAATAAGTTACGACCGCTTTAGCTTAGTTGGTAGTGACCCTGCCTACGAAGCAAGAGGTCCTGGGTTCGAATCCCGGAATTTGTGTGATGAGCACGAATATTTGAAAACGTGAGTGGATGAAGGGGGTATGTCGCAATTTTTTCATTTTCGGTTTTATGCCATAAATGAAGGTTCTTAGTCATAATTCAACACCCGACGCTATCAGTTCTCATGTTTTTAAGCTATAACAGCTTTAAACCCAGTGTATGAAGGGCCTATGTACAAGAATAAGTTACGTTTTTCGTGAATGAAGGTGCTAAGGGCACATGACTCTACAAGTGGTTACCAGTTTACGAGTGAATGTAACAGAAGAAAGTGTCATGTACGCACTTAGCTCCTTCATCCATATTATGAGACAAACTTTTATTTTCTCTTATTCTGACGTATCCGATATCAAAAAAAAAAGAAAACATTATAGGGATCAGCTGAAATTTATAAACTCTGAATGCAGGTATTTTTACGAAGAAATTCTACTAAATCAATAAATTTTGTTACAATAAACACTTTCATTTATTTAACTTCTTTTCTTTGCAGAACAGCTTAAAGGAGAAAGAAGGGGTTATGTATAGTCAGGGTAAGAAAAGGTTCGTCACTTTTCGACCTTAACTCGTTGACATAGAGTCGAAAAGTGACGAACCTTTTCTTACCCCGACTATACTTTTTTTTATAAAAAAAATGTTTTTTAAAAGCATTTATTAAAAAATCAGGCTATTTGGTTGATTTTTATAAAAATAACAATACCCTATTCAATTTAGAAACAAAATTACAACGTAAAAACCTTTAACTGCGATTTACTCGAAATAATGTTTTTGTGACATACCCCCTTCATCCACTCATGTCTTCATTTGTTCCTGAGTCATGGATGTTTTCTATGTATTTAAGTATTTATTTATCTATATAAGTATGTTTATCGTAGTCTATAAGTACCCATAGTACAAGCTTTGCTTAGTTTGGGACTAGGTCGATTTGTGTAAGATTGACCCTTAATATTTATTTATTTATTATTTATTTATTTAAGTTGACATGGAGACAACTAATTGACATAATGGAGTGAAGTGAACGTTCATGTCAAGTGAAGTTTAATTACTCAAGTGTTCTGTTTCCCAGTCCTTTGTATACCTAAGTATAACTACTTTGTTATATATAATTATCAACTAACACTATTCTCAGTATTCTCGAACACCCATGTGTACGGCTACGCTACTTGTCACTTTTCACACTGCAGATGTTTTTTTTTCATTCTATTCAAAACAATACAATAATACGCTTACAGTACAAAAAGATAAGTCCCTAATCACTTAGATACACTAATGACAGTAATGACAAATACAAAGCCCGTGTAAAAGTAGGTAATCAGAGTATCCATGCTAATAGCTTTAGTCGCTCACAAATAGTGCAAGAACTAGAAGAGAAGTGTTTGAGCGTGTGTGTTAATGAAAAATAAATATTCTTATCAAGTAACAAATATTACTTACTAGTGCAAACTAAAAAAATACTTTGACTCAAACCAAAGAGCAAAAACAGGTTATACCTAGTTTTGGTGCATTAAATAATCATTTTTATACAAAACAACTTCACAAAGATAGGTTTATAAACGTGACATAGAAACCAGTTCATAATTTTTAGCTGTTCACGATTCACATTAGTTCGTTCGACGGTATTTAGAAATAACTTTGTTTATCATTGAGTTGTTCATTTGTTTTAATTATGTCAAATCCAGTAGTTTCTAAGGATCTGTCAGCAGACGTGGTTGCCCGATTAGAATCGTTATTAAACGGTAAGTCTCTAGAATTAAATGATTGAGCAAAGCGTCTCGGTTTTAGATTGGGCAAAAAAAACTTTCACGTCAGACCAGATGTCCGACTGTTAAGTAAGTATCCTTTAGGTTGCATTTTTCAACTTACTTTTGTCAAATTTCGTGAGCAAGGTCTTATTCAGTTAGAGAATTTTTGACATTACACCATAGTTAAAGTAGGTATTTAATAAATTATAATGTAATGTTGACATTGGTTTTCTGTTTATTTATTACTGACTTTTTGACATTTTTTTAAAATTATTATTGCTTAAATTTTATTATTGCTTTATGATTTAACAATTTTTGACATTTGTATTTTTTTTAATTATTGATTGCCATTAAGTATGAATTATTTAACTAGAATTATTTAATGTGTTAACTTTACACGTCGCAATCGCGGCAGAATGTGAGAGCCTTTTATTTATATTTTCAGAACTGTTATTTTGTACCATGTTCTATGTAAATAAATATATTATCATTATCATTATCATTATAAGGTCGACAATTCTAGCAAACTCCTTGCATTTTTTATAAAAGTTCAGTTGTGGTTGGAGTGTGGGTTTGTCAGTTTTTTTGTTTGGTGTAGGTTAAACGAATTGAAGCCGTTGTGGCCTAGCGGTTTGACCTATGGCCTCTACCAGAGGGTCGTGGGTTCAATTCTCGGCTCGCACCTCTGAGTTTTTCGGAATTTATGTGCGAAATTACATTTGAAATTTACCATGAGCATTATGGTGAAGGAAAAACTGCGTATTATAATATTTTTCATCTCCTTTCCAGGGAAATTCGAGGACATCAGCCGATTCGGCGATGCGGGCTACTTGTTGCCGTCGAAGTACAAGCCACATGCCAATGCCGTGCGCGACATGCCCGTGCGCAGCTCAGACGTGTGGCTCGCCACCTTCCCGAGATCAGGTATCATCGTCATCACAATAGTAATTCATCATCATCATCATTTCAGCCAAAAGACGTCTACTGCTGAACATAGGCCTCCCCCAAGGCTCGCCAAACAAATCGGTCCCGTGCCATCCGCATCCAACGCGATCCCGCAACCTTAAACAGGTCGTCGCTCTGGATATGTTGAGATTTCAGAGGAATCGCTTGGAGGTTCTAAGTAAAACCAGGCATAGTTTCACCGAAGATGTTGTATTCTCGGTAGATCAAAATATAAGACCCTAAGTTTACCTTAACATCAATACTTAGGCCGGGGCCGCACTGGTCTAGATAGATATTGCTTACTTGCTAATTACTCAATTACGTGCGTCACATGTCGCAGGGCGTAACGATTGTTTGTGTTATGTTACTATTAATATGTTGATTAGGGGTATAGTACAGCTCTGTCTTGTTGGAGGCCTACCTACACTGCGTCTCATGCGCGGATTTCATCATTTCTAATGCGATCCCGCAGAGAAACATAATACAATAGTAAAATTACCATTCTACTAATAGTATAAAATGGGAAAGTTTGTGAAGGTATTTTCATCTCTCCTGTTTGGAAAGTATTTTTTTTTTAATTTTTACGATTAGCCACGGAGTCGAAGATAATTCAGTTACTACAGTGTTTGTGCCACTAGACTCTGTACTGACTTGTGAGTTTACAAGATGCTGTCTCGTCTACAGGTACCCATATGACTGCGGAGATGCTGTGGCTGTTGACAAACAATTTAGATTACGAAAAAGCTGCTGAGATACCGCTGTCAGAGCGCCATACTTTTATAGAGTAAGTTTATCTATAACTAGCGACCCGCCCCGGCTTCGCACGGGTACAACTATATTATACATTGGTTAGCATTTTCATTAATGTTTAAAATGAAAAAAGTTGTTGTAGTGACATAACTACAATAGTTGGACATAATTATGCTACCGCGGAGTTTTTTGTAGACATTATGATGTTCTTCAATATTGTTGTACATTATTTTGTTCTATCGCTAATAGTTTCGGCAGCGCATTCGACGAAAGACATTTTAAGACTCATTTTTCTACACCTTCGGTTACATTGTTCAAATTTTACCAAGGATCCCTAATTTTTTTTAAAATGAAATGTAGCCTATGTCAAATTGGAAGAATGTAGCATTCTATTGGTGAAAGAATTTTTTAAATCGGCCCAGTACTTTTTGAGCCTATTCATTACAAACATACAAAAATAGGTACAAATCTTTCCTCTTTATAATATTAGTGTAGATGTAGATGTAGATGTAGACTAGCCTTTAAACGTCACATTTCCAGCTGTCTACATTTGTGACGTGTCTATGGATCTTGTATGAATGTATACCCTAGTTTAGACCTGCAAGAAAATCCGTGCAAGATGCATTACATCGCGGCATTCGATCGACCACTGCTAGTGTGAAGTGGTCAATCGAATGCCGCAATGTAGAGCAACTTGCGCATTTTTCCTTGCAGGTCTGTACTCGGATTAAAATTGAAAATCGGTTATCGGATTTAGAAAAAGCAGCAAAAGAAGAAAAAAAAACACGTACAAAAAATCCACATCGTCCATCATCATCACATCCACCAATCATATTCAATAGCCCACTTAGAATAGCACTAGTAAAAACTGGTTCGATGAAGCTTTGTTCTTTAAATGGAAAGATGCATGCTCTGGATCCTTCTCGAGCGGCTAATAGCTTAGCATTAGCGGAAACAGTGACATAGTATCGTAGCGTAGCTTTGTCATCCTCGCAGCATAGCTATACAGGGTGGAAACGATAAGAGATCTCGCTCGATTATTGCTAAACTGTACAAGATATCGAAAAACTGGTTACTGATCCTGAAAGTGCCTCACGAGCTCTATCAAACGTAATCAATAATAGGTTACAGAATAATCTGGATCTATCCGAAAATTCAATATTTCCAGCTTCCACACATTTAAAACAGCCAGCCCAATATTAGAAGTGTTAAAAAATTAATAAAAATGATAAACTCTTATATACGTAATGAACTCGTAAATTGCATTCTTATCTAATACCTTTAAACGAGCAATTCTTGTATATATATATATATATATATATATATATATATATATATATATATATATATATATAATCAGGATCTCGGAAATGGCTCCAACAATTTCGATGAAATTTGGTATGTGGGGGTTTTCGGGGATGAAAAACTGATCTAGCTATGTTTCATTTTCAGAAAATCGCCTCCGTGTAATCGTGTTTTCCGGATATTTTTGTTTGCATTAGAATACAAAGCTAAATTTCGCCGGCTTCGAGCAGATCATAATAGCACAGTAGAAATCGGGTGGTCGCGGATCCAGCCGACCTCGGTTCGATTCCACGTTTTTTTTAAGGTTTTTAGTTTTTTTTTTAAGTTTATTTTTCATGAGAAAACGTCAAGTTTCTTCTTTTGTGAGAAAAAGTATTATATGGAACGTGCATTAACTATAGGCGGCAGCACTAATGCGACAGAAGAGACACTATGCGGACAGTAAAACAAACTTATCAAGGTAAAACATTCAAATTGATGGCACCCTTATGGCACCAGTTGGCAGCACCGTCTATGTACACGTTCTCTATTGGGATTGGGAGCACAGAACAGGAAAAACCGGTTGTCTGTAAAGTCGGTTTACGGACGATAGTTTAACGTGACTCACCCCCCCACCCCTCCGGTGTTTTTGTCAAATATCTTGAAAACGGTGCATCCTACGGCAAAATCAATGAAATTTTCAAACCCCCTAACACCCTCGCCCCCCCCCCCCCCCCCCGCACATATATAATCAGGATCTCGGAAACGGCTCCAACGATTTCGATGAAATTTGGTATGTGGGGGTTTCCGGGGAAAAATTGATCTAGCTTGGTTTTATCCCTGGGAAAACGCTTGGTACCGAGTTTCTGCCCGAGCAGAGCTCGGTCGCCCAGGTACTTTAAAATTATTTATGGATAACATTGGTTATAGACTCTACTTGCTGTGGTATTAACAAGAGATGAGTGCCATGTGGCTGTACTAAATGCATGGAAGCAGTTCTGTAACCTGTTATTGATACCGTTTGATAAAGCTCGTAAAGCACTTTCAGGATCAGTAAGCAGTTTTTTGATATCTTGTATAGTCTAGAAATAATCGAGTTAGATCACTTATCGTTTCCACCCTGTATAGCACATCGCTGATGAAAAGGGACTCTGCAGAATTTTGTTTTTTGCTCGATATATCTTTCTTCTTCCTCTATTTTCTTTTCTTTAAGATATTTAATCTCTTATTTAGGTCTTCGTCTTTCTGCAACAGTTCTGACTAGCTTTAATCTTTTGCAGAATATTCACCGTCCACAGCGGCGACGTCCCCATAGGCTACCAGGTCCTGGCCGACCAGCCGTCCCCCCGTCTGATCACCACCCATCTGGCATTCTCCCTCCTCCCCCCCACTCTCCTCGATACCGCCAAAGTCGTGTATGTGGCAAGGGATCCAAGGGACATTGCGGTCTCCTACTTCAACTTCTATAAAAATTTGAAGAACTATGGGCGCTTTGAGACCTTTGAACAGTTCTGGGAGCTGTTTGTTGATGATCTGAGTAAGTATTGTATTTTTAGGCTTAGTTTAGATTTGCTTTAACGTACAGTATGTAACTGAACGAAGAGCAAATAGATAATGAAAACAAACGGATCACTCACGTCTTAAAACGAGTTTAACTCGACTTGTTTCGGGCTAATCCGTAGCCCTTCTTCCCGGAGTCACACGTCATGGCGGCTGCCAAACGCGCACTGCGCGCTACCGCCCTGGTCGCGTTCTTATTGTAGAAAATTGCATAGTTCCCGCGGTATAGCGATTTAAACGAATTCTTCACGGACGGAGTCGCGGGCAACCGCTACTATATTATAATACTATCTTCAGTAAATTTATTATTTTCTTGCTGTTGCCCGCGACTCCGTCAGCGAAGAAGAGGGGTGTAAAAAATAGTCTACGACCTTTTCTCAGACTTACCAGATATTGAGAAAAAAATTATAAATCCGAAGTGATAATTTTTACATTAAAAGTATTTATCACAGTCAGAACGTCAGACACTGTAGTCAACTAAAAACAAATATTGTAACTTATGGTAACTTTTTTGTTTTAGTTGTATTTACCCCGTTCTTCCCGCGTCTAAAGGAGGCTTGGTCTCTACGGAACCACCCGAACTTGCTGTTCATGTTCTACGAAGACATTATTAAAGTTAGTATAATAATATATTCATTATCATCATCTTGTGCAAATACACCTTGGGCACCTACAGCAAAATGCCCTAAACGCCCCCTAGAAGCCCCTTAGAAGTAAGAAACGTTATATGAACCGGGGTTTTATCGGCAATTTCATCTTTTTTTTAAAGCTTGCAATGTTATATTATGTACGAGTATGTACGGGTCGAATCTTGCAAGTTAAATTTGACCCACTTTCCACTTCCCGGTTTCCACTTTGAGCTGAAATTATACAATCCATTAACGTTGCCTATCATGGACGCATTGCACTTCAGAATTTTTCATAATATTTTTTATCACAAATTACATGTCTGCCTAACAAAGTCAGATCGATCTGTCTTTAAACTACAATTTTGGCTTGTAATAACATTTACTTGGTGGCGTTTAAACCCCTATTTTGACGGTGCAGTCACCCAATTTGATTCCTAGGCCACCGTAGAACCTTGTCATTGTGACATTTACGTCATTCAAAATGTATTGCTATTGACAGTTAAAATTATTTACTGCTATTGACTGTACTTCTAAGTAACGAAACTCACTTGATATTGCTCATTCTAAATAAATAACGCTTTACTATGTAATTTTATTGGTCACGTACACCCACCCACTTACAACTGTCACGACGTAGCAATAAAAGAAGGTATAAAAACAAGTATTTTAATGACAGAAATAGCAGATCTGCATCAATGCATATACAAAACTTAAGTATCTGTTACAGTTGATTTAATAGATAGGAAGAAAGTACACCACCAATCAACTACAGTAAAATTACATAAAGTTTACCACTGACAGATGGTTTGCCTTCATTTCATATTCAACTTTAACGACCTACAAATACAGCCAATTTTAGAATACTGTTACCCACGTTTGCAGATTTTGTAATAGCTACTTTATTTGTATGGTTTTAAAGTTGGAAATGAAATGAAGGCAAGCCATCTGTCAGTGGTAAACTAAAAGTAAACATATTGTATTAGTATTGTACCTGTAATGTTCAGGTAGGTTTCAGGAGACACAATACTTCAGGAGCTCAATAAAAGAGCAGCAGGCTAACTGTCTAACTCCCTCGCAATCGCTGTCGCGTTCATTTTGACAGTTCTTGTATGGGCTGACAATTGGTATCGGAAACAGCCAGCTGCCACAGCCATACAAAAACTGACATTTCAATCCAATGTCGACTGTCAAAAATGTACCCTACCCTGCAGGTTGCCGATCTGACGTACTCGTGACTCGCTACATAATACCGTCGATTTTTGATTTCCAGGATATGCCCTCCGCAGTGCGTCGTGTCGGGCGGTTTGTGGGAAAGGAATGTTCGGAGGATGAAGTCAAGAAGCTGTGTGAACATATGGACATAGACAATATGAGAAAGAACACGTCTGTGCAACCCAAGACTGACTCCAACGAAAGCAGGGTGTATGTAAGACAAGGTGATCGTCAAATAAAGAAATGGGTAGTTTTACTAGCGTTTCAGCCGTTATCAGTCTCCTGTCGCATACACGTATGAAATAAGCTACAGTTAGCGTGAAATTTCAACAAATTGAAATGATACGACAAGCATGCGAATCGTTATATAAAAACGGGTACGTATCAAAATATATAAAGTTTAAAACAAATAAAGGACGAAATACATAATGGTCATTTGATATAATGTAATTTTCTCGGAAATTCTCAACTTTACAGGATTTTCATAAAATAAACCTAACCTAACCTAAACCAATCTGTAGATTACACGATTAAAAAAATTCGTTTAATCAATAGTTTCATAGAAAATTTTAGTATGTATTATGACCATTATGTATTTCGTCCATTATTTGTTTTAAACTTTATATATTTTGATACGTACCCATAAAAACCTTACGCTACATGTAGCTCATTTCTTTAATACAACGGCAACGTGTCCCTCCCTTCTGGGCATAGACGAATAGGACGTGTTGATTAGGGTAACGTATTTCTATGCTACGTACAACGCCCCGCACCTAACGTCACCGTATTAACGTATTAACGGAGAAATGACTGATTTACGATTTAATACTATGGAACAACCTGTATGTAGATACATGGTAATTAAAGAGTATTTTACCTTGATCAACCTTTGAACTCGCGCGGATTTCGTCATTTCTAATGCGATCCCGAAGAAAAACTCCAAGCATAGCCCTCTCCATCGCTCTCTGAGTGACCTTGAGCTTCCTTATAAGACCCATCGTTAGCGGCCACGACTCAGTGCCATAAGTCATCACTGGCAACACACACTGGTCAAAGACTTTTGACTTGAGACACTGCGGTATATCGGATGACAAGATATTGCGGAGCTTCCCGAACGCTGCCCAGCCGAGTCTAATTCGTCGATTGACCTCTTTCTCGAAGTTGCACCTACCCAACTGGAACTAAAGTCACGGACATAGCTCGAAGAATCGCTAGACTTAAGTGGCAGTGGGCAGGGCACATCGCCCGTAGAACTGACGGCCGGTGGGGCCGAAAGGTTCTCGAGTGGCGTCCGCGGACCGGAAGACGCAGTGTAGGTAGGCCTCCAACAAGATGGAGCGACGACCTGGTGAAGGTAGCGGGAACGCATTGGATGCGGATGGCGCAGGGCCGATCTGTTTGGCGAGCCTTGGGGGAGGCCTATGTGTTCAGCAGTGGACGTCTTTCAGCTGAAATGATGATGAACCTTTGAACTGCAAAACTCATTGCGAACAGCTGATACAGTATGTTCTTACTTATTGTTGCTTGGTTTGTAGGTCTTAATCGTATTTTGGAAAAAAAAATGTAGTTTAATAATTTTACAAAAGTAGAACATTCCTGAGAAGGAACTCTACTCAGGATTTCGATCTTTGTCCAGAGAGTGGAGACACGTTGTATATGCGACAGGTGACTGATAACGGTTGAAACGCTAGTAGAAATACCCAAATACCTACATATTAAATCATTGGAGAACTCGTGATAGTTTTTAGAAAAAAAATGCCGTCGTCATCATTAGCCCGAAAGAGTCCCAGTGCTAAACTAATGCCTTCCCTTTGGTACGCCATAACAAGCCGTAGGCAAAAATGTTCTCGAGTGGCGTCCATGGATCGGAAGACGCAGTGTTGTTAGGCCTCGAACAAGATGGAACTACGACCTGGTTAAGGTTGCGGGATTGCGTTGGATACGGATGGCACGGGACTGATCTGTTTGGCGAGCCTTGGGGGAGGCCTATGTTCAGCAGTGGACGTATTTTGGCTGAAATGATGATGATGATTGACCCTTCTTTGTCTTGCAGGTAAAGCAGGTGGTTGGCGAGATTACTTCAACGAAGCAATGCGTGTGAGTGCTCAAAACTGGATGGACGGTCACCTCGCTGATACGGATATTTCCTTCCCTGAAACTTAATTTGGTTTTTGAATAAAGTCGGGTAAATTTGGCCGTCGGAATCAGGCGCAAGCCACACAGAAGAGACGTGGGAAGAGGGTGCGAAAATGTATAGAAGCGTCGCGAGAGACGGAGACGCGGCCTCGTCTCTTCTGTCTGCTTTGGATCGCGATGCTTCTATAAGTATAAATGTTGACTCAAGGGGCGCCTCGACTGTGACGCGCCCCCAACCCACGTCTCTTCTGTGTGGTTTGCGCCTTAAATCGATCCAAATTTCATTATTATACTTATGGCACTTGGCTGGAAAACCAGCTATAAAAAGCAGACCATCCACTTTTTTTTATTAGACCTTTCTGTATGTAGTTTTCATATAGGTCGTACATAATAGCCCGACTGTACGGTACATAAGTTGTTTTCTAACCTACATTTCGTTTTTTGTTTATCTGTTAAATAGGGCGACAAATAAAACTTGGTACTTTTTATTTATTTTTTTATTTGAGCGCCTACTTTTATTCGACTGGCAATTCATTTGATAAGCAGCTTGCTATCATTTCTGTGGCAGTTATGTAAGAGCCATAATCGCACTGGCGATTTGTGAACGTATTAGGCCGTGTTCAAACCAAACGTATAGTCAGCCGCCGAATGTGAGCAGGCTCACTGAGCTCCAGTGTTTAATATGAAATAACATAATAGCGTATTGCCAGTTAGGTGTGAACGAAAAAATGAATATTGTATGGAAATGCAATAAACTGAGTAACGCTCGCTCACTTTCGGCGGCAGACAGTCAGTTTGGTCTGAACACAGCCTTAGAAGCGGAACGAGCGCGCAACGTATTCGCCGCTGAGAGAAGCCAAGGGAGCTAATACGTAATACGCGCACACACACACACACATTATTCCTCACTTACACTCACCTTTTTTCCATTTGCTAATTTTAGTGTAGTGTAATTTTAGGCATGTCACATATATTAATTTTAGTTATGCAATAAAATAAATAAAAATGTATGATCCAGGATACCTACCAAATACATAATTAAGTGCCGCTCATTCTAGTAATTTCTGTTGCGTTTGGATCTCCACGATACAGGCTGTGCCTAGTGTGGGGATCATTGTTTCTCTTGTATCGTTTGATTTAAATTTTATGGTCAATAAATACATTTTGATTTTTTTTTTTTTTAATTGATTTTTGAACTTCGTATCATGCTATTCCTTTCACTAGTTAGGTATGAAGTATCTTTTTGTATTTATTTTTTAACTTCATTTTTTATTACTTTTACGGTCATCCCGTGAAACCATATATTTCAAACTAAATACAAACTGAAATATAGATGCACAGAAAAACCCCAGAAAAAAGACCAATGCTGGGAATCGAACCCAGGTCCTCAGCATACCAGGTGCTTACCCCTACACCATAACATAACAGACTGAAATGTACGATGTATGGGAAAAATTCGTCGCTAACATCTAGACCAAGTGATACGTGGTATGTTAACGGTAACACAGTCTCGGCAGCCAGTGTTTACAATTAAATAGTGCACTCACATACGTCAGTTAACTTCTACTTTACCTACTTCATCATGGCGTCCCAGCCCTATATAGACGTAACGAATTTGCTGCACGTTCGCGGCGAATACGTTGCGCGTTCGCTCCGCTTCTAAAACGTTTGCGAATCGCCAGTGTAATATAGTAATATAATATGGCTCTAAGTATAAGCAAGTAAGACGCAGGCTGCGTGGATCAGAATTAAGTATTTGAGTAAAATACTCTGACTTATAACTTACTCAAGGTTAAAACACTGATATCAAAATGTATGACAATATCAGCTCTAAGGCCGGGGCCGCACTGGTAAGGTGACCGGCGACGCGACGCGACGGCGTCTAAATCAAACATTTTTGATTTAGTAGCCGTCGCCGCTGCGGCCGCTGCGGCCGCTCACATAACTCGAACTATGTTTGATTTAGTCGCCGTCGCGTCGCGTCGCCGGTTGCCTTGCCAGTGCGGCCCCGGCCTAACGGTTTGGCTTCTCAAGCAGAGGGTCATGGGTTTGAGTCCGGGCTTACACCTCTGACTTTTTCGGAATTTATGTTCGAAATTACATTGAAACATCACGAGGAAACCTGCACACACCTGCGAAGTAATTCAATGGTGCGTGTGAAGTTATTAATTCGCACTGGGCCCGCATGGGAACTACGGCCCAAGTCCCAAAGCAGTGGGACCGTGGGACCTATACAGGCTGGGATGGTAATTTTATAATGTAAAATATTTTTTGTTCACAAGTATCATAATCGTTTTTTCGCACTATAATACACGGTGTTGCAACACGCTATTTTTTTTTCATCACACTTGCTCGTCAATGGTGTTATTCCATGTCTGTATACTAAATGTCAATGGCCTAAATTGTTCTTAAGGGAGTTATGGATTTACGTACAATTTTTCTACCCAAGGGAGTTCTAACTTTAGTTTTAAAATTTGCAAACAAGTAATTTCAGACTAAGGAGGTTTCAAGTCAGCCAACGTTTTATTTATTATCTTTAAAACTTAGCTATAACCCAAATTTTACAACACAAAACTTATCTACGCTTCATGCAAATTCGTTATTTTTATATTTTAAATTTAAAACAAATAGTTTTGCAATAATTTTAGTAATATTTTTTTAAAATGTTGGTAGAATCTGGCCGTATGACCTTTCGAATTCTAAACTAAACACAGTTTACATTATCTATGGTAGATGATCAAGTGACAATCTGTATTGGCGGGTAGCCATTATTTTATTAAATTTAAGTGTTTAGAGACAAAATAATTTTATTTTTGGATTTTTTTTCTCGCAATGTGATGAAAATCATTGTGTGTATCACGGGCAGTAAGGTGATTACAAACTCGAGTCATTAAAAGCCCTCCGCCTTCGGCGTCGGGCTTCTAATAGACCCTCTTTAGTAATCCCCTACTTACGGCCCTAGATGCACAATGTACTATTAAGTTGCCGCTATTTTCTGGTAAGTATCAGTTTTCACTGGCTGGTATGAAAAATATTAGTGAAAGGCACAATTGAATTTCGAATTTCGAATTTCGTTGTGTCTGACCTTCTATCCACGAACTTTTCGGTAGATCATTACTAATATACGACTCTGTGTCATGTTATGCAAGCGGCATTATGATAATAAGGGTACATGCCATGTGCATGGCCCCGTTTCGCCGTCTCGAAGGTTACCATGCCATGGCCCTTGGTTAAAGTTTGTGGTGAGATGGATAGTCCACTTTAATATAAATGTGAAAATGTGTTTGTCCGTCTTTCACGTCGAAACTGAGCAACGGATTGCCGTGATTTTTGTATGGACATAGTTGAAGGTCTGGATGCGGCGCATTTTTCTTGGCAATGACGGTGTTTCCAAAAACGTTAGTGGTAAAAAACCGGCCAAGTGCGAGTCGGACTCGCTCACGAAGGGTTCCGTACCATTATCTATAAAAACGGCAAAAAAACGTTTGTTGTATAGGAGCCCCCTTAAATATTTGTTTTATTGTGAATATAATAACTAATATTGTGTAAATATTTCAAGCGTATATTTCAAGGCGTTGCCGTTATCAATATCGAGCAAAAACGAGCAAAAAATCACGTTTGTTGTATGGGAGCCCCCTTAAATATTTATTTTATTCTATTGAATCAGGCGTTACTTTGCGGAGGTCCATATTAATGACCGCGGGTGGTGAGCAAAGTAACTGTTTCAGTTCATTATTTTATTCTGTTTTTTAGTATTTTTTGTTATAGCGGTTACCGAAATACATCACCTGCGAAAACATGAACTGTCTAGCTATTACGGTTCATGAGTTACAGCCTGGTGATAAACGGACGGACGGATGGACGGACGGACATCGAAGTCTCAGTAAAGGGGTCCCATTTTTACCCTTTGAGTACGGAACCTTAAAGTTAGACATGTTTGAACTCGTTGCGACCTATGTACAGTCGGCCTCAGAGGACGCTGAACACCCACGTTCACTTACGTGACATATAGGTATGTCAAACTTCATGTACCTAGATAGGAATTGGAAATGTCTAAAAAAAACGAATGGTTTTTTTTGTACAGAAAAGTCAATTATAACAAACTAATTTCAGTATTTTTTCATTTAGTTCACTACTCTTTTCAAAATTAATTATTTAAACTATTTTGGTTGATGACGTCAGATTATAATCGAGGGCTCCCATACAGCCAAATTTCTAAATCCATCTAAATGCGTACGATAAGGCAGCCCCATTAATTATTTTTTGTGTACTGGTCTACTGAAACTAGTGTCACTTTACTGGCGCTGTCAAAGTGCTAGATGTCAGACAGCGGGTCCAAATTAAACTCCGTAGTCATAAATTATGAAGAATTCTAAATAATGGTATTCCACACCTATTAAAGTACAACTTGGACCTTCTACGACATTTACTTCAATGTCAAATGAAGGTCATTTCTTATTTGACAGTAATAAAAGCATTACATTATATTAAAATTAAATAAGTACAGAAAACGATTTAAAAAGCATTTATTTCGAAATGGTTTTCGATTTACTGTAATGTATATTACAAAAAAATTGACAATCCCCATTAAAATAAATCCCTATGTTAAACAGATATCCACATTAGAAGAGGTGTCTCTTATGACAGGTGTCACGTATACTTAAAAAGAGGCACCAAACTATGTTACCTATGTTGTATCCATAAGCGAACGAATAAACTTTTTTTTAACCTACTTTTGTTTTGAAACCTTGTCAAGGCAACTATTTACCTTAACCTTACGCGTTTGATGATCAATGCCATTGAACTAAGGGAAAATGAAAAACCAGTTTGTTTTGAGTCAAGGGAAACCATAATTTCAATAAGTAACTATTTATTTGCTCGAATAATATTAGAACGGTGATAAACTATTTATATCTTACTCATATTCTAAACGCGAGTTTGTATGGATGGATGTGTGGCTGTTTGTTACCCTTTTCACGCTAAAACAGTGTGACAGATTCTAATGAATTTTGGCACATAATTAGGTACATAGTTTATAACCTGGATTAAAATATAGGAAAACATTGAAGAAAGAAAGAAATATTTTATTTGTGACAAGATAGTTAACATAGATTAAAAAAAAATTATAAAATAACATGCGCGTGTCACAAAATGCTCCCAAAACGGCAAAAAATTGTCAATCTCACGAACGGCACTCATCTTCCTTTGGGACCATCAAGCCATCAATCATTACAACAAAAAAACATAAGAAATCAAAGTGAGACCGACAAGTTGAAAAATAAAATAAAAACACACAAATGTAACACTAACATTACATTACCCAGATAGGTATATGCCAGATCCTTTACCCTTTCGGGCCATAAGAAAAAAAAATAAAGAAAAACCAAAGACAATAACCTAAATCCAAATAATAGCCTAAATCTAAAAAGGGCTGGCCACGCCAGCTACCGTTAGAATACTAAAATTTTATTCAGACCGTAATAATGGAATAGAATGTTTTACATACATTATAATGCTTTATTCGAAATAGAATTGAAGGGTATAATAGGAAAAAAAATATCGTTAAAATAACCTTCAAAAAATAAGTCCTGTCTGTCGCTGTCCCTGTGGAAAAGTGCCCATAAATACTTTTTTATTTATTACTAGCTGTTGCCCGCGACTCCGTCTGCAAAGAGTAATGGGGGGCATAAAAAGTAGCCTACGACCTATTCTCAGACACCTACCGAATACGGGTACGTATCAAAATATATAAAGTTTAAAACAAATAAAGGACGAAATACATAATGGGCATTTGATATAATGTAATTTTCTTGGAAATTCTCAACTTTACAGGATTTTCATAAAATAAACCTAACCTAACCTAAACCAATCTGTAGATTACACAAAAAATTAAAAAATTCGTTTAATCAATAGTTTCATAGAAAATTTTAGTATGTATTATGACCATTATGTATTTCGTCCATTATTTGTTTTAAACTTTATATATTTTGATACGTACCCACCGAATACAGATAATAAAGTTTCATGAGAATCGGTCAAGCCGTTTCGGAGGAGTTCGATAACAAACACCGTGACACGAGATTTTTATATATTAGACTAACTGTTGCCCGAGACTCCGTCTGCGAAGAATAGGGATATAAAAAATAGCCTACGACCTATTCTCAGACCTGCCGAGTATAGACAAAAAGTTTCATAAAAAAAAAGAACATACAACCGAATTGAGAACCTCCTCCTTTTTTGAAGTCAGTTAAACATCGGTTGAGCCGTTTCGGAGAAGCTCTATAACAAACACGAGATTTTTATATATTAGATTAGATTAGATTTAAGGAAGGTTCCCAAAAGTCAAGGACATGGTATTTGACACACATATTCCTTAATCATTAGATGTTTGTTTGTTATTTGCCAGTCCTTTGACGTGACCTCATACGTAACTAAGCAAAATGTTGTTCTAACAATCGCAAAACGTGTATTATCTGGGCTACGTTTTCGCTTCACAACCTGTTTGTCTACTCGGCGCACGTTATGCCGTCATTGAAGCAACTTTACCGCAGGAACACATCAAAGGAGTTGCGCCATTACTTGATTGAAAAATACGTAAGACCACAGCCCAAAAAAGTAATTATACCATCATCATCAGCCTCGGATCTAGGGGGGGTAAACGGGGGCATTCGCCCCGAGCGGCAGTTGTAAGGGGCGCCAAAATCATCCTTACCAATATTATTGTCTGTTACCTCTTCACACCTAACGCTACACCGATTTAGATGAAAAACATGGAGACAGTTTGAAACCCTGGTAGGACATAGGATAGATTTTATCACTGAAAATGCAAGGTAGATCCCGTGGGATAGCGATAAACGAATCCTTCGGAGATGGAATTGCAGGCAACAGCTAGTAATACAATATGACTGAAAATAAAAACTTACGGCCACAAAACGCCTAGTTCAAGGAAGTCTGGAACGCTGTAGAGTGAAGTTTTTACCTAGCTTTAAAAACGCGGGAGAGAGGGGCGCCACTATTGGCTTTCTGCTCAAGTTATAAAACTCTGGAGAGAGGGCCACCACTATCAAGTTTCTGCCTAGCTTTAAAAACGCGGGAGAGAGGGGCGCCACTATCAAGTTTCTACCCCGGTTATAAAACTCTGGAGAGAGGGGCAACACTATCAAGTTTCTGCCCGGTTCGAAAAACTGGAGAGAGGGGCGCCACTATCACGTTTCTACCCCGGTTATAAAACTCTGGAGAGAAGGGCACCGCTATTGACTGTATTGACATTCTGCTCCGGTTCGAAAACGCTGGAGAGTAGGCAATTATTAAAATGTGTCAACAATACATTTTAATAAAATGTATGTATAAAAACAAAACAACTGGTTTCATTTACATTTCACATATCAAGCAGGTATTAATTATTCCACATGTGAATAGATTACTTTTGAACTCATTTGTACATGATTAAAATGATTGACGACTAATGATTAATAATTACAATACACGCCGAGTGTAAACGAAAAATAACGCAAATTTCAACCTTAATGTCGCGTGTCTAAGTTTCTTTGACAAAAAACGTCATGACCACTATATAAGCGTCGGTGGCGTGGTAGGCACGGCACGACCTCTTTAGGCGTTCTTGGCGTTCAAAGGGTAAAAGATATAATATTACCTTTTAAGTGGCAGTTATTGGCGTTTGCGTAGTTCGTGCCAGGAAAATATCTAGGTATATTCATTACGAATATTATTCTCATTATATTAAATATAGAAAAAAAAACCGCGTCTCCAAAAATACGCGGAAATAAGTTAACTCAGTCATATATATTATGCTTACCTCAATTTACTTAAATGACGCAAGTTATTTTTTCCATGTAAAACTGCACCATTGTTTTTGCCTTCTCAAAAAATAAAGCTAGACTCAAACGCATCACTAACTATGACAATGATACCTAATATTATTAACTTCCTTTTACCCGTGACTTCGTCGTCGTGACTTGAGCGCAGGTTTGATGACTACCAGCCTCCTGAACGAGCCGGGTTCTGGAAAGGCTATAGTACCGTAGACCACAATATATCTACATACATACGCTCGCTGCGGCAAGTTATACAGAAGACCGAAGAGTATAACTTGCGGCTATGTCTAGCGTTTGTTGACTACGAGAAAGCCTATTTGATTCGGTCGAAACATGGGCGGTGCTCGAGTCTCTCCAGCAGTGCCATATTGACTACCGGTATGTCGAAGTTTTGAAGTGTTTGTATAAGATTGCCATTATATCGGTTCGAGTGCAGGGACAGAGTTCGAAGGCGTGAGACAGGGGGATGTTATATCTCCGAAACTATTGAAAGGACTAGACATCAATGTTAACAACGAATACATCACTCACCTTCGGATTGCCGATGATATCGTGATCATAGCAAAATTGACGGAGGAACTCAGCACGATGCTCGAAGACCTCAATCGAGTCTCTCAACGGGTAGGACTCAGATTGAACTTGGACAAGACGAGAGTTATGTCTAATATCCATGTTGTCCCTGCCCCCATTATGATCGAAAACTCGGCTCTTGAAGTTATTGACGCATAAGTATACCTAGGACAAACTGTCCAATTAGGTAGATCCAACTTCGAGAAGGGGTCAATCGGCGAATCCAACTCGGATGGGCAGCGTTCGGGAAACTCCGCAAGTGTACGAATTGCTCGCTTCTGCACGACTAAAACTCTTTTGGCATCTGTGGAGTTTCCCCATAGGAGTGTGCCATACGACATAATCGAGTGAAAGTGAGCAAAGTACACCTGCTTCAGTGCATCCCCCGAGATCAATGGTTTCAATTTTCTCAATGCAAATACAGCACCACCCAGCCTATCACATAGAATGTCAACATGGCGCTTCCAATTCAAATTAGAATCTATCATGAACCCAAGGAACTTACTCTCGTTACGTAGTGGCATAGGACAGTTCGCCATGCACGGTGGTAGTGGAACGTTGCGACCAGAGATAAGCATTATATTGATTTTGAACAATTTAATAGTAGGCCATTTGCTAAAAACCAGTTCTGTAATTGCTTATATGCCTCATCAATCCTCAGGCTTAGTTGATCGTAAGATTTTGGACTAACCAGCACAGTTGTGTCATCCGCAAACAATACAGACAATCCCGCAGCAATATTCGACGGCAGGTCATTTATAAATAACAAAAACAGGGTGTTTCCGAAGGCAGAGCCCTGAGGAATACCTACATTTATGTGCCCTGCATCTGATTGTAGTGGTTTACCATCAGTGAGTAGTTTTACAACCTGTTTGCGGCCTGACAAAAATGAAGTAAATAGTTGGAGGGCATTTTTCTGGATGCCATATAAATTTTATTTGTTAGTTATAATATAATGTAATGGATTTATTACATATCAAATAAGCAATGACCTTCATTTGACATTGAAGTAAATGTCGTAGACGGTCCAAGTTGTACTTCAATCGGTGTGGAATAGCATTATTTAGAATTCTTCATAATTTATGACTACGGAGTTTAATTTGGACCCGCTGTCTGACATCTAGCACTTTGACAGCGCCAGTAAAGTGACACTAGTTTCAGTACACCAGTACACAAAAAATAATTAATGGGGCTGCCTTATCGTACGCATTTAGATGGATTTAGAAATTTGGCTGTATGGGAGCCCTCGATAATGTCGTTGACTGTACTATTAGTACCCTATGCTTGTTAATTTTTTATACTACCTATTGTACAGTTGTTTGTTATCCCTAAAATAAATAAATAAATAAATAAATAAATAATTTAGAATTCTTTACAATTTACGCGTAGATTAAACTACAAAGTTTGACCGCTGTCTATCACTTTGACCGCTGTCACTTTGACAGCGCCAGTAAAGTGACACTAGTTACAGTGTACCACCACACAAAAAGTAATTAAAAGGGTTGCCTTATCGTATGCATTTAGATACATTTAGAAATTTGGCAGCCCTCAGTTATAATCTGACGTCATCAACCAAAATAGTTTCAATAATTAATTTTGAAAAAAGTAATGAACTAAATGAAAAAATATTGAAATTAGTTCCTTATAATTGATTTTTCTATACAAAAAAGAAATACAAAAAACATTGTTATTTTTTTTGGACATTCCCAATTATTCATGATGGCTAACTTTCAAACGGCTATCCTATAAATAAGTCAAAAAGTTGGTTAGATGACTAGAAATGTTCTTTCCGTGTACCCGTCAATTTAAAAGCTTAAAAACAGCAATTTACAAGTGTCTGTATTTCAATAGCTAATTACCTTACTCACCGTCTAATCACGCACGGATTATAATATCTGGTCCTCGTAAATTCACGTACTCTATGCGGATCTCTGAATAGTAATTTACCATTACGAAAACCATCGCGTGCGCCGCTGGATCTCGTCGCCAGTTGCGGACTCCTGCGCCGACCCGGCGGCCGGTATTTAGTGCAGACTATAAAAATAATGGTGAATTTGTGAATTAGGTTCAAAAAGATTTTTTGTTTTATTTTTACTGTGGTTTTTGTGATTTTTCTTTAAAGGCAGTAAGTATTTTTTAATTGGCTGATGAGTGGTGTTGACAGCGAATCGTTATTATTACTTTATTTCCTACTGCATAATACTTTTTTACTGGTTAGGATTGCTTAACTTTTTTTCGGAAAGCAGAATATCAATTTATTAGTCAGGTATATTATACATGGTGGAATTTTGTAATGCCACCTTCAGGGAAAGAGCTCTAAATACTGAGAATAGGAAAATTTACTCAAAGGAAACATTCCTTTATTATTGAAAATAATGAAAACTGCATTCAAAGATTTTCTATTTTCGATTTGCCTCATCCGGGAATCGAACCGGCTAAAATCTGACAAAATAGCACCCTGTATCTTTATCTTATTGATCGATAGAGTCAATCATACGGATCAAATCTCTCTAACAAACTTAGTAAATTAAAAGAAAACAAAACTATGAAATCACAACTTATTTTAATTGGGCTCCATTTTGTTGGATACATAAATTTATAAGTCCATTACCATTTGTTAGAGAGATTTGATCCTTATGATTGACCCTATTGATCAATGAAATAAATATACAGGGTGCTATTTATTTCAGATTTTAGCCGGTTGATCAAAGTCAGATCAGATCAAAGATCAGTTCTACCGCTTTGATCAAAATGGGGCAACTTTGATAGTTTTTAAAATCGCTGTAAAGTCAACATTGTCCATATGAGGTAAATGGTTGACATATAAACAAAAGAAGATCGATGAAGACATCGACAAGGAATAGCAAATGCTAATAAAAATGCGTAAGTTGGCCGGCAAAGTACTTTTAAAGTCTCCCCGCTGTTCAAGTCACCCCGTCAACAACTTGTCTACAAGCGAAAGTACCTAGTCTTAATGATGACGAATCTTTTCATCCGCGACTAAATATGTAAATCATCTTCCACTAAGGGCCTAAGCACACGGCGTCGTTTAAAAGCGCCGTCGACGCGCGTTTGTATCGATACAAACGCGATACGCACGCGGGTTGGCTGATCTATGTTCTATGTCCATGTAATATGGCTGTTCTATGGAATGAAAAACGCGCTGTAAACGCGCTTTCCTAAAACGCGCGTCGACGGCGCGTTAAAAAAACGCCGTGTGCTTAGGCCCTAAATGATTCTAATACTTTGTTATACTAAGAACTGATACACTCGCCACATCAGTTTACACTTACACCGTTATAAGTTCCGATATTTTAACTTCAAACATTCGTATGTTAAGTTCTGGTTTCGCAAACTATTTTTCGACCACTTGGTATACGATGAAGCGGAAATTCGGCATACTTATGTAAGGCGCAAGCTACATAGAAGAGACGTGGGACGGGGACGCGTCGCAGTCACCACGGCGCCCCTTGAATCAGTTTTCATACTAAATGTATAGCGTCGCGATCCAAAGCAGACAGAAGAGACGGGGCGGAGTTGCGGCCTGCGGATAAACAACGCGGACTGCGACGCGCCCCCGTCCCACGTCTTTTCAGTGTGGCTTGCGCCTAATGGACTGCATGTCCCTGGTAGATATAGTCGTCAACAAGAGCCAAGAAGCCAAGAAGTTTAGTAGTGGTAGAGCCATGTTGTAGCTAGCCCCTGCATCTTGAATGGGCCGGCTCGTCCGGGGCAGTACCACCCTCTCACAGAACACCGGCGTGAAGCAGCAGTAATCCTGTTTGCGTTTCGTACGGTCAGTGAGAGTGCCGGGGGCCCAATACCTCACCCCTTCCCTCTCTCCCTCCCTCTCCCCTTCCCCTATTCCCTCTCCTTTAGGGCCGACAACGCACTGGCATCGTGTAATGCGCTGCGGGTGTCTATGGACAGTGGTGTTCATTTAACATCAGGTGACCCACTAGTTCGTTTGTCTGGCCTATCTTAATATATAAAAGAAGAAACTGACTGACTGACTGACTGACTGACTGACTGACTGACATATCAACGCACAGCCCAAACCGCTGGGCCTAGAGATTCCAAATTTGGCGTGTAGGTTCCTTATAAGGTCTAGGGGTGCACTAAGAAAGGATTTTTCAAAATTCACTCCCTAAGGGGGTGAAAAGGGGGTTCAAAGTTTGTATGGGGAAACAAGATTAGTTCGACTATTTTATTCGCAACTTCACAGAAGTACTCCTAATGGTAAATGATTAAACATGTGTTTCAGGTTTTTTGAGAATTCAACCCCTAAAAGGGGGGAAAGGGGTAACAAAGTCTGAAAATCAACATGGGTGTTGTTTCTATGGTTTATCGGGTCGCTGGTTATGAAAACAACAACGGTTTTAAAATCCGACGTGGCGGACGTAAAATACCATCTCCCTGGATGGGGTGCGATGGGGTTGAAATGTCTAAATAAACTAAATGACTGTTGATATATCAACGCACAGCCCAAACAACTGGATCTAGAGACTTGAAATTTTGCACATAGATACCTTATACAATGTAGGCATCCACTAAGGAAGGATTTTTGGGAATTCCCACGGGAACGGGAAAAAATGGGATTTATAAATTCAATTCCGAGTGACCCTATCTCAGTAACTATAATAACTAGACTCTTCAAATTTGATACACAAGTAGGTATTATATTAGTTAAAACATTAATTTCAGGATTTTTCGAAATTCCCACTGGATAAGGAAAAAACGGGATTTATATATTCAGTTCAACGGGATCCTATGAACTATAATTACTAGACTCTTCAAGTTTGACATAGAAGTAGGTAATTATAATAGTAAAAAACTGTTTTAAGGATTTTTGGAAATTCTCACGGGATAAGGAAAACACGGGATTTTTCGTTTTACTGGTCGTAGAAAGCTGTAATTCGGCATGTAGGATGCTTAGGGAGTGTAGAGGAGGATTGAGAGAGGACTTTACAAAATTCTTACGGGAACGGGAAAAAACGGGATTTTTCGTTTTGATGATCGTAAAAAGCTGAAATTTGGCATGTAGGTTGTTTGGGGAGTGCAGAGGAGCATTGAGAGAGGACTTTTCAAAATTCCCACGGGAACGGGAAAAACAGAATTTTTCGTTTTACTGGTCATAGAAAGCTGAAATTCGGCATGTAGGTTGCTTAGGGAGTGTAGAGGAGCATTGAGAGAGGATTTTCCAAAATTCCCACGGGAACGGGAAAAAACGGGATTTTTCGTTTTACTGGTTGTAGAAAGCTGAATTCGGCATGTAGGTTGCTTGGGGAGTGTAGAGGAGCATTGTGAGAGGACTTTCAAAAATTCCCACAGGAACGGGAAAAAACGGGATTTATCGTTTTACGGGTCGTAGAAAGACGAAATTTGGCAAGTGGGTTCCTTGGGGAGTGTAGGGGAGCACTAAGAAAGCATTTCCCGAAATTCTTACGGGAACGGGAAGAAACGGGATTTTGCGTTTTATTGGTTTTTAGAAAGCTAAAATTTCAAAATTCATAAGTTCACACTGTAAATAGGCCGCAAAGGGCTCTTTAACCGAGTTCAAAAAAAGGAGGAGATTACATGCATTCCACTTCATGTATTTTTTATGTAGGTATGTTCGCCGGTTTCTTGGTCAATTGTGGACCGATTATAAAAATTATTTTTTTATTCGAAAGAATACAATATACTCCTGAGATGGTCCCATTGTCACCAAATCAGGATCTGATATCGGGATCTTAGGGAAATCGAGGGCAACCCTCAAATTTTGTTGGCACGCATTACGTTTTTCATATATTTTCTCAAGCTATTTAAGTGTTTGCGTCTGGTAGACATCATCTCATGTAGATGAGCTGATGATGGAAGGTAAAACTCCTTAACGGTTAGGAGTTGAGGATATTTTTTCAAATATTATAGGTACGTATAGACCGATAGTTGTATTCTTTCAGTTTATCCGGGTGAGCTGATGATGGAAGGTTAAACTCCTTAACGGTTAGGAGTTATAGGAAGTTTCTTTAAATATCATATGCACATATAGAACTTTAGTTGTATTCTTTCTGGTTATTCAGATGAGCTGATGATGGAGGGTATAACTCCTTAGCGGTTAGGTCACACAACACTTTTACAAAATACTATAATATGTATAATATCAATGCTAAGTAGGTACACAGCGCTTCCAGTTACTCAAGTTTCCGTAGAAGGTAAGAAAACATTGAATTATACCTAATGCAAGACAGGGGAAATTAGTAATAGGTTTTATATTATTAACAAACCTGGTTATTTTAGTGCCCGCTTTCGAATACTTAGTGAAAAACATTGTATATAAAGAAATACTGTAAAGGACCGTATCTACCTGAAGTTTAGTCGGGCTTGCTTGCTCGCTTACTTGCACGCTTTCTTGCACGCTTGCTTGCTTGCGTGCATGCATGCTTGCTTGCATGCTTGCATGCTTGCTTGCTTGCCTGTATGCTTGCTTGCTTGATATCTTGGTTCTTTGGAATACTCATGGTACACGCGAGCGAAGCCACGGGCAAAAGCTAGTATAACATAAAAAAAAAAAGAGTCTCCAATTAAGTACAATAATCTGATAGTGAAATTCTGACACTCCAGCCAGTATGGTCTCTGTAGAACGGAACTCTTCAACGGTTAAGGGCCTAACTTTAAACTCAGCACGGATATGTAATTTGGATGGCACAGTCAACAATAAGAGCCTCCATTAAAAAAAAATATTTTTCAAAAATTTATTAATGACTGACAAAATTATACTAATCAATGCCCCAGATTGATGAAGAGAGTAACGTGATGATTGTCACCTGTTACCTCCGTATTATTTTAAACTTTTATTCATATTTGTTTCATTACTTTTGTGGACGTCTTTCGGCTGAGATGATGATGATAATGATTTCATTGCTTTTACGACAGTTTAGAAGCAAGAATCTCTGTTTTAACTCTTGCTAAAACTACCGTGAGACTCACTCATAGTGAAAAATACGGATAACTCGACGTCTATGAACGAGTTTAGGCGTGTGCTCCAGCAGGTTTGTTGTCTAACGCTTCTGACGCTTCGCCTTCGCTTTCACCATCTCCTTATGTCATCAATGTCATCATTTTATACCGTTTGACAGAAAAAAATAGTGATTGCAAAGGCAAGCGTCAGAAGCATTAGACAATAAACCTAACGGCCTCAGGAAGATGGGCTAAGAAATTAAATTAAATTTTACTGTAGCGGCATCTTGATCGCACTTGTGTATTGGCGGGGCTATAAATTTTTATGTGTCCAGAAACGGCATATCGAATTGAATAACTTTTAGTAGGCATTTTGATGTCTCTAGTAATTTGACCGCGCCATTTGCAGATTAAAAATAACGTACCTATTCGGTTCGGGAATCATCATCATCATTTTATACCATTTGACAGAAAGAAATAGTGATTGCGAAGGCAATTGTCAGAAGCGTTAGACAATAAGCCTGCAGGTCGTCACTCTATCTTGTTGGAGGCCTACCTACACTACGTCTTCCGATCCGTAGACCCTTTCGAGAACCTTTTTGCCCCATCGGCCATCAGTTCTACAAGCGATGTGATCTGCCCACTGCCACTTGAATCTGGCGATTCTTCGAGCTATGTCGATATACTGACACATGCGGCCATTTAATGATTCACACAAAAGGTTCTACAGGACCTTTTGTGTGCGTTTGAAGAACTCTAAAAACGAAGACACGATGTTATGCGTCATGTTTTATGGTAATAAAAAAAAACATAAAACTTGTCTTCACAACTTTTACTAAAACTCGTTATCGTGTTATCGTCTGGTGCTATATTTTACATGCGAAGAATATTTAGTTTGAATGTTAGTTTGCTTTACACGGTTCCTTTCTCGAAGGGTCCGTCCGTCTGTCCGCTACGGAACATATTATTATGACATGAAACATAATAGATAAACAGCTGAAATTTAAACATTTAATATTATAAGATATTATAAACGCAAAAGTTCATATGGATGGATGTTTGTTACTCATCATCATTTCAGCCGCAAGACGTCCACTGCTGGGCATAAGCCTCCCTCATTGATACCCAATCATTACGGTTGGAAGCTTTTTGCATCCAACTTGAAGCGCAGCTTGAAGCGGCCTTCACCAAATCGTCCGTCCATCTCATTTGTGGACGTCCCACGCCGCGCTTGCTAGTCCATGGTCTCCATTCGAGAACTTTTCGGCTCCAACGGCCATCTGTTCTGCGTGCTATATGGCCTGCCCGTTGCCATTTCAACGAGCTAATCCGCTTTGCTATGTCGGTGACCCTTGTTCTTCTATGGATCTCTTCATTCCTGATTCGATCCCGTAGAGAAACTCCGAGCATAGCCCTCTCCATAGCTCGTTGAGCGACTCTGAACCTATTTATCAGGCCTATACTGAAGCATCACAGGATTCATTATGCGCACATCTTCTCAGTTTGCGGATACTCGTACCGCTGTTCTGCTGTTCAATACGTTCGTTCGAAGTAAGTTGGAGTATAACGCAGTCGTTTGGGACCCCTTTGAAAGAAAATATTCCCTAATTCTGGAAAAGGTTCAAAGGAAATTCGCAAGACACATTTTCAAGCGTAGATTCGGCTACTATCCATATCTTTACCCGTCTGCGTTCGTTTTAGGTATGGTGGATATGTACTCGCTAGAGTTAAGACGTAAGAGGTTACTCCTAGTGCACTACACGTTGATTTTGAGAGGTCTAATTAGCTGCTCGAGTACTCTGGAGAATCTACGTTTGTTCGTCCCTCAGCAATACACGCGAGTGGGTGTGCGCCGCAGACTGCGGCTGTTCGCGGTCCCCGCGGGCTTGCGCACGCGCCACGCGCTCAACGCTCCCACCCCAAGGGCTATCGCTCTTCTTAATTCCATGTTGGATGATATGCGTGATGTTGATGTGTTTGCGGATGAGTGGGCCACTTACCTAATTAAATTAGATTTATTTTTAAGTTTTTATCTATCATAATCAATATAGTCATTATAATGCTAATTCTTTGTAATAATTGTATATTTATATGTTTAGTTAATTTTATGACATATTTAACATTGTGAATGCTTTGGTTTTAACTGTTAATTCACTTTGTAAATAAATAAATAAATAAATAAATCACATTTGTTACTCATTCACGCTAAAATGCTTTGACAGATTCTGATGAAATTTGGCACACAGTTAGTTTATAACCTACTTAACCTCCTAACAGATGTAGTACTTAAGACCTAGACCAGCGTCATCAGTTGTGTTGTTATGGAAATTATCACATCTTCTGTAATATAAAAATGAATCGCTGAATGTGTTGCTAAGCGCATAACTTCCGATCGACTGCACCAAATTCGATAATTCTTTTTTTATTGCGTTTGCTATTGTCAGGAGAAGGTTCTTATGAAAGAAATTTAAGAAAAAAATACAACAGGGGCGAAGCCGCGGGCATCAGCTAGTTTTTTTTATATAAAAAGAGAGGCCTGATAAACGAACTAGTGGGTCACCTGATGTAAAATGAACACCACTGTCCATAGACACTCGCAGCGCTTTACGCGATACCAGTGCGTTGTCGGCCCTGCAGAAAATTGTACACTCGCCTCTTAAAGGCACCCAGGTCGTAACTCGATGGGGAGACCCCAGCGGGAAGCTCGTTCCAGTTATATATAAGTAATTATTTATATTAAAGTTTATATATTAATTATTAAATAATTAAAGTTTTTATTTCGCTGAACAATTTGTTCTTCATGTAGTACCATAAACCGGGGTTACTTTGAGCTGCGAAGCTACTTTAAAAAATAGTTAGCCAACCACCTCACGCATTTTTGTTAAGCATTTGCTATTCCTTGTCGATGTCTTCGTCTATCTTCTTTTTGCCTACATGTCAAACACTTACCACATATGGACTATGTCGACTTTATAGCGATTTTAAAACTATCATAGTTGCCCCAATTTGATCAAAGGCACCCCGATTTATGGTACACTCGGCCGTTATTCTTTGTCTTGATTTGTTCTTTATAAAGTACACTAGGACACACAAAGATACGATACTTTTTTATCCCGGAAAATTGTATTTTCGCGGGATAGCTATAAACGAATTCTTTACAGACGGAGTCGCGGGCAACACCTAGTACAAGTACATGTATGAAACCGATAGGTACTATTCTGACGCGTCACAACTCAACACGTCAGAAATATGAGAATACGGCTTCACAAGTCACGTCATTCATTACTAATACAGGTTTTTTTATTATATGACTACGATAGTTACGGAGGTTACACGTAAATTCGGTTTTAGTTGATAACTAGTTAGCGAAGTGGTTAGTGACCCTTTTTAGGATTCCGTTATCCTACAAGGAACCCTGGTTGTCATTCCACCAGAGATGTTTTTTTTTTTATGTTAGAGAGGCCAGACAAACGAACTAGTGGGTCACCTGATGTTAAATGATCACCACTGTCCATAGACACCCGCAGCGCTTTACGCGATGCCAGTACGTTGTCTGCCCTAAGGAAAAAGGAGAGGGAATAGGGGAGGGGGAGAGGTATTGGGCCCCCGGCGCTCTCACTGACCGTACGAAACGCAGCAGGTAATAGTACTGCTGCTTCACGGCGGTGTTCTGTAAGAGGGTGGTACTACCCCGGACGAGCCGGCCCATTCGTGATGCAGCGGCTAGCTACAAAATGGCTCTACCACTACAAATTCAAAATCAAAATCGAATCGTTTATATTTATTCTGCAAATAGGCCGCAAAAAGTTTTTTAAATGTCACTTTTTTAAACTACCAACGCTTTCGGAAGATTTAATTAATTAATTAATAATTAATACAATGATGATGATGATGATGATGATAATACGATATATAAAGCCAGTGGGTTGGCTAAAAAAATCCTGGTCATTACATTTATAACATAACAATTTAGCAATGAACTTTATTTGACTTTGAAAACTAATATGACGTAGAGGGTCCAAGTCATACTTTATACGGTGAAGATTATGGTTTGGTTTGGACGGAGTTTGATTTGGACCCGCTACCGACACACCTTACACTTATTGACAGTGCATTTGTTTTGACATGATGAGTATTTAACCACGTGCCTAATTATATAAAGAATCAGGAGAAAAATACACTTCATTAAGGCAACTGTTTCGAATTAATAAATGTTATTTATAATTTCAATGATTTTTTCGATGATAAATTCCAATGAATATAATAATTATGTATGTAAATTTTAATTGTAGACTAAGTAAGCTATTGTCATTATGGTTAGTTGTATTACATTGCTGTGCCCTTGCAGGGCGTCACATGTGTACCTGGGGCTAAATTCAGGAACGGCCCTACGGTTTGCAAGCGGTAATCCAATCGTTTGCGAGAGGATAGGGATGGGCGGAGCTTGGGATGAGCCTTATTTTAGGTTTATAGAACTTTTATTTTCTCAAAAGAAATTATTACATTTCACTTAATGAGAACTTATATCTACTTGTATAATATATATACCAGTGAGCACCATGAGGCGCACATAAAAAAGAAAAAGAAAAAAAAAACAAAATTTAAACCCTAATCTACAGTATATATGTATTTTCCTGTTAATTCACTGTGTAAATAAATAAATAAGGTTCATCCCAATCTTTTTTTTTTTTTATACAATATAGGCTTGCGTTTGGCCACAATCACGCCTGATGGAAAGCGAAGATGAGGCCTACGATGGAGCACGCTTGCCTAGTAAATGCTCATTCACCCTAGACTTGAAAGCGGCCAAATTGTAGTGTTCAGGGAACACAGTCGCAGGCAGGGAATTCCACTCCATAGCTGTGCGATTGATGAAGGAAGAGCGAAAACGCTTTGTGCGGAATTTGGGAATACTGACAACGTAAGGGTGGAGACCCCGCCTACTTCTGGTCGACCTGTGGAAGAAAGGAGCAGGCGGAATAAGGTCGTGCAGTACCGAAGCACATTCACCGAAATGCAGCCTGTAGAATACCGACAGAGAAGCCACTCTTCTGCTTCTCTTCTCAGCCCAAACCTCTCGCAAACCAGTGATTTTTGGCGTTCCTGAATAGCAGTTCATCCCTATCCTCTCGCAAGCGATTGAATTACCGCTTGCAAACCGTGGTGGGCCGTTCCTAACTTTAGCCCCTGCTGTCTGTTCTACCTAAATAATATTATGTAATGTGATATGGTGATATGCAATAAATAATTTTGATTGATTGATTGACACTATTTTTTTTTCCTTTTTAATTTTTTTTTGACGGTGGAAGCATTCTACACTTCCACTTAACGTAGATATAGTTAAGATGTAGGTATTGTTTTAGTTTTTTAACTAAGGGACCCAATACATCCCTGTATTGTTTTTTTTATATAATTATTTTTTTTATTTACTTAATTCTATATTTGTATGATTTTTTTAATTTGTAATTTATTATATTTTAACTAGCTTTTGCCCGCGGCTTCGCTCGCGTGTACTATGAGTATTACAAAGAACCAAGATATCAAGCAAGCAAGCATACAGCCAAGCAAGCAAGCAGGTCCACAATTGACCGAGAAATCGGTGAACATACCTACATAAAAAAAAGGTGGAATGCATAACCTCCTCCTTTTTTAGAAGTCGGTTAAAGAGCCCTTTGCGGCCTACTTACAGTATAAACTTATTAATTTTGAAATTTTAGCTTTCTACAACCAGTAAAACGCAAAATCCCGTTTTTTCCCGTTCCCGTAAGAATTTCAGGAAATGTTTTCTTAATGCTCCCCTACACTCCCCAAGGAACCCACTTGCCAAATTTCAGCTTTCTATGACCAGTAAAACGAAAAATCCCGTTTTTCCCGTTCCCGTGGGAATTTTGGAAAGTCCTCTCTCAATGCTCCTCTACACTCCCCAAACAACCTACATGCCGAATTTCAGCTTTCTACGACCAGTAAAACGAAAAATCCCGTTTTTTCCCGTTCCCGTGGGAATTTGGGAAAGCCCTCTCTCAATGCTCCTCTACACTCTCCACGCAACCTACATGCCAAATTTCAGCTTTCTATAACCAGTAAAACGAAAAATCCCGTTTTTCCCGTTCCCGTGGGAATTTCGGAAAGTCCTCTCTCAATGCTCCTCTACACTCCCCAAACAACCTACATGCCGAATTTCAGCTTTCTACGACCAGTAAAACGAAAAATCCCGTTTTTTCCCGTTCCCGTGGGAATTTGGGAAAGTCCTCTCTCAATGCTCCTCTACACTCCCCAAGCAACCTACATGCCGAATTTCAGCTTTCTACGACCAGTAAAACGAAAAATCCTGTTTTTTCCCGTTCCCGTGGGAATTTTGGAAAATCCTCTCTCAATCCAGCTCTACACTCCCCAAGAAACCTACATGCCGAATTTCAGCTTTCTACGAACAGTAAAACGAAAAATCCCGTTTTTTCCTTATCCCGTGGGAATTTCCGAAAATCCTTAAAACCGTTTTTTACTATTATAATTACCTAGTTCTATGCCAAATTTGAAGAGTCTAGTAATTATAGTTCATAGGATCCCGTTGAACTGAATATATAAATCCCGTTTTTTCCTTATCCCGTGGGAATTTTGAAAAATCCTGAAATATGTGTTTTAAGTAATGTAATACCTACTTGTGTATCAAGTTTGAAGAGTCTAGTTATTATAGTTATTGAGATAGGGTCACTCGGAATCGAATATATAAATCCCGTTTTTTCCCGTCCCCGTGGGAATTCCCAAAAATCCTTCCTTAGTGGATGCCTACATTGTATAAGGTATCTATGTGCAAAATTTCAAGTCTCTAGGTCCAGTGGTTTGGGCTGTGCGTTGATATATCAACAGTCACGTAGTTTATTTAGACATTTCAACCCCATCGCACCCCATCCAGGGAGATGGTATTTTTCGTCTGCCACGTCGGATTTTAAAACCGTTGTTGTTTTCATAACCAGCGACCCGATAAACCATAGAAACAACACCCATGTTGATTTTCAGACTTTGTTACCCCTTTCCCCCCTTTTAGGGGTTGAATTCTCAAAAAACCTGAAACACGTGTTTACTCATTTATCGTCAGGAGTACTTCTGTGAAGTTTCGAATAAAATAGTCGAACTAATCTTGTTTCCCCATACAAACTTTGGACCTCCGTTTCACCCCCTTAGGGTGTGAATTATGAAAAATCCTTTCTTAGTGCACCCCTAGACCTGATAAGGAACCTACGTGCCAAATTTGGAATCTCTAGGCCCAGCGGTTTGGGCTGTGCGTTGATATGTCAGTCAGTCAGTCAGTCAGTCAGTTTCTTCTTTTATATATATAGATTTGAAAAGATGACTTTCTGCCAAGTTTCTTGCGGCGCATTCTTCTTGGCAATGATGGTCCTTACGAAAGCGCTGGTAGTTTAAAAAAATGACATGTTAAAGAGCCCTTTGCGGCCTACTTGCAGAATAAACGTTTTGATTTTGATTTTTGATTTTGACTACTGACAGTTTACCACCTCGCCAATGATAAAAACGTCATCTCTCAACCAAAATAGTTACGATATTTAATTTTGAAAAATGTTGAAAATAATTGTACAAAAAAATATTAACACTATTTGCAATTTTTTTAGACAATCCCAATTGTACGTCCCCTTTCGGTTCCGCCTCGATGGAAGCGTAGCTTAAATCGGAATTTTTAACTCTGTAATGATTATTACCCACGCATTGCCTGTACAAAACCACGCAGTAATCATTTATCGCTAATGGCAAGTCCGTGTTTCCTGTTATAGCGTAATTGACTATATTTAATGACAGTTTTTACATTTCATGCATGATGATTTTTTACATATCTACATCTACATCTACACTAATATTATAAAGAGGAATGATTTGTACCTGTTTTTGTATGTTTGTAATGAATAGGCTCAAAAAGTACTGGGCCGATTTAAAAAATTCTTTCACCAATAGAATGCTACATTCTTCCAATTTGACATAGGCTACATTTCATTTTGAAAAAAATTAGGGATCCTTGGTAAAATTTGAACAATGTAACCGAAGGTGTAGAAAAATGAGTCTTAAAATGTCTTTCGTTGAATGCGCTGCCGAAACTATTAGCGATAGAACAAAATAATGTACAACAATATTGAAGAACAAAAAACTCCGCGGTAGCATATGTCCAACTATTGTAGTTATGTCACTACAACAACTTTTTTCATTTTAAACATTAATGAAAATGCTAACCAAATTCAAACCATGCTATTTATGTGTTTATATTAATCCTTATCCAAATAAATTATTTTATGGTCAAGACCATTTAACTACCTATAAAATAGTTTTTAAATTATTTAAATTGGACTTTCCATTCAAAAGATATTACGAATTAAAAAATTCAAACAGTTAACAAAACCGCCATAGCGCCGTGGCCGTTGTTTGCGATGCAGTCTGAAAAGCGCGCCGGGCATCACCACTTAAACCATCAAAGAAATTGAACATAAATAGACTTACATACAAATATAACTGTGGGATTTTTTTTAATATATAATTAATAAATAAATAATAAATAATATTTTTTTAATAAATAAAAATATTTGTGAAAAAAAGTGTTTTATATCCATATTTCCAAAAATAAATAATTGTCTACCCCGTGCGAAGCCGGGACGGGCTGCTAGTCGTACCTAAAGTTGTAGTTGTCATCATCATACATACATAATATTTGCTAAAAGATGTCTACTGCCTACTGCTGAACAAAGGCCTCCTCCAGAGAGCTCCACAAATATCGGTCTTGGGCGTTATGTATATAACATATTATATACACTAACGTGACCATTTTTTTGTGAACCTAAAACGGGACAACAACTTTTTAAAGATATTTAGGGCAGAAACAATTTTTTATTCATCATCATCAGCCTATAGCAGTCCACTGCTGGATACAGGCCTCCCCCAATAAGCGCCATTGCGCTCTGTCCTCGGCTAGACGCATCCAGCTTCTACCAGCAGCCTTTCGCAGATCGTCACTCCACCTGGCTGGAGGGCGTCCTACACTTACGTTTGCCAAGACGCGGTTTCCACTCAAGAAGTCGTAGGATATCCAACACAGAACTAAGGTCATCGACATAGCTCAGAGAATTAGCAAGTTGAAGTGGCAGTGGGCTGGTCATATCTGTCGAAGAACCGACAACCGCTGGAGTATTTTTTTATTGCAAAAACAAATATCTTACCACCCAATTGGCATTGATCACTTTTTACAATGTGGTCTAATTCCAAAACCATTTCGAGAAATAGGTTTATTAAATCATTTTTTAACATTTTAGTAAAAAAATACTAAATGACCATGTGTATTGTCGCAAAATAATGTTTGACCTTTGTTTGACCTTCATAATGGCATTAACTTTAAAATTCTTTGCAAGAAGAAAAAAAGCCGTTCGTCTAGTTTCTCTATACCTATTATCTATCACTTTGACGTAGTTATCATCCTGTTAGTTTAAGGATACTATTTTGAAAAACATTCTTCGCGTTTTTCATATTTTAATAATGGATATTTAAAGGAAGTGTTTCATTCCTACTTTGTGGAAATGATTCTGTCAATAGCCCAAACAAAATAGTTTGTTCGCATTAGAGAAGATTTACGAGAGAAGTGGTGCCGCGAAGTTAATGTGAAGTATTTCAAAGTTTACACGATGTATTTGTTGCGAAAGTTGTATCCAAAAGAGGACATGAAAAACTATTAAATAAAATCAGAACTGGAACTTGTACAGGCAAGCATTTCGATCGAAGAATCTAAACGTACCTAAGTGATTATATTATAACTCTCGTGGAAGAATCGGCAACTTTAGTGTTAGTAAAGATAAAAGATAACGTGTAAAGTGACATTGTCAGGATGACAACTAACCATCAATTATTAAAATAGTTAACAGTAATTCCCTTTAACTTTTAGGTTCTCCAATTTTTGATGAATCTATTTCTGAAAATTACAATGTATTAAAAATGAATAAAACTTAACTATAAACTAAATATTACAAATTAAATTAAAAACCATCAATTGTGACACGATTTTTTTTTTGTATTTATTGTGTCTGTGATTTATACACAGATTCAGCCGCGGTATGTAATTTACAAGAAGTCATATCTCAAATTTTCAGTAAATTATAAAAAATGATTGGAATGATGAATTGCTCAAATATTCAAAATTGGTTTCTTAAAAATGCTCTATATTTTCATAAAAAAAATGTTGTTCAAAAAATAAATGTGTGTCCAACTCTAGGCAAGATTTTTTTAATATTATCTTTAACAATTACTATTACAATACGTTTACTTTTAATTTACCGCTGACAGATGGCTTGCCTTCATTTCATTTCCAACTTTAACACCATACAAATAAAGTAGCTATTACAAAATCTGCAAATGTGGGTAACAGTATTCTAAAATTGGCTTTATTTGTAGGTTGTTAAACTTGAATATGAAATGAAGGCAAACCAACTGTCAGTGGTAAACTTTATGTAATTTTACTGTAACATAGTTTAGACTACGTAGACATCTAATTGACTTTTCTCTTCTATCCGCAACTTTTTCAAAGAAAATCTTCGACTACCGCTTACCTGTCGTCATTCTCGGGACTCTACCTAGGTCAGAGTATTTATTTGAGAGCGGGACAGTCCCGATCAAAACGGGACGTATTAATATACACTTACTGTGTGCTAAATTGGAAGAGTCTAGTAATCATAGCTACAGAGATAGAATCAAGCCGTATTATCTAATGTGCAGGCGCTTACCATCGCTAACACCTCTCTTTCTGTCAACATCTTATACCGTTCGTCAGAGAGAAATAGAAAATGCAATTGCAAACGTCTGCGCGTTTGTCAAAGCTATATTGGTTTTAGACTATGTTGGCCTCTGGCTTGTATTTACTTATACTTCTACAATGTATCCGTGGAACAAATAATGACTCATACATTGATTTAAGTCCATATCTCATTAGAACGTTGAGTTTGCTCAGTTACAAAGCATATTTGTCGTTCTTAAGGTACGCGTCCATTGAGACGGAGCGAAATGAGGCCGTGTAAAATCGACCAATCGCATTTGTTGAAATCATCACGCGTACTCTCCTTAATATTCTAATTCTGCACACTGAACTCAAAAATATGAGTAGCTAATAGAAATATTAACGAACGTTAACGACGAAAATAAATGTTAACGACGGTGTGTGACATCTTGCGAGGCAATTCAGATTGTCCTGATCTAGTAGCAATGATAGTAAGGTTAGCAGTCCCAATCTCCCCAAAAAATTTTCTCAGACCGCGTTACAATTGTTTGCTGGCGGTACCAAGGACTCGTACTGTATCACACCATAATTCCCCTGTCATTCGTGCACTAACGTGCCTCAACTCGCTTCTGTCATCAGCACCCGAACCTGACCTTTCACTCAACGTTCTGAGAAAAAAGAAGGCCACTATTATCAAAGTGGCGCTCATTTGGCTCGGACATTTTTGGGCGCGCGACTGTGGATCTACAGTTATAATTGATCAAAGTCTAATATTATTTTTTATGGTGATTTAGTAGAATCAAATATTGGTAGGTCACAATCAATAGTAACTTAAAACTGTAATACTGTGTAAATTTTGTTTTACTTAATAAATAAATAAATTATGGCTTCTATTTCCTTTCTTTGAAGCAAAAATATTGTGGCTTATTTTTTGTTTTATAGAAATAGAAATATTTTGGATTATTATGTAGTACGGTCGGGCAAGAAAGTGGTCCTACTAGTTTTGAAAAAAGTTTCTGCGAGATTTAAATATCGCTAAGGTTGACTTTTCTGAGTGAAGTGATTAGTCACTGTCATCATCTTATTGCAAGAGCAAATCGATCTCGTTGTATTATGACGTGCAAATGAATTTCAACCGTAGGGTGGTTGACCATATTTTTGGCCGACTGTACAACAAACTAAACTGGGAAACTTGGGGAACTAAAGATCAAGCCTTTTCATTCATTTAAATATCAAATTTTAAAGGAACAGTACCATAGAACCGAAATTCAAAAAGTAGTATCTCATTCTAAGATTACGAGAAATGTCATGAATAATATGTTAAGTATACCAAAATGTAACAACTACTATGGCAAAAGAACTTTTGAATATATAATCCCGAATTTAGTGAATAAACTTCCTAAGGAATGCAAAGATAAAATAACCCCAGAAAATTTAGCTAGTGTTTTTAAAAAAGAATTTCTAAGTCAACTTGTACAGAACTCAAAATAAATATATTAGTGATTTCGAGTATTTTTGAGAATGGCGGGTGCTTGGGGTTCTATTTTTATAAAGTTATGTACATATAAAGAATACGCATATATACTTTTATAATAATAGTGTATAATAATAACGCATAAAAAGTGCATTGTGTTACTGGAGCAACCTGTACATGACCGGGGCGCGCGAAGCAGAATACCGGTTGTTTTTTTTTTGCTTGTTTTGCTTATCTCGTGCTTGTTATTTGGGTAGTGTTTATATTTGTTAAGAGGGTAAATCTCAATCTAGTGTGTAGCATAAGTGAGTTAAATATGTTAACTGTTTTTTATTTTATTTTAGATTATTGTTTTATTTTTTATTTTTTTAAATATTTGTGGAAATTGTATGAGGCGGAACGAAAATATTATTATTGAAAATATTATTGTTTTAAATTTGGAAAATAAAAATAAAATAAAAAAATTCTGAGAGGTCTGTGCCTAGTAATATGATGTATAAAGGCCAATATGATGACATTTTTATTCTTCTTATTATTAGGTAGTTCTTTTAGCAAATCGCTCTGTGCTGGTCCCATGGAAACTCACCCTAACAGGCCTAACAGTTCTTGGTTCCAGAAATGTCTGGTGTGGTGAAGCAATTTCCTGTCGAGAAGGAGTATGAGAAGAATCCTGACATATTGCCTGAAGATATACAGAAGCTAAGGGAATGGCTGAAAACGCAGCCGCATTTGCCTGGAGAATATCTAGATGGTGAGTCTATCTTTACTTATAACACTAGCCACTAGCAATGCTTGCATACAAAGTATCCAGGTGTAAAGGTAGGTTTCCCAGTTCGTCCGAAGGGATTTTTCCCGAGCACAAGTCACCCTTCCAATCCTTAAAGTAAAAAACAGCAGACTTCGCGTCTTTGGCCCCTCTGGCGACTCATTCAAAAAAAAAGGTAGGTTTGGTTATAGTATAAATCTTCCCAGGTGAGGTTTTCGCATCGAGCCATTACATTAAATTTGAACCTTAATACTATGACGATACCGTTTGTTTTGAAAGATAAGGGCTCGAAGCGAAAAATTCACCTGGGAAGATTTATACTATAAAATAGATCCAGTTTTGTCTAGTCGGAATGAGAATGAATGGCAATAATGTACGATCTGAGGCTAAGCGAGTACCGCTGAGCGAGTTTTATCGTTAGCTTTTATGGCTGCGATCAACAAGTGAAGAGAGTCCTCGCCGGCAGTGTGAACAGCGAGCGATCAACCATAAAAATATGTCTTCTCTTTTACCGACACGGGATCTTTATCTTTTGTTCGTTTCTTGAACGAGAACCATAGTCGATTACTAGTCGCTTTGTCTCCCTTGGTGGGACTAGCGCCTAAAGGTGACGCATGAGACACGTCGCTACGTTTCCGGCGCGTCAGCGTTTTTTGAGCAGAGGTGTAGTCGGTCCTTAATGCAAATGACAACGATAATTGCTGCGATGGCGGCAGTTGTGTCTCACACATGGACATTAAGTCGTAATGGGATTTAATTGCTGTTACTTATAGAGGTTATAGTTATTATCCCATTAAATGTGAAAATAAGAGCCAAGTTCAATATAAAGATTAAGGTGTCCGCGGGTAATAAGGCTGTAACTATGTAGCTAAGAAGGGATCTACTCTGGTGCCATAAAATTTTTACGCATAATTCATAATTTCGCATAACACTTTGCATGAAATGGTAATCTAAGCAGCTAAGAGATATTTGCAAAAAAAAAAAAAAAAAATATCCAGTTTAATGAAACAGACATCAAAGCCAAACCACTAGATTACCACGAACTCAGCAATGGGCTTCCTCTCATTCTGCGAGGAGACCTGTGACTTTCAGGGGAACGTGTATAGACTATGATGATTAGGGAACAGCTTAGGGAACAGGCAGCGGGTACCCTGACTCGTACCTAGTTGTTTCTAGTTTCATATTATTGTTTTTTTTTTAGATCTGGACCTCGTAATCACGTACCACTGCTGTGAAAGGAGTGCCGAAGTCTCAAAACAAGTGCTGGAGCTGCATTACACTCTACGGACACTGTTCCCGTACTTCAAGGACCGTTATTACGATAAGAAGATTGAATTCACCATGAATACTGTGTTAGTAACCATTACCGGACTTTAAATTTTTACTGCTACATTTTTGACGTGACAACGTCTTATTCTAATAAATCGATGAACGCCGGCTATATGCACGAAAAAGGATGACGCAATGTAACGTACATGTACGGGACATGCCCCGTACAAGTACCTACAGAGCCGCGAAGGCCAGTTGCAAGAGAGCCGCGAAGGCCAGTATGTACAAGAGAGCAGCGAACGCCAGCATGTACAATCTTAGTACTAGCGCTCGGGTAATATTCAATGCGGGGGTGCGGGGTGCGGGGGGCAGGGGGTTGAGGGGGCGCCGTAGGATGCACCGTTTTCAAGATATTTGACAAAACACCGGTTCTCGTCCGATCACCGAGGTTAAGCAACGTCGGCCGCGGTCAGAACTTGGATGGGTGACCGCCTGGTTTCATTTTTGTTTTTTGAATGTTTTATTATGACGTTGTCACGTTAAACTATCGTCCGTAAACCGACTTAACACGTTGAGTGCGGTACAAGTCATTTTTGTCTTGCATTAGACTTTTGTTTGGTGCGGCGTTGAAAATAGGCGATCTCTGTCTGGTGCGGCGGTGATTTGACATTGAAATCCCTTGATTCAGAAAGAGACAAGTATACATTTAGGTTTGTTACTTCAAATTATATCCAATAGGTAGGTTCAAAGTATACAAGACAAATTCGACTTGTACCGCACCAGACGATAAAAAATTGTAATTGGTGCGGTACCTGCCAAAACTGTCTTGTAAAGTACCGCCTTGTATCGCACCATGGGAACTGGCCAGTGCAGGCTAGTGTTGTGATTAATAACGACTTTTTTGTACGTAGTTTCGTTCTCAATGAATGCACCGAGAAATAGGCCGTAGAAAACATTATTAAAAGTGTTTGAACTCACAGAAAAAGTGACCAAAGTAGCTTTGCGAAAACTACAATACGATAATGATGGATTTATTGCCGCAAAAAAGGAAGTCAACAAGTTTCAAAAAGGTACCAGAAGTAAAATGTGCGTTGACTGTTATAAAAAAAAATAAGAAAAACAATAATGCTACATAAAATCGTATTTGAACATTTAGTTTTGTAATTTTTATTAAATAATTGTGAACATCGATAGCGATATTTTGTTTCATTATATTTTCCTTCTCTATAAAATTATCGACATAACAAACCTTGCCCTACCCCCGTGATGCGGTAGAAGTCGAATTCGTCTTGTTATTTAAATGTCTTATAACTTCCAAATTAAAGTCTGTATTCTGTGGCGACAGCAAACTTATCTAATTAAACATGTCAACTTGCTATTGCAATCATAAAATTATATTTTTTTATAAAAAACAAAGAAATATTGGGAAAAACTTAATCTTCTGCTTACAAGTCACTATCGTCTTGTACCGCACTATTAGAAAAAATGTTACACGTCAAAAATGGTATGTATAGCACTGAACGTCAGTTGTAGTAAAAAAGTCCCGCATTCAACGTGTTAACAGACAACCGGTTTTTTACATACTTATTTATTTTATTGTTTTTGGTTACCCGACACGCCCTCTTATCGCAAACTAGATTTTGCTCGCGACTTTGTCCGCGAACAAAAAAAAATTATGTTCGACTCCCGATCCCTGTCTGAGGGTAAAACAGAAGATACCTATTATTATGACAAATTCATTAAACTATGGGAAATTAAGTGATGCAGTCAATAACAAATTCTGTTACTCTTGCAGTCTCATAGCACCTCTCCCGACGCCGACTGTGCATGGCTACCGCGCGATCTACGCACGCCTCCTGGACGCTGACCCCCGCCACTTCAACTTCGTCGACGTCGTCCGCACCTTCATGATGATCTTTGATCTGTGGCAGTACGAGGAAGGCACGTGGCCTGGGTAAGATTCACTGAGTTATACCATCATCATCATCATCACCATCACCATCATCATCATCATCATCATCATCATCATCATCATCACCATCATCATCATCATCATCATCATCATCATCATCATCATCACCATCATCATCATCATCATCGACATCATCATCATCAATATCATCATCGTCATCATCGTCGTCGTCGTCGTCAGCATCTTCATCATCATCAGTGTCATGATAGTAAACTTTCTATAATCTTTACCCAGCACACCTGCGAAGTAATTCAATGGCGTGTGTGAAGTTACCGATCCGCACTGGACCTGTGTGGGAACTACGGCCCAAGCCCTCTCATTCTAAGAACCCTGTGCTCTGCAATGAGACGTGTGTATACAGGGTGTAATCGTTAAGTGTGTCCAGGCGATTATTCCGTAACTATTACAGATATCAAAAAACTGAAATGGTATCGAAAGTACGTTACCTAATGAGTAAGATGACATCATTACCTTTTTTTAAATAAAAAGAAAAATCTCCATTATTATTAATTTTGACATCAAGCACTCGCTATAGAGTCCATCATTGTGACCCACAACAAGGACGTCACTTCGAAAATTTTGTACTCACTAAGAAATAAACATTATTCAAGTAAAATATAGTTTTATTACTTTGTTGGGTTAAAAACAGTTTCTTTTAAAATCAAAACTAAACTTATAAGTTATAAAATAACCTTTTAAAATAAGGAAACTGAAAGATTTCTACTAATCTCGTTGATGTCAAAATTATGGATTATTTTCTTTTTATTTAAAAAAGTTAATGGTGTCATTTAACTCATTAGGTAACGTACTTTCGATATCAGTTCACAGTTTTTTGATATCTGTAATACTTACGGAAAAGTCGCCTGGACACACTTAACGGTTACACCCTGTATAGGCTGAGATCTTATATTATTTATATTTATAAACTAGATAGTGTCAGTAGCAAACATTGCGATACAAAACGTCTACAAATTTCTTTTGACAGCTTCATATTACGATCGCGTTACGCCATTCAAACTGAAGGGAGGCAAATGACATATAATAATGATATTGGCTTATATTTTTCGGGACGTTTTCATGCCGCCGAAGCTCTATCTAGTGCATAAATAATCTAAGCTGCTGAGATGACGATGATGATGAGTTCGGAACTATTCACAGCTAGTAAACCGACACGCGCTTGCCTAGTTTTTAGGGTTCCGTACCCAAAGGGTAAAAACGGAAACCCTATTACTGAGGCTCCACTGTCCGTCCGTCCGTCCGTCCGTCTATCACCAGGCTATATCTCGAGAACTGTGATAGCTAGAGAGTTGAAATTTTCACAGATGATGTATTTCAGTTGCCGCTATAACAACAAATACTAAAAAATGGAATTAAATAAATATTTAAGGGGGCTCCCATACAACAAACATGATTTTTTTGCTCGTTTTTGCTCGATATTGATAACGGCAATTTAAGTAAATATTGACTTTAAAAATAAATCATTAAATCAAAATAAAAAATATTTAAGGGGGCTCCCATAAAACAAACGTGATTTTTAAAGACTCGCACTTGGCCGGTTTTTTTTCTTAATCAACTCGTTGGAAATAGTTCAGAGAATTAATAATGAACTATAATTATTGTATTTCATTGCAGGTTCGTGCTCATAATTGACATGGATACGGCCTTGGTCGGCCACCTTGCGAAGGTAGAGCTTATGGTCCTACGGCAAGTCGTATACTTCCTGCAGGTAAGGTCGACGGGTTGAAGATAGGAATTATCTACACCACTATTATATTACACCACTATTATTTAGTATTGGGTCTATATTGGAATCCATAATATCTTTTGTCCTAATTTCAAAATCCATAATAACTTTGGTCATAATGATGTTTTGCCATAATAACGTTTGCAATAATATAAATGCCATAATATTGTTCGTCCTAATATTGAATATCCTGATTCTTATTAGCACTATTTTCATATGTCCTAATGGTCTCACATGTCCTAATATCGGGTGACATAATCACTTTTGTACTAACATTGTTTGTCATAATATATGCATATTTGTCATAATAATTAAATACTCATCATCATCGTCATCTCAGCCTATATATATTTTCCACTGCAGGGCACAGGCCTCCTCTCAGAGTGAGAGGACTTGGATCGTATTTAAGAAAAAAGGTGAATGTTTATCATTTTCTATACAAAATACTCAAAAAATAGTCATATTCTCAGACCTACCGAATATGGAGAAAAAAGTTTCATAAAAATCGGTCAAGGCGTTTCGGAGGAGTTCGATAACAAACACCGTGACACGTGATTTCTATATATTAGAAGATTATATTATTTATTATTAGGATCCATTCTGGTGGCATACAATTTTTAGTCATAATGTAATATTTATCATAATTTATGTTTGTCATAATTTTTTACCGTCAAACCCGTTAATATATAAATTTATCAGAAAATTTTAAATGGTTATCCTGTAGAACTCTGTATGTTAGGTTAAGTTTGTTTTATATCAATTCTGTACGATTAATAGATTCAGAGTAAAAATATATTATGACAAACATTACATTATGATCTTCAACAATTAGGTAAGCAGCCCGATATGGACCCCATAAAATTTTTACGCATAATTCGTTTGGCATAATTCATCATTTCACATATATGTAACTATTTTTTCATATAAAAAGATGAAGGAATTTAGAAGGTTAGGTTAGGTTAGGTTTATTTTATACCAATTCTGAATTGATGGTTTGTAAGAAAAATTTATGAAGCATGTATAATGATGAATTATGCCAAATGATCATACTTAAAATTGGAACCATCTTTTCTTTGTGAATGTGTTTGGATGCTTGGATATATTTGTGTTTGATGTACGCAATTATGGTTCAACGGGTTTAGATGAAATTGGCGTACATATAGATAAAGATCTATGTTTGTTATAACACAGAAAACTTAATAAATGAGTTCCTGTAGATTAATATTCGAACTTTAAACAAAAATAGAGGGCGCTGTCCAGAAACGTTTAAGTACCTTGGCTTTCAAGATGACTTACTAACTTCGTCTGCAATCACTAGATGGCGTTGTTTAAGCGACTGTTTTGCTTTAAACATTTTTTTTCATGGATCAGTGTATACCAAGAATGATATAGACTGGATTGGCAGTCGCCATAGTACGGATCGGCCGCGGTTTTTGTAGTTCGATTATTAAATCTAGATGGCGCTGAAATAGGTATAGCCAGAGGCTTTGAAGGCAAAACAATAAGACTACAGATATTTCATATCACTGCAGATGTAATATTGTGCAATATTTTTGAAAAATAATACATTTGTAGTAATACGAAACATCTGTAGTCTTATTGTTTTGCCTTCAAAGCCTCTGGCTATATTTCAGCGCCATCTAGATTTAATAATCGAACTACAAAAACCGCGGCCGATCCGTACTATGGCGACTGCCAATCCAGTCTATATCATCCTTGTTGTACACGCAGAGCGGCTAGTATATGTAAAGCTAGCAATCTATATTGCACTTGGGTTTTAATCACCGTAATAATACATTATTGCCGAGGCCTAGAAACTAAGGTATCACTTATCATTCATCTGTCCGCAAGTCTAATTACCGTGTCACTTTTTACCCTGCAAAAACGACGTGATAATTAGACTGCCTGCTCAGTTCTAGATAAAGGTCTGCTGCTATTCTCATTGATCTGCGCACTCAGTCTAATTACCGTGTCACTGTTGCGAGAAAAAAAGATAATTAGACAGGTGCAAAAATTACATTACAAACTGGAAATGATTTACATTAGAAATTTACCATGAGTTAAACGGTGAAGAAAAACATCGTGAGGTAACCTGGAGTCATATGCGAAGAAATTCAATGGTGTGTGTGAAGTTCCCAATCCCACAGATATAGATACACATAGATAACGCAATGCTCACGATTTGTATTGAAACCAAGTGTGTCGACTTTTTAAAACTACTGTGACGTCACAGCCGAAATTTAGTGATGAGAAATTGAAACCACAGACATAATTACACTTAATTACAACGCAACGAGGCATTTTCTTAGTTTTCGCGGACGTCCGGCTGCAACAACTGACGCACGCGAACTGTAACGCCGGGGCCGCACTGGTAAAGCGACCGGCGACGCGACGCGACGGCGACCAAATCAAACATAGTCGATTTAGTCGCCGTCGCCGCTGCCGCTGCTGCGGCCGCTCACATAACTCGAACTACGTTTGATTTAGTCACCGTCGCGTCGCGTCACCGGTCGCCTTACCAGTGCGGCCCCGGCCTCAGTAGTGGCGGCCAACCCGACGATTTGTGGGGGTTCGGACACGCGAAGTAGATGCATTTGCGTTATCTATGTGTTATCTGTGCCCAATCCACACTGGACCCGCGTGGGAACTACGATTATAGTGGTATAGGCTGGGACGATGATACTGAGTAAAAGTTAGTGCAGCGGGAAAATGGGAAAGAGTCCGCAATGCCGTAAACCGTGGTATTGTTCGAATCAAATGTTACATTCGACATTGATTCTTGAACATATTCAATGGCAACCACCGGTTTTTGAGTCAATGGAAGATCCATTAACTCTTGGTGGATGTTAGAAGCACCAGCAATGAACTTCTTAATGTTTTGAGGCTTGATGTTCATCATTTTCAAGTATTGATCACTCTTTGATAGTTTTAAAATCGCTATAAAGTCGACATTGTCCATATGAGGTAAATGGTTGACATGTAGACAAAAGTAAAATCGATGAAGACATCGACAAGGAATAGCAAATGCTAATAAAAATGCGTGAGTTAATCGGCAAACTACTTTTTAAAGCCTCCCCGCAGTTCAAAGTCACCCCATATATTTCATACTAAATAAAAACTGAAACATCGATGCACAGAAAAAACCCCAGAAAAAAGACCAGCCCTGGGAATCGAACCCAGGTCCTCAGCATTCCGTGCCGCGTGCCATTCCCCTACACCACCACTGGTCAGGAGCTTAGACACGATTTTTTCCCCTACGTCCATATCTCAATCTGTTAGATAATCACTTAATTATAAAGCAGTTAAAGTCACCCTGGTTTACCGTACCCACGATTTGTTAATTCCAGGAAGTTATGCTGGTGAAGCTGAAGGGCATACACTTCTTGAGCGCACCAAGCTTTATGGACAAGCTGATGCTGATGCTGCGGCCATTCCTCAAGAAGGAGCTGCTGGATATGCTCCACGTTCACCAGAGAGACTCCAGCTCGACTTACAACTACATACCGAAGAAAGCTTTCCCGAAAAACTGTGGAGGAGATTATAAAGATTTTGAGACCATCAAAGGTATGCGATTTGATTCTTAAGCTTCTAAAAGGAACTGAAACAATTACTTTGCTGACCCGCGACCTTAAGGTCCTTAAGGACGTTTTTAAGAGGATGCGTAATTGTTTCAGTGCATTGATATGGATCTCCGCAAAGTAACGCCTGGTTCAATAAATTCTTCTGAAAGGAGTTTATATCGGAATCCATAAATATTGAAATCCATAATGTAACGTTTGTCATAATGGTCACTTGCCATAACTCTTTTTTCTTTGAATATATTAAGTTTGGTTTGATTTGGTAGTTTGGTGGTGGTGATGGTTGGGTTTGTGTGATTTGTGTGTGTTCGTACAGTGTGGAGGTGGAGGAACTGCATGAATACGCATTTCTTACATAAACGTAACTATAGTAAGGTCGCGGGTGAGCAAAGTACCAATTGTTTCAGTTCATTAATATGGACCTCCGCAAAGTAACGCCTAATTCAATAAATTGTTCCGTATTGTTAAAGCATAAACCTAACCTATAGAGTTTTAAAGGATGACCGCTTCAAAGTTCCTGAAAATTTTACGGTTTCAAAGTATAAAAAATTTATGGGATATGATCATATGGCAAACATTACATGTATTATGTTATGACCATGGCACGGACGGGTCATCACAAAAACAGTTGCGGCAGTAGACTAAGATTCAACAGAGGCGCAATGGTGTACCTAAGATTATAATTATCTAAAGTGAATATTATCGATAATTTATTGAATAGGCGTTACTTTGCGGAGGTCCATATTAATGAACTAAAACAATTACTTTGCTCACCCGCGACCTTACAATAGTTACGTTTATGCAAGAAATGTGTGTTCATGCAGTTGAAATGTGTGTATGCGGTTGTGGTAACTCCGAGGATGAGCTCTGGTTGAGTTCGAAACGCGTCAGTGTAGCTTGGTGGTGGTGATAGTTGTGTTTATGTGATTTGTGTGTGTTCGTACAGTGTGGAGGTGGAGGAACTGCATGAACACACATTTCTTGCATAAACGTAACTATTGTAAGGTCGCGGGTGAGCAAAGTAATTGTTTTAGTTCATGAATATTATCGAATTAACATTTGACCTTTTTAGTTGCATTTCTGTCATAATTTTGCTAACGTGCCATTCTAGAAATAGTTTAATGACAACAGAAGTTAGCAAAACTGTTTCTTATGGTTATTTTTAAATGTGGTAAATATGGTACAAGACGGCTCACATATTATACATATGTTCGGTCCAGAGTTACATTTGACCAATTTACTTAATAATTAATACAAAAACTAAATAAAAATGAAGTATCAGATGTTGATGGATATGTTCAATTCAACCATTAGAACTAAAAAACAACCTTTTTTTCCTCAGAGGAACTGATCGTCCGGCTTCAAAGCAACCCCACGTTCTTCCGGGACGAGAACCGACGACGGGTCAACGAGACCCTGAGGATGGGGAAGAAGACCACAGTCGAGGACCTGTTCGGGATACAGGGCAGCTTCAAGAAGCTGGATATTGACTAGGATAGGAAAATTATAGAATAGGATACAGCTGGATGATTTGTCTGATGTGGCGTGTGGTAACGCGGAACGGCACAAGTTTTATACATTTAAGTTGGTAACATTTATTTTCTAAACAATGCATTAATTCAAAATGACGCGCTCTACTACACTATACACCTTACTAGCACTGGGGCCCGCGTGGGAACTACGGCCCAAGCCCTTTCGTTCTGAGGGGAGGCCTGTGCCCAGCAGTGGGATATATAGAGGCTGGGATGATGTTGATGATGATTAGCAATTATAGCACTAAGTACTATCATATTCTACGAGATGTAGACAATTTATCTTTGAAATGAAATGAAATGAAATGAAATATATTTATTCATCATCATAGGTATTAAAAATGGTGGTAGTAAAATTGTTAAGTTACATCTATGATCTGCCTTACTGGCGTACGAAATTGTAAGCGGAATAAATTAATTCCATTGTATTGTAAAAATTTTAAGCATTAGTCCTTATGGTTATAAAAAGTGATCGGTATATACTATTAACAAGCATTATATTAATGAGCTTCCGATAATTCTGCTTCGTGTATGTATATGCGTATACTAATGATTCTCCATCGTTTACCTAAATTGCATATGCCATAAATGCCATAATGTATCGATTTTCATAATTTTCATTTGTTATAAAATATTAATTTCTGCAGCAGTATTTTATTTTTCTTCTTTGACCTACCTAACCTAAACCTAAACGTATATGGCCAACGTTGGTATGGTCAGCCAAGTGAAATTATGACAAATGAAATTATGGGAAACGTGACACCGTAATGTGAGCCTTTGTGTGTGTGTTGTGTGTGTGTGTAGTGAGCCTTATCATAAGTATTGGCGATTTACGAACGTATTAGAAGCTGAGAAAACGCGAACATTTTCGCCGCGAATGCGTAATGTTTTCGCCATGAGCGTGCAGCGAATTTGCCGCGTTTACGGTGAAGGAAAACATCGTGAGGAAACCCGTATACACCTGAGAAGGAATTCAATGCTGTGTGTGAAGTTTCCAATCCGCACTGGGCCCGCGTGGGAACTACGGGCCAAGCCCTCTCATTCTGAGAGGAGGCCTGTGCCCTGTAGTGGGTCACGATGCCGTCTATGCCATGATGTACAAAAACTGAAGTGGGTAAAATAGAAGTTAGCTGACGGTACGTGAGTACGAATACGTTGCGCATTCGCGGCAAATTTGTTGCTTGCGCGCAGCGAACACGCTGCGCGTTCGCTCTGCTTCTAATACGTTCATACCTGATTTACACTCTCGCCTCGTGCTTCGTCTCGTGTCTCGGGGCTCGGCGTCGCGAGCGTTGCGAAGTACGAGACTAGGCGCGATGCGACCCGCGAGCGTCTATTCACACTCCCGTGTCGATGCTCGTCTCGTAGTTCGTCTCGCCACTCGTACGCGAGTGTAAATGAGCTATCACAAATCGCCGGTGTGATAATAATATGACTCTTATATGTATTTTGTTGATCTTGATAAGTTTACTGTATTTAGTTTTAATTAGTGTGTTTGTTGTATTTGTATTTTTACTGGTTTACTATTTGTTTTGGTTATTTTTTATTCCCGTCAATCGTTTATGGTGTACTTCCGTTTGGCAAATTATTTTTCCCAAACTGATTCATTTGGCAAATGTTTCATTTCCCAAATGTTTATTTTTTTTGTGAAACTGTAAACTATTCAGGATATATTTCAGGACTATTCTTTAGGTTAGGTTACGTTTGTTAGGTTTGTTTTATAACAATCCTGAAAAGTTAACAGTTTCAGAAAAAATAAACAGTTGGGAAATGAAAAATTTGCCAAATGAATCAGTATCAGTTTGGGAAAAATAATATGCGAAACACTGGTAAACCCAAAAAATAGCCACGACCTATTTTCAGACCCACCGAATATGGAGAAAAAAGTTTCATAAAAATCGGTCAAGCCGTTTCGGAGAAGTTCGTTAACAAACACCGTGACAAGAGATTTTTATACATTAGATTAAAGAATTTTTATTCAATTTTTAGCGTCATTATTCATTTAGTGGTCTGCATTCCTTATAATCGAAGAAATTGTATCACGTGTCAGCGTGAAACCTTTTCACAATCTATTTCATGTTAATACAAAAGGTCGCACGCGATCGAGTTTACCCGACTGTAAAATAATGTCTAATGCAACCGTGAATCACATAAAAATGTCTGTCTCAATGTTTTGTTATGACTTGCATTGTTTTTCTATCTCATGTTAAATGTATAACTTACTTCTCATGCGCCACGTCACCACGTGTTAAAAATATAGGTGCTTAGGATAAGGGAATATAGGAGACTATAATTTTAAATTGAGTTTTATTTACATTACCATCTCACCTTTTATCTTTTATGATAATATACTCGTAGTGATCGGCAACCGGTAGCAATTTTTCGACGCCAGTCTGGTTACTATTGTATTTCAATTTCGTGTACAATTTATATACCTATTATAATATGTTTTATTCTATCGAGTTTTACTAGCATTGATAGTTTATCGAGGTTTTAACATTTCCATTATGATTATAATTATAATACCATGATGGATTCTGGCCTCAGGGCCTTAGACTCAGTCGACCCCAGGGCCGGCACTTGCCTCTCTCAAAGAGTAGGAACAGCACTTCAGAGAGGTACAGTAGAGCACACTTTATATGACGCGTCGTGCATTTTCGCCCGCGAAGACACGAATTAGCCGATGATAGCCGAAGATACGATTCAAACTTTAAATTTAGTCTTAAGTCTTATTTACAAGGTGCAAATTACTGTGCACCTGTAATCCGTCTCACTCACTCGGAAGTATGGCGGCTGAGTAACATGGCACGCACCAATAGCGGCAGAGGAAAAAGATGCGCAATGCGTGGAGTATGCCGATTGGTCATGCGCTTCTAAAACGCGTCTTCTGCGCAGGTACATCGCTGAGTCATATCAGATGTGTACTACTGTAATGCAGCAAGTGTCTTGGGGTCCATGCCTGTGGCAGAAAATCACGACAACGTTTTTACTTTTTATTTTCAGTTTAGCTGATATTCCGTTTTAGTAATGGAGTAATCTCACATACTAAACATGCACACAAAAAAAAAACAAAAAAACAAACCACAGACTACTAAAGCTCTATGTATTAATTCAGTAAATTACCTTTAGTAAGTAAATTAATTATAAGATCGTTTAGAAGTCATTGTTTGTTGTAAAAATCAAAGAAAAATATGCTTAACTAGCTTTTGCCCGCGGCTTCGCTCGCGTGTACCATGAGAATTCCAAAGAACCAAGATATCAAGCAAGCAAGCATACAGGCAAGCAAGCAAGCATGCAAGCAAGATGCAAGTTGCTTGCTTGCGTGACAATGGGACCATCTCAGGAGTATTATTATATTCTTCCGAATAAAAAAAAATTTTAAACCGGTCCACAATTGACCGAGAAATCGGTGAACATACCTACATAAAAAATACATAAAGTGGAATGCATAACCTCCTCCTTTTTTTGAAGTCGGTTAAAGAGCCCTTTGCGGCCTACTTACAGTATAAACTTATGAATTTTGAAATTTTAGCTTACAACCAGTAAAACGCAAAATTCCGTTTTTTCCCGTTCCCGTAAGAATTTCAGGAAATACTTTCTTAATACTCCCCTACACTCCCCAAGGAACCCACTTGCCAAATTTTAGCTTTCTACGACCAGTAAAACGAAAAATCCCGTTTTTTCCCGTTCCCGCGGGAATTTTGGAGTCCTCTCTCAATGCTCCTCTACACTCCCCAAGCAACCTCATGCCGAATTTCAGCTTTCTACGACCAGTAAAACGAAAAATCCCGTTTTTTCCCGTTCCCGTGGGAATTTTGGAAAGTCCTCTCTCAATGCTCCTCTACACTCCCCAAGCAAGCTATGACCTGTAAAACGAAAAATCCTTTTTTTCCCGTTCCCGTGGGAATTTTGGAAAGTCCTCTCTTAATGCTCCTCTACACTCCCCAAGCAACCTCATGCCGAATTTCAGCTTTCTACGACCAGTAAAATGAAAAATCCCGTTTTTCCCGTTCCCGTGGGAATTTTGGATAGTGCTCTCTTAATGCTCTTCTACACTCCCCTAGGAACCTACCTATTTGCCAAATTTCAGCTTTCTACGACCAGTAAAACGAAAAATCCCGTTTTTTTCCGTTCCCGTGGGAAATTTGGAAAGTCCTCTCTCAATGCTCCTCTACACTCCCCAAGCAACCTCATGCCGAATTTCAGCTTTCTACGACCAGTAAAATGAAAAATCCAGTTTTTCCCGTTCCCGTGGGAATTTTGGATAGTCCTCTCTTAATGCTCTTCTACACTCTCCAAGAAACCTACCTACTTGCCGAATTTCAGCTTTCTACGACCAGTAAAACGATAAATCCCGTTTTTTCTTTATCCCGTGGGAATTTCCAAAAATCCTTAAAACAATTTTTTACTATTACAATTACCTACTTCTACGCCAAATTTGAAGAGTCTAGTAATTATAGTTCATAGGACTCCGTTGAACTGAATATATAAATCCCGTTTATTCCTTATCCCGTGAGAATTTTGAAAAATCCTGAAATCGATGTTTTCATTATTGTAATACCTACTTGTGTATCAAATTTGAAGAGTCTAGTTATTATAGTTACTGAGATACGGTCACTCGGAATCGAATCTATAAATCCCGTTTTTTCCCGTTCCCGTGGGAATTCCCGAAAATCCTTCCTTAGTGGATGCCTACATTGTAAAAGGTATCTATGTGCAAAATTTCAAGTCTCTAGGTCCAGTGGTTTGGGCTGTGCGTTGATATATCAACAGTCAGTCAGTCAGTCAGTCAGTCAGTTTAGAGTCCAAAGAACCAAGATATCAAGCAAGCAAGCATACAGGCAAGCAAGCAAGCATGCAAGCATGCAAGCAAGCATGCATGCACGCTTGCTTGCTTGCGTGACAATGGGACCATCTCAGGAGTATATTATATTCTTTCGAATAAAAAAAGAATTTTTAAAATCGGTCCACAATTGACCGAGAAATCGGTGAACATAGGTACCTACATAAAAAAACACTAAAGTGGAATGCATAACTTCCTCCTTTTTTAAAGTCGGTTAAAGAGCCCTTTGCGGCCTACTTACAGTATAAACTTATGAATTTTGAAATTTTAGCTTACAACCAGTAAAACGCAAAATCCCGTTTTTTCCCGTTCCCGTAAGAATTTCGGAAAATACTTTCTTAATACTCCCCTACACTCCCCAAGGAACCCACTTGCCAAATTTCAGCTTTCTACGACCAGTAAAACGACAAATCCCGTTTTTATCCCGTTCCCGTGGGAATTTTGGAAAGTCCTCTCTCAAAGCTCCTCTACACTCCAAAAGCAACCTCATGCCGAATTTCAGCTTTCTACGACCAGTAAAACGAACAGTCCCGTTTTTCCCGTTCCCGTGGGAATTTTGGATAGTCCTCTCTTAATGCTCTTCTACACTTCCCAAGCAACCTACATGCCGAATTTCAGCTTTCTACGACCAGTCAAACGAAAAATCCCGCTTGTTCCCGTTCCCGTGGGAATTTTGGAAAGTCCTCTCTCAATGCTCCTCTACACTCCCCAAGCAACCTCATGCCGAATTTCAGCTTTCTACGGCCAGTGAAACGAAAAATCCCGTTTATCCCCGTTCCCGTGGGAATTTTGGAAAGTCCTTTCTTAATCCTCCTCTGCACTTTCCAAGCAACCTACGTGCCGAATTTCAGCTTTCTACGACCAGTAAAACGAAAAATCCCGTTTTTTCCCGTTCCCGTGGGAATTTTGGAAAGTCCTCTCTCAAGGCTCCTCTACACTCCCCAAGCAACCTACATGCCGAATTTCAGCTTTCTACGACCAGAAAACGAAAAATCTCGTTTTTTCCTTATCCCGTGGGAATTTCCGAAAATCCTTGAAACAGTTTTTTACCATTATAATTACCTACTTCTATGCCAAATTTGAAGAGTCTAATAATTACAGTTCATAGGATTCCGTTGAACTGAATATATAAATCCCGTTTTTTTCCTTAACCCGTCGGAATTTTGAAAAATCCTGAAATTAATGTTTTAACTAATATAATACCTACTTGTGTATCAAATTTGAAGAGTCTAGTTATTATAGTCACAGAGATACGGTCACCCGGAATCGAATATATAAATCCCGTTTTTTCCCGTTCCCGTGGGAATTTTGGAAAGTCCTCTCTCAAGACTCCTCTACGCTCCCCAAGCAACCTACATGCCGAATTTTAGCTTTCTACGACCAGTAAAAGGAAAAATCCCGTTTTTTCCTTATCCCGTGAGAATTTCCTTAAATCCTTAAAATTGTTTTTTACTTTTATAATTACCTACTTCTATGCCAAATTTGAAGAGTCTAGTAATTATAGTTCATAGGATTCCGTTGAACTGAACATATAAATCCCGTTTTTTTCCTTATCCCGTAGGAATTTTGAAAAATCCTGAAATTGATGTTTTAACTAATGTAATACCTACTTGTGTATCAAATTTGAAGAGTCTAGTTATTATAGTTACAGAGATACGGTCACTCGGAATCTATATATATAAATCCCGTTTTTTCCCGTTCCCGTGGGAATTCCCGAAAATCCTTCCTTAGTGGATGCCTACATTGTATAAGGAATCTATGTGCAAAATTTCAAGTCTCTAGGTCTAGTGGTTTGGGCTGTGCGTTGATATATCAACAGTCAGTCAGTCAGTCAGTCAGTCAGTTTAGAATTTTATATATATAGATTACGAACGACGCGGCTAACGTGCGAACCAATAGCCGAGCGACATCCTACTGCCATACGCCTGCCCGGGAGGCGCGCCGGGCGAACATACCTAAAGTCCGGAGTGAAATCCCCCTGGTTTGGCAATCAAGGTGGCATGAACCGGTCGGCATAAGAACTTGGTGTCCGTACTTGAAAGACCTGTATGACAGATCACCAAGCCCCCGCCACGGTAGAGCAATAATAAGTGTCTTCGTGTTATAATCAGTGATCGGAATAGGTAGAGCTAATTTACCTAAAGTTCTTGGAGCAGAGACGAAAAGTGGAGACTTCCTTAGACCTATACAGGGTGTTTGGTAGCGACGTGCAAAGCTTTAAGGGGATGATAGCCGAGGTATTTTTGAACATTTTTAGCCATATATGTATTAGCCGAAATTTGATATTTTTTTTTAATTGAAGACTTCGAAATTTAAGGAAAATACCCAGAATTTGATAGTCACGAGTCAATATTGCCCCAATGAGCGTTAATTTGGAAACCAAATCTTTTATTTCGGATAGTTTAATGTGTATTGGACTAAATGAAATAATTTTTAAGTGTCTTTCTTGCCAAAAAAAACAAAATGGAGGCATTTGAAATTACTAAAAATGTCTTAGGTTGGAACAGAGTCATTTTTCTGTGCCATAAAAAAAAATTAAAAAAAATATCCTAGAAATGTCAAACATTTTTAGAAACATGCCTGTTTATTGTTCTTTCTTTTAAGGTATCACTCATTGACATTGCTTGCTAAATCTGAGATAAAAAGTAAAAACCTATCTCAGGGAGCACTCGCTAAGAATGCACTAGTCTTGAAATTTTACTAGTAAAAAACATGTGAAAAAGACAAGTCTACGTCATTTTTCTGTGCCATATTTAAAATTTCCAAATTAACGCTCATTGGGGCAATATTGACTCGTGACTATCAAATTATGGGTATTTTCCTAAAATTTCTAAGTCTTCAATTTAAAAAAAAAAAAAACAAATTTCGTCTAACACATATATGGCTAAAAATGTTCAAAAATACCTCGGCTATCACCCCCTTAAAGCTTTGCACGTACCTACCAAACACCCTGTATTTTTTTCGGGACTTTTTGTCCCGGTTTTTGGGACATCGTTTAAATTTATTAAATAAAATAAATGACGTAAAGGTAATATGATTGTTTTTTATAAATAAATAATGTAATAGATTTCTTGATTTGCTTTCACAATAAAGATATGTTTTAAAAATGAACTATAAATTTGTCAAAATCAAAATTCCTTATTCAATTCAGGCATCAACTGATTCTCCTATGAACGTCGAAGATAAATGAATAAATGTACCTGAATGAGAATGATAGTTTATGAATAGATGCGTCGATACCGGAACCACTCCACAACGCCGATTGCTGTTGAAAATCGCCTGAAAGCCCACGAACCCAGCTTCGATTTCCATGTATTTTTCGGCAGATTTAACGTCGAAACTCACCGAAACCAAAACCAAAAGTAGGGATGGACACTAATAATATCATTTTTTCACGCAACGTCACCCAATCATTAAAATCATTATCATTTACATTTTATCACCATGATACGCTCTGTCACCTTCTAATGGGGTTACAACAATGTCACAGAATATTCAGTTTCCTGTAGTTTTGGTATAAAAGGCGGTTGGATTTTTGGGAGCAATATCGATCTCTCAAAATGAAATACCTAGCTTTGCTTATGGCTGTGCTGGCTGTCGTGTTTGCTGTGGTGGTAAGTTTAGTTGAAGTACCAATTATTTAAACTTTAACGCTCGTTCTTGAGTTTTCCAATTCCAATTATCAGGATCTCGGTTCGATGTACAATTTTATAGGTACTTGAACTGAAACAATTACTTTGCTTACCCGGGACCTTACAATAGCTACGTTTATGTAAAAATGCGTATTCATTTAGTTCCTCCACCTCCACACTGTATGAACACGCACAAATCACACAAACCAAACTATCACCACCACCATCACACTACACTGACCTCATCTTCAGAGTACCCGGTTGCAGTACACTGAAGATGAGTTCAAAACTGTGCTACCAAATGTTAGTCTAACATAAGGTCGCGGGTGAGCAAAGTAATTGTTTCAGTTTATTAATATGGACCTACGCAAAGTAACTCCAGATTCAATAAATTTTATACCTGTATACTTGGAAACCCTGAGTCGATGGGTTCCTGATACACGTATAGTCATCCTTCTTCTTTAAGTTCCTCTTTAATTCTGAAGGTTGGCGTCAGCTTCCTGTACTTCTCTCTATCAGTAGCCTTCCTCAACAACTCTTCGACGGCGGCGATGCCTCTCCACTCCCGAATATTCCGCATTCTACCACGATTTCTTACTTCGCCCAGCGTGTCTCTTCCCCTCCACTTTCCCATTATCAACTGCAGCAGCGAGTATCTATCATTCATGAGCACGTGACCGAGATATTCTACCTTGCGCCTTTTAATAGACGACATAATTTTCCGAGATTTATATACGCGCTGGAGAACGGTTTCGTTTCTTATCTTTTGTGTCCAACTAATGTGTAACACGCGACGGAAGCTTAACCTCTCAAATGCCTGTAGGCGATAGTCTCATCACATCAGATAGTTGCAGAAACCGCAAGTCGACACAGTTAGCGACCAAAGCTCGGGGGCCATTTAAGATTTAGTTTACTTCTTATTTTATTATGGTATTCAATAGTTTTAACGGAAACATGAATCTAATTGGAAGTATACACTATCGAAGAGCGGTGTTTTGTAATTTACAGATTTATACTTATAAAATGTTTCTTTGTATATTGCGTTTATAACACCCCAGCGCTGATTTTCAGCCAGCACCGTCGGTAATACCCGGGACGCTACACAGATAGATAAACTGTACACTTGTACACTTATAATAAGCGATAAGCTACACAAACTACATATATAAATAGATAATTTTGTAGATTATAAAAGAAACACATTTAGATCGTAGGTCCATCTGGTTTATAGCCTTACTATGCCACGTGTTACGGTTCACGATCGCCATTCTACAACCTTCCTGTTCCATCGGCCGTCGGTTCTACGAGCAAGGTGCCCAGCCCACTGCCACTTAAGTCTGGCGACTCTCCGAGCTATGTCAGTGGCTTCGGTTCTCGTGCGGATCTCCTCATTCCTGATTCGATCACGCAGGGAAGCTCCGAGCGGCTCGCTCCATCGCTCTTCACTGACTTTGAGCCTTCTTTCTTTGCTTGTGATCTTTTATGTATAACTTCTTTATTGTAAAATCACGAACTTTAGCCGCGTAATACAAATCGGATTTAGCCACTTATACTCGTATATCCTAATTTGCGTTCATCATCATCATCCCAGCAATGTATACGTTCCACTGCAGGGCAAAAGCTTCCTCTCAGAATGAGAGGGCTTGGGCCGTAGTTCCCACGCGGGCCTAGTGCGTATTGGAAACTTCACACACAACATTGAATTTCTTCGCAGGTGTATGCAGGTTTTCCTTCACCGTAGATCATGGTAAATTTCAAATGTAATTTGGCACATAAATTCCGAAACACTCAGAGGTGCGAGCAGAGATTTGAACCACGGCTTAATTTGCGGTACACGGCTGAAATACGAACAGTGACAAGTGGCTCATGAATTAAAGTCCATGACCGTACATAAAACACGTGAATTGAACAGATAATGAGATACAAGATGTAGAAGGGCGTACTTATTTCCTTAAATTTATTTCTTCCAGTCAACCTTTACCGAAGCCGTGGTGGCCTAGTGATTTGACCTATTGCCTCTCAAGCAGAGGATCGTGGGTTCGAATCCGGGATCGCACCTCTGAATGTTTCGGAATTTATGTGCGGAAAAATATTTGAAATTTACTTGCACACGCTTGAGAAGATATTCAATGGCGTGTGTTAAGTTTCCAATCCGCACTGAGCCCGCGTGGGAACTACGGCCCGAGCCCTTTTATTTTGAGAGAAGGCCTGTGGCCTGCAATGTGACGTATATAGGCTGGGATGATGATGATGATGAACCTATACCGGTTGACAGGATATCAGAAACAAGAATAGAGACGCAATGAAAATTAAAGAGGACCGTTTAAAATTAACCTACATTACTTCGTTTGTTTTAACATTAGAAAGATGGTAAATGATCTTGACGTGTCTTTTTTAACCCCCGACACAAAAAGAGGAGTGTTATAGAATAGAATAGAATAATTTTATTTCAGGCTTCATAGGCCCATATAAAAATACCTTAAAGACTAACATACATATTTATATTACACTTAATTAACAACCTAATTACAAGCACGTGAAGTCTGTGACGTGGGCACTTTTGCAGTGTCACTTAACCGGCCACGAAACCGCCGGTAAGCGACACCTTTCGGCCAAAACTCCTCTCTTGTGAAGGTCGACAGTTGATCAGTCGGAACCCTCACCACAAATGAATTGAAATTCACATCATGGCGGGACTCCAACCGCTCAACCCTCAGAGTGAGCTTGGTCTTCTTTATAAGATTGACCGCTATGTGTGTGTGTGTGTGTGTCTGTCTGTGTTTTAAAGTTGTCAGAACTTTTGTTAGCTGCGGAAAGGATCTTAGATGCATTATGGGCATTTACTTTATGTTCAAAAATTATAAATTAAATTTTTTCATTTAGGTATAGTTATGTTGAAATACACTTTTGAAAAGTAATAGTTACAATTTTTACTAAAGCGTTTTTCAATAAACAAAACTCGTCAAGATTGTTTACCTTATTTCTAATGCTAAAAAAACACGAATAGGTATTATGCACAAGTCCGTATCGCACTTGGCCGATTTCTCTGTTTTAAAGTAACGCTACATTGAATAAAGGTTGTACCGTTTGACAGAGCGGCATGGGAGTTGGAGGCGGAGGCAACGCTGGTCTGATGGAGCCGAAGAAGGCGGGCTGCGGAGGCGGCGGAGGTGGCCGCCCGCCACCACCACCACCACCACCGTCCAGTAAGTACCATCGGCCCAGACGCCAGCTGAGCACCTTAAAGGCCCAGTTTGCGTGCAGTGGCTAGACATCTGTCCATACCAATCCATAGCAATAAACATCAACGGCTGCAAGCAAATTTTGTTTTGAAAATGGCAAGCTGACGTCTGGGGCGATAGTACATAGCTATATACTCTATTCAAGTTAGGGTCTCCCCAAACCTCTCGACGAGGAACCAGCTTCAGCCGATCGCAAAAGCCTTTATGTCAAAGCAAAAAGAGCGAAAAAGACGTCGATCAGCTCGGCTCCATTCGGCCCGCATAGCCGAGCTGATCGACGTCTTTTTCGCTCTTATTGCATTGACATAAAGATTTTTCCGATCGGCTGAAGCCGATTCCGCGTCGGTAGGTTTGGGGACACCCTTAACGTGCTAGTACTGAAGGATCGCAGCTGCACGTGATTGGTTCGAGATACACCGCTAAAGATGCTGATTTAGCAACGTATTTTTAACCAATCATATGGGCTGTGTTCTCTTAGTACAATACGTTTACTTTTAGTTTACCACTGACAGAAGGCTTGCGTTCATTTCATTTCCAACTTTAAAACCATACAAATAAAGTAGCTATTACAAAACAAAGTCTGCTAACAGTATTCTAAAATTGGCTTTATTTGTAGGTCGTTTAAGTTGAACATGAAATGAAGGCAAACCATCTGTCAGTGGTAAACTTTATGTAATTTTACTGTACTCTATTCAAGTTAGAGTCTCCCCAAATCTATCGATGAGGAATCGGATTCAGCCTGTGTTATTATCCATCAACACCACTGTACGATCGACGTCATAACTATTGCTAACTTTGCAACCTAATTTGTCGCCTCGAAGACAATTTATTAGAATGAATGAGTGATGACGATGATGATGATGGTGATGATGATAATGATGATGATGATGATGATGATGATAATGATGATGATGATGATGATGATGATGATGATCGTGATGATGATGAAATCTATATATATATTTCTATAACATTGCTTTTTCCATTACAGACAGTTCGGGTTAGAATCAGGAACAAACACGAACTTCAGCATTTACAAGATCAATTAAATAAGAAGCATTTATATTATTATTTTATTTATAAATACCCTTTACCCGCGACTTCGCTCGTGTATACCATTACATCTGACAATTAAATTGACTAAATTTCAGATAAACACATAGGCACTTAAGTACATATTAAACACCCAAGACTCAACCACATACATTCGTATTTATTGTTTATACAAATATCTGCCCCGACCGGAAATCGAACCTGAGACCTCAAGCTTCGTAGTCGGTTCTCTCTAACCACTGGGCTATCCGGTCGTCGCTCAATGGGTTGTGGTATAAAAATCATTTTAAATGCAAGCTTTTTCTCTGACTGTACTTTTTATTGACTAGTACTTCTTTTGTCATCCAGCTTACATAAGTATACGAAATTTCAAGTTCATTCTTCTAGAAGTGCAAAACATACATAATAGGTAAATACATTACAAGTTAAATAAAAGCTTGTAATAAACCTGCTGTAGCTAGAACAAAGTGGTCTACTGCTGCTGAAATGATGATGATGATAATAATAATGCCTAACGGCGTGGGAATAATGGAAATGCTTCCAGGGTTCGTGTCGTCACCCTGGTTGACGCCACTATACCCACCACCGCCTGCATCATCCATACCTAAGGCTTATGTTACCTCTTAGTTACGGATCTAGCAGGATAATTATTAAGTAGAGGCAAACAATTAAGTAGAGACAAATAAATGAAAATTGATAAAAATACTCAATGATAGTAAGCGTTTCAATAAGACGAAACCTCAAAAAGAGGGAGCGAACTGTCACTTGGTTTGTAGCGTCCTTATTGGTTGCAACAAACCAAGTATCGTGATTGGTCGCCTTGTTCAAACGTCGCGTCACAAAATAACAAAGTTTTTTGACAGTCTTATTTATTTGAACTATCACCTTTTTTATTGTAATTTAAAATTGAAAATCGCATTAACAACAAATAACAAAAACACTGATTATTTGTATTTCAGACTTGATCTAGAATAACTCAAATTAAATTCTTAATTAATTAAAGCAGTAACAATAAATGGGGCCACTGAGCTGCGCACAGAAATGGAACTAGTAGCTAAATTCTGACCTATTGGGTATCGATAATGTTCAAATTAACTTCTATTTAAACAGTAAATATTCGAGGATTAAAATAAATTCAATTTTGATGTCGTTGGGCTATTATATGCCTCATCATTGTATTCGAATGGTTTTTCGGAGGCGAAGTGTGGACCACGAAAGAAGAGATGCGGAAGAAACTGGAAGCATTTAAAATGTGGTCGTGCCGACCAATAATGCTGTGTATCAGTTGGATATAATACAATAATGAAGTTCTGAAGCGAACGCATAAAAAACTTGAAGTTGTCCGGACAACCAAACAGAAAAAACTTATTTAGTCCATGTTCTGTGAAACGACCAGTACCTACCGTCTCTTGCAAATCAAACAATAATGATGAGTAATATCTGAACAACACCAACACCATCTACACATGGCGAAATTTTAAACCTGATACAAAAACGAGAACACGATACGGATAAGCTCGTTGAAATGGCAATGGTTGGGGTCCAAAAGTTCTGGAATAGAGACCATGAACTGGCAAGCGCAGCGTGTGACGTCCACCAACGAGATGGACGGACGATTTGGTGAAGGCCGCTGGTTCAAGGTGGATGCAAATCGCTTCCAATCGTAATGATTGGGCATCAATGAGGGAGGCCTATGTCCAGCAGTGGACGTCCTACGGCTGAAATGATGATGAAGATGATGATGAATATCTGAAGAGCGCAGGATTGGCAGGCGTAAAATATCGTGGCTCCGAAACATCCGAGAATGTACCAGAATAAAGACAGTGGAACAGCTGTTCAGGCTTGCTCTGAACAAAGAAAAGTTTAAAGAGCTGACTACTGGTCTTCAGTAATTGAATTGGCATTTGATGTAGAAGAGGGTCTTCATTGAAGTATCCAGACACGACCTCCCTCTGTGTAGTTAGTACGACTACTAGAGCTGATTTCAACTCAACAATATGTCACTTTAGACGCGCACAAATTATCTAAATTGTCACTTTTCCCCGCTCTGTTGCTCGTCCAAATTATTTACTGACTATTATAAATATTAAATATCATAATTTCCATAGAATGACCAAGGTCAGTGAAGTTTATGGTTTTCCTGTACTTTTGGTATAAAAGGGCGCAGATAGTTGGAAGCGACACAAGTGACAATTCGACAATGAAGTACATCGCTTTGATTATGGCTGTGTTGGCGATTGTGTTTGCCGTTGTGGTAAGTAATAGACTCTAGAACCATTCCATAAAATATAAAGAAAAAAGCCGTGGTAATCTAGTGGTTTAACTTAGTGGTCTGAGGGCTCCTGTGACTCCTGTGACCTCTGACTTTTTCGGAATTTAAATCACATATGGAATACTGTTGCCATCCTTGGAATCAGCTTGCAGCGGCAGTATTTCCGGTTCGGTACAGTCAACAGCATAAATAAGTGATCATTTATGTACCTTGTCACATTAACGTCATGTTTGAAATGTCATACAAAATTGCCAAACGATTGAAAACGACAAGGTACAGAAATGACCACTTATTTATGCTGTTGACCCTACAACTTGGGGCTTTCAAAAAATGAGCCTAATATTTTCTCAAATAGCCGGCAACGCATCCGTAACTCAACTTGTGTTGTGGCTGTCCATGGGCGGCGGTGATTGCTTTCCAAAAGGTGTCTCGCCTACTCGTTTGCCCCCTGCCATATAAAAAAATTACCATGAGCTTTACGGTGAATGTAAACATCGTTAGGAAACCCGCATACAATCGCGAAGTAATTCAATGGTGTGTGAGAATTTGCATCGTAAAAATCGCGTGGTAAATTCGGCCCGAGCCCTCACATTCTGAGAGGAGACCTGCGCTCAGCGCTGGAACGTATTAAACTAAAGGCTTCGTGGAGTGGCTAGGCTACCCCGTGCATCTGGAAATTGTTCGTGTATTTGCTTTGATGTATTTGTTGTTATTCCACATTCTAAATCTTGGCAGGACTACAATGCTAACTTCTTTACTCATGACAGTCGAGGAAACTGAATCGCGTACCAGAGTGGCACCTGTCCTCTTTACAGACAATTTCCCGATGATTTCTTTAGCAGAAGTAGGGAACGTCAACATGACATTTGCAACAAAAAGGTTCCACCCTGGTACCCAATTCAGTTTTCTCGACTGTACCTACAATTTATAGTAGACCAAGTTAGTACTTTAACATTTTTCGTGACAGTTCCTACATCAAACTAAAATCAATAAGGCTCATTTTCACATTGACTTGTAAGCGAGAACAGCCTTTAATGTTTTAAGTCGTAAAACTGACATTGAACCTAAGGGTCGTAAAGTAAAGGAAATACTTGGTCAACTAATAGACACGATCATCACCACCCACAAATATCAACAACTCTAAGAGAGTCACTGATCTGTTGCCGGCCTTTAAAAAAGGAGAGGGAATAAGGGAAGAGGAGGGGAGAAGTATTGGGCCCTCGGCGCTCTCACAAACCGTACGAAACGCAGCAGGAGTACTGCTGCTTCACGCCGGTGTTCTGTGAGAGGATGGTACTGCCCCAATATGGTTTCTTCGGCAGATGTACGAAATGTCGACACGACATGTGCAGCAGAAAGGTTCCCTGGTACGCGATTGAGTTTCTTGATCTATATTTCTGGATTTGTGTTTGTCAGAGCGGCATGGGTGTCGGCGGCCATGCTGGGTTGACCGAGCCCAAGAAGGCGGCCTGCGGCGGCGGCGGCGGTGGCGGCCCACCACCACCACCACCACCATCCAGTAAGTTCATCATTGGCCTATACCACAGAATATATAATAGTACTAACGTATAGTCGGGGTAAAAAAAGGTTCGTCACTTTTCGACCTTAACTCGTTGACATAGAGTCGAAAAGTGACGAACCTTTTCTTACTCCGTCTATACAGTAGAATGGCCACGCTCCGCCCCGCACCGATTCGAGTTACCCCTCCCCCCAAGGCGCCATTGCTTGTCGCCGCTGTTCACCAGTATGGTGCGCGTGCGATGTATGTAGGCGTACGCGTGTACAGACGTCGTCGTGCTTATGTAGATTCAAGAACGCGTATTTTGTGCGTCGTGTCCGCCGGGTGCCTATACTGTAAAGATTTAGGTACTTTAATAAATGTAAACAAACATCAGCTGCCAACACGACCAAAAGTTATGGCGTCGGTTCAGCCAGCCAAATGGAATATAGGTAATGGCTATAATATCATGAATGATGTTAAGTACTCCAGGTTAAGCCTAGGCATTTACCCATATTTTTCTCTATTCCAGACAGTTCGGGTTAAACGTAACAACCAGCAACTCCCGCACATGTGTGTCCAATAAAACAAGTCGCAAATTACTAATAATCGTTTTATTTACAAGATTACCTCGTTCACATTTCGATATGGCAGATTCGTCGTATAAAAATAGAAAATTATACAAAATAATGTTCGTTACTTAAATTACACTTTTTAATTTTGGCAACGATAGAGTATTTTAATTTTTTTTTTTTAGATTTCATACTTTCCTTCTGTGGCAATTATTATTTTGGTAGAGTCATGCAAAAAATTTAGTACCAACGTATACACAATGTCGTGTTCTTTTAATATAATAAGCCTTCTATAGCTACTTTCGCTATAGGAGCATTTCCCAAAAAAAAATGCCTTTTCGAAAAAAAAATTCTTTGAGAAATGCTCATAGAGAGATTTCTGTGCTATTCATTTTGTATGTTATTTAGACCTCTACATAACACAAGCGCCATCTCCATTTAGTTTCTTTACTGAGTTCATAGATGGCACTATTGAGTCAAGCAAAGGTGAAAATGTCATACGAAATGAATGGTATATAGACCTCTCTATACTAAAACTAGCTAGAGCAGAGCCCATATTGTCTAACGCTTCTGACGCTTCTGTTTCACCATCTCTTTCGGTCATCATCTTATACCGTTTGACAGATTGAAATAGTGATTGCGAAGGCACACGTCAGAAGAGTTACGGTGAGTGTCCACCTAATCCGTTGTCGGCCGAAGTATGTTCGGGCGTCGACGTCCGAACTCGCCCGATCGAATCAAACGTATGTAAAGGAACGAGAGCTTCTACGCTGCTACCGTGGTGTAAGCGTACCGTAGCAGTGTAGGCGCTCTCATTCCTTTACATACGTTTGATTTGATCGGCCGAGTTCGGACGTCGACGCCTGAAAATACTTCGGCCGACAACGGATTAGGTGGACACGTAATAGACAATAAGTTTATCATTTTAATGGAAAGCAACGTTTTATAGTTGCCGTGTCAAGATATACCTACTTTATAACGGCTGTCGACTACAGAAAATATGCTTATTTTTCATTGTTTCCACAACTTAGTTATTAATATTAATATCAGTTGATCGTCTTACAATATAATTTTCTAGAATTCAGTTCGATTTGGAATATAATAAGCTATGATGTGTTTAGGATATTGTCAAAGATAACATACTTTGTTTATAGAGGACCATTCTAGAGACTGGTACTATTTAACCAATGGTTAATTAGAAGTTGGCATTTAATAGCCATAATTAGTGACATTATTGTTGCATTATTTTTAGCTTATTTTTGTGGGCTGATTACTAACACCCCAGGCCGCTATTTCACGATTGTGACAATTGTCTGTAACCAAAAGACAATTTTGAAAATAATTTCCTATAGAATTGCTTATAAAAATGTCGTGAAACAATATTTATTTCTAGTCAACATCATTTTGTAGATTTGTCGGTTAGTCTTGACGTGACATTAAAACTGTCTGGCTTGCGTTACAATTTGTGGTGTCTCGCGGTTAACATTGCGCGTATTTACAAAATAGTTCTTCGTCAAAATAGTATCAATTGATGATAGTTATTGACAATTGTCACATTCGTGAAATAGCAGCCAGGAATGACTCGCGCAAATAAGGTGGTAAACTATTTGTATAAATTCGATGTGGCTCTCGAATACGTCTCTAGAGTCATTTAGTAATAATTATGGTTAGTTACCTTTCGGGTAATATTGTCAAGAACCCTGCTACATTTTCGCTATATTGTCACCCCACAAAATTATAAATTAGATCATCATATTCCAAATCACCCGTTCCTTTCTCACTCGTGCCCCAGCTCCTGTAGAGGTACGCTCTCCTCTTCCTTCTGCAGCGCCTCTCTCTCTGCCGCGATCCGGGCGTGCTGTTCAGCGATCACTCGGAAAAGTTCGGCGTGCTTCGCCGTGGCGGCCACGACGGCAGCTGATTGGCGCGGCAGAGCTGCTTCGGCCACTGAAACGTTACGGTGATTGGTTGTTATTAACGAAAATACAACTAGTTCCGTATTCAGAAAAAGTAATTACATATTTTTTTTATCATGAGAGAGACGCAAACGAGCAAGCGGGTCATCTGATGGAAAATGATCACCACCGCCCATAAATATCAACAACTCAAAGAGAGTCATTGATCTGTTGCCGACCTTTATAAAAGGAGAGGAATAGGGTAGAGGGAGGGGGAAAGGTATTGGACCCCCGGCGCTCTCACTGACCATACGAAACGCAGCAGGAGTAGGTACTGCTGCTTTACGCCGGTGTTCTGTGAAAGAACTGCCACGGACGAGTCAGCCCAATCGTGATCCAGCGGCTAGCTACAACATGGCTCTACCACTACTAAAATATAAATAGTATTTTGACCCATATTTTTGGTGGGCGATAGGACCTAGTGTAAGATCAGCCTGGATTCCTCATCATCATCATCATTTCAGCCGAAATACATCCACTACTAAACATAGCCCTCCCCAAAGGTTCCCCAGACAGACCGGTCCAGCGCCATCAACATCCGACGCGTTCCCGCAACATTAACCAGATCGTCGCTACATATTGTGCAATACCTATCTAGACTGCGTGAACTGCGTCCTCCGGTTCGTGGACGCCATTCGAGAACCTTTTGGCCGCATCGGCCATCAGGTCTAAGACCAATATGGTCTTATTTATTTGCCAACTGCCACTTGAGTCTTGCGATTTTTCGAGCTAAGTCAGTGACTAGTTCTTGCGGATTTCTTAATTTCTAATGTGATCCCGCAGAGAACTCCGAGCGTAACCCTCTCCATCGCCCTGTGACTTTGAGCTTTCTTATGAGGCCCATCGTTAGGGGCCACGTCTCAGTGACATAAGGCATCACTGGCAACACATACTGTTCAAAGACTTGACTTGAGACTGCGGTGTATTAGATGGCAAGATACTGCGGAGCTTCCTGAATGCGTTAGACAATATGACCTCGGGTCTGGGTGATAGCGTGGTTAACTTCCTGGTAATGATGAGATAACTTACCAGCAGGATGAGGGTATGACGCATGCTCCTCAGCAATTTTGGCGTACAACTGGTAATGACGATTTTTGGCTTTGGCCACGGATTCCGAGTCAGCTGGCAGTTCTGGTGGCGTGTCGCTCAGGATCGGGTGGAAACCTTCCTTGTCTGCTACGTAGTCGACCTTCCGAACCTTATTCCGAGGGTCCACGTAGGAGAAGGTACCTGAAATGCGATGGAAGCAAAATTTAAGATGATTTTGAAATTAATACAGGTCGAAGTGAATTACCTAAGCCGTGGTGGCCTAGTGGTTTGACCTATGGTCTCACAAGTAGGGGGTTGTGGGTGAGCCCGAACCTTTGAATTTTCAAAATTTATATGTGAAAATTTGAAATTTACCATGAGATTAACGGTGAAGGAAACATCGCAAGGAAACTTTACACATCTGCAAGGAAATTTGATGGTGTGTGTGAAGTTCTTAATCCGCACTAAAGCCCCCGAGGGAAATACGGCCCAACACTTCTCGTACATACACTATATAGATAAATGGCAACATTGCTTTGCACACACATCCTCTCACCCCAAACGCCGTCGTGAGTAAATAAATTGCGTGAAGCAGCAGTACTACCTGCTGCGTTTCGTACGGTCAGTGAGAGCGCCGGGGGCCCAATACCTCTCCCCCTCCTCTATTCCCTCTCCTTTTTCCTTAGGGCTGACAACGCACTGGCATCGCGTAAAGCGCTGCGAGTGTCTATGGACAGTGGTGATCATTTAACATCAGGTGACCCACTAGTTCGTTTGTCTGGCCTCTCTAACATAAAAAAAAGTAGCCGAAACCTACACCCTTTGGAAAAAGGCTTAGGTGTAATGTGTGTGTACCTCTAACAACACCGCTGCCGTCGCTGACTTCAGCATGATGCCTGTCTGTATGTCCCGGAAACCGTCCAGCCGTGTAGGCGAAGGCGTACGGCCTGGGTGGAGGTGACTCCGTGCTGGGCTCGTGCTCCAAGTGGGACACGTCGGCTCCGCACATCGCCAGGGTTACGAGGAACAGCGTAGGGTACAGCATCTGAAAGCACCAGAAGAACATGCTTAGACTTAGATAATTATTTGATTAACGAACGAAAACTTATTTAACCTGTAGGTATTTCATACTACATACAAACTGAAATATAGATGCACAGAAAAAACCCCAGAAAAAAGACCAATGCTGGGAATCGAACCCAGGTCCTCAGCATTCCGTGTCGTGTGCCATACCACTACACCACCATATTGGTCTAGAGGTTAGACACGAATTTTTCCCATACATCGTACATTTCAGTCTGTTAAATAATCACCTTATGCAGTGTTATTTAACCTGCTCCTCCTTTGCTACCTCAAGTGTAGTACATACGATAACTACGTATGTGCAACACATACATATATATTATATTTTACCATGCAGAACCCACCCTCTTCTACTTTACGAGTTAATGTTCAAAGCTAAAGCGAGCGCTCATCGGCACCCAAATAAAACAAAAAGACGTAGGCACTGATCGTGAGTTCAACACACGCTAAAATTAAAAAAAAAATAAAACTGAAAAAGCCGTGGTAACACAAAGGTTTGACCTATGGCCTCTTAAGCAGAGGATCATGGGTTCAAGCCCGGGCATGCACCCTTTGAAATGTAACATGAGCTTTACGATGAAAGAAACCCGTGTGGGAGCTATGGTCTCACTCTGAGAGGAAGCTAGTGCCCTGCAGAGGGACGATTATAGACTCGATTGATGATGAGAAAATGTGCTCCCTCTTTGTTATTTTCTTTAGCTTTTCTGTCTGAAAAGCACGCGCTACCATTAATATTTTGGGACATCATCTACCAGTTTTTTTTTCGTTTCTTGGTACTTAAACGTCAACAAAGAATAGTGAACTGGCTACCAATAATTATTATCAATAAAATGAAAATCATAAGGAAATCATGGCTTATAAATAAAAGTATTCAGTAATCAGCTAAAAATGCCTAAGTAAATATTTTTTAAAGCAACCATCACGGATACAAAACCGAGGTGTTTACGCCGTAACAACTCCGGACCAGTTGGCGGTTGGCATTTTAATTTACAAAAAAAAGGTCACTCGTCCAGAAATGGTGTAGTTTGAATTCTTGTAAGGTGACTTGGCTTTATATTTATACTAGCCTTCTGACCGCAGCTTCGCCCGCGATAAATTAATTTTCCCGTAGGAAAAGGTATAAAGTAGCCTATGTCATTCAGTGATAATGTAGCTTTCTAACGGCAAAAGAATTTTTGAAATCGGTCCAGTAGTTTCGGAGCCTATTCAATGCAAACAAACAAACAATCAAATCTTTCCTCTTTATATTATTAGTATAGATAAATAATGTAAGTATTTTTAGGATCGCCCCGAACGACTAAAGAATTTTTGGTATACTTTGATACAAAAACCTGTTGTACGCGTTTGTGTACGTTCTACAAGCTGTGAAGTATACCGCGGGTATCAACCACAAATTGTTTTCATAGCACTATCAAACCTTTTTCTTTTTCACCGTAAAGCTCATGGTAAATTTCAAATGTTATTTTGGCCCTGCTTGAGGGGCCATAGGTACTATAAGAGCCCGTTGTTTGTCAATAGTTAAATAAACTAATAGTTAAAATATATGGCAAACATAACAATAGTTAACGCATTTCAAAGGCAATTTGACTATTAGTATCTTTAACTACTGATCAAACAACAAGCACTTAGCTACCAAAACTTGAAGAGATTATTTTTAAAAGCTTTAACTTGAAATGTTTGTGTGTGTATATTTGCCGAGGTCAAATCCTGCACACCGAACTTCATTCACTTCAAGTGATCAAATTCCAATTCAAATGAGTTTTTTTTTTATTTAATTTTTATCAGATTGGCTTGAGATGTGATACAGATGTACAACGTGTTTTTTTTTTTCAATTTACTTTAACTTCCATACATTCACAGAAACTACCTTTTTCCCTGTGTGTGTTTGGTTGTATAGGTAGGCTACCTACATAGCAAAATTTATCATCATCATCATTTCAGCCGAAAGATGTCCACTGCTGAACAAAGGCCTCCCCCAAGGCTCGCCAAACAGATCGGCCCTGCGCCATCCGCATCCAATGCGTTCCCGCTACCTTCACCAGGTCGTCGCTCCATCTTGTTGGAGGCCTACCTACACTGCGTCTTCCGGTCCGCGGACGCCACTCGAGAACCTTTCGGCCCCATCGGCCGTCAGTTCTACGGGCGATGTGCCCTGCCCACTGCCACTTAAGTCTAGCGATTCTTCGAGCTATGTCCGTGACTTTATTTCTTGCGCGGATTTCATCATTCCTAATGCGATCCCGCAGAGAAACTCCAAGCATAGCCCTCTCCATCGCCCTCTGAGTGACCTTGAGCTTCCTTATAAGACCCATCGTTAGCGGCCACGTCTCAGTGCCATAAGTCATCACTGGCAACAAACACTGGTCAAAGACTTTTGACTTGAGACACTGCGGTATATCGGATGACAAGATATTGCGGAGCTTCCCGAACGCTGCCCAGCCGAATCTAATTCGTCGATTGACCTCTTTCTCGAAGTTGCACCTACCCAATTGGATTGTATGTCCTAGATAGATATAGTCGTCAACAACTAGCAAATTTTAGCAAAATTTATAGCTAGGCCGTTTCACAGAGTTCTCGCCCGCGCAGTACAGAAGCGCGGGGGTAGACGACAAAAGGGGTTGAGAGAGGTGCGGGCGAGAACTCATTTATAGTATAAATCTTCCCAGGTGAATTTTTCGCTTCGAGCCATTACATTAAATTTGAACCTTAATACTATGACGATACCGTTTGTTTTGAAAGATAAGGGCTCGAAGCGAAAAATTCACCTGGGAAGATTTATACTATAAACGGTTTAGCTATAGAATCAAATATTAATACTTTTAGACGACCAGATGGCCTAGAGGTTAGAAAACCTGACTACGAAGCTTGAGGTCCCGGGTTCGATTCCCGTGTCGGGGCAGTCATTTGTATGAAAAATACGAATGTTTGTTCTCGGGTCTTGGGTGTTTAATATGTATTTAAGTATGTATCTATCTATATAAGTATGTTTATCCGTTGTCTAGTACCCATAACACAAGCTTTTACTTATTTATACACAAGCTTTTACTTTTATTACTTGGGGATTAGGTCAATTGGTGTCAAATTATTAAGACTTATAGAGCATGCTCACTAATATCTAAACAAAAAAATATCACTTTCCAGTAGGTCAATGCTCTCAAACAAGTGACATGACACTGACGTGCAACCTCAAAGACAAAGAGATTTATGTTAAACAAACTCATAGTAGGAGAGCTGTTTGACATTTTGGGTAGGTATTTGAGACATCCTGAAAACTTGTTTAATCAAGCACAGAACCACAGACCTGGCTGACTGACCTAGCTGGCTCATTTTTTTTAATTGATTGTCCATCGGAAATTATCTGTATTTTATTTAAAATATTCTCTAATTGTAATAATATTCTCTTAAAATTTTAGCTTAGTTTTTGCAAGCATCTGGCAAAGTTTAAGTCCCGACTAAAGATCTGGCAATTTTAAAATATAAAAATTTCAAAATGCGTCAATGACTTTTTCTTTAAAAAATTGTATCTGTAAAAGTATGAGGGTTGATTTAGCTCCCTCCCCGCCACCTGTCAGTCAAGTTTGGTAGTAGGGGAGCCCAAGAGGGGATTTGGGGAGTTACTCGAGCGCGGCAGATTAATATCCGGGCGATACCTTATACCCTCTAGAGTACCCCCATTGAATATGAGCACTTCATGTGGGGGGGTTTGCCTGGGGCACATCGTCAAAATACTTAGTAAAAAAATAGATTCTTTGCAATACTCGAGCGCGTCAAACCAAGGCTCGCCAAACAGATCGGTCCCGTGCCATCCGCATCCAACGCGATCCCGCAACCTTAACCAGGTCGTCGCTCCATCTTGTTGGAGGCCTACCTACACTGCGTCTTCCGGTCCGTGGACGTCACTCAAGAACCTTTTTACCCGACTGCGAAGAAGGAAGGGTTATTGCCCCATCGGCCATCAGTTCTACGAGCGATGTGCCCTGCCCACTGCCACTTGAGACTGCCGATTCTTCGAGCTATGTCAGTGACTTTAGTTCTTGCGCGGATTTCACCATTTCTATTGCGGTCCCGCAGAGAAACTCCGAGCATAGTCCTCTCCATTGCCCTCTGAGTGACTTTGAGCTTCCTTATGAGGCCCATCGTCACCCAATGATCGTTAGGCAATGAAATATTTACAAAGATTTACACATAAATATGTACTACTTTTTCCCTCGTAGTAAAATATCATACAGACAAAGTACTAAACTATATTTACTCAATTTTTGATACTTCACAAAAAGCATAATCATGGCTAAAAGAAAGGAAAGGAGTAAAACCAGGAATGTATAGATAATTATATGAAGAATCTACCGTTTCATCAGAGGGCTCAGTGTGTCCTTTTCTGACTGCGCAAGTAAGAAAGAGATGCACTGGACGATAAATGGAAAAACCTTGAAGCGTTAGAAACGTGAGATTGGCGTAGGTCGCGTAACAGATGAGATGAATGCATTATTGTTATACCAGTAGTTATAATGAGTCTTTTTCGAAAAAATTGTACATGGTTCAGAGCTTAATCAAAACAAAATCACGATCGCTTCCTTTGTGTTACGAAAGTTAGTCATACAAAATAAATGGGTAACTTTCGTTACACAGAGGAATTGATTCCTACTACTACTTTACTTAGGTTTTATTTTTGAAAACGACTCATATAGCGTGTAACAAAAACCCTGATGGTAATGTCCTGAGTAAACAAAACATTATTATAACTCGTCCGTCAATTAGATTATCATAAAATATTGTTTATTTTTTTCAATCAAATAAATCATCAATATCATCATTTCAAATAATTTATTGAATCAGGCGTTACTTTGCGGAGGTCCATATTAATGAACTGAAACAATTACTTTGCTCATCCGCGACCTTACGATAGTTACGTTTATGCAAGAAATGTGTGTTCATGCAGGTCCTCCACCCCCACACTGTACGAACACACACAAATCACACAAACCCAACTATCACCACCACCAAACTACACTGACGCGTTTCGAATTCAACCAGAGCTCATCTTAAGAGGCAGCACCACAACCGTATGCTATGCTACCAAATGTTAAACTAAGAAACCAAAACAAATGTTTTACCTTACTTAACGACCGCTGTAGCCTAGTTGGTAGTGACCCTGCCTACGAAGCAAGAGGTCCTGGGTTCAAATCCCGGTAAGGTCATTTATTTGTGTGATGAGCACGAATATTTGTTCCTGAGTTATGGATGTTTTCTATGTATTTAAGTATTTATTTATCTATATAAATATGTTTATCGTCGTCTAGTACCCATAGTACAAGCTTTGCTTAGTTTATTTTTCTTTTTCTCAAACTACCCCACAAAAATTAACTTTTATTTAATTGACATATAAAATTACCTTGAATTTTTGTTTATTTATTGATAAGGCATATTTTATTAATACTGACTGTTCAAATTAGACCCAAGCCGCAGTAAAGGAGAAGATACTAAATTTACCTGTTCATTAATAATAGACCCCATAGTGTTGTACCTATTTATTTCCATGCATTCCAGAGCATCCAGACGCAACCCCTTGCCGCAATAATGTAACACTTCATAAGAATCCGAATCTAACAATGAATGATTTCATTCCATTTCATTTTTGGGTTCAAATCCCGGCTCGCACTACTGACTTTTTCGGAATTTATGTGCGAAATAACATTTTTACATCAGCTTTACAGTGAAGGAAAACGTCGTAAGGAAACCCGCATCCTGCGAGGTGAATATAGCGGCTGTCAAACGTGAGTGTCCAATCTATTACCCAGTATTACGTAATCTGTAGTACAGGGTTTTTGTTATACGCTTCGTAGAATCTGTTTTGCATGGCTGTTTAAGTAATCTCTTCTAGTCTAACGTTTGACATACTTGGCAAGCGCCTTATGAAGTAAGAGATAAAACAGATGGACGTGCACGACGACGTGTTCGACTTTGCTCGAAGTTGTTGACGACTATTATCTACCTGAGACATATACAATCCAATTAGGTAGGTTCAACTTCGAGAAAGAGGTTAATCGATGAATTGGATTCGGCTGGGCAGCGTTCGGGAAGCTCCGCAATATCTTGTCGTAAACATACCGCAGTGTCTCAAGTCAAAAGTCTTTGACCAGTGTGTGTTGCCAGTGATGACCTATGGCACTGAGTCAAATAAAAAAAAACCGCATCCAAACGTTCACCCGTTTAAGAGCTACGATGCCACAGACAGACACACACCAGATAAACACACACACACACTCACATAGCAGTAAAACTTATTACACTCCTCTTTTTGTGTCGGGGTTAAAAATGATTCCGCATTAACCTGACGGTCAATGTATAACGCACTTATATGTAGTTAGCAAAAAAGATAGTGTCAAGTACGCACATACGCACTAATTTCTAAACAAAATAAACTGTCACTTTTGACATTGACGTGACATGACACATCAAAGACAAAGAGATCCCATCAACAACATTACATTATATAAGAAGTTGCAAATCTCGCTAGGCAGTTCTGGGCCTGTCCGCACAGCGATATATCACCGCGAGGATTTTTAATCGTAATTCTGTAAGACATTAAATCTTATGGACGTAGCAGCGCGTCTACATCCATAAGATGCAATGTGTTACAGAATTACGAATAAAAAAACCTCGCGTTGAAACATCGCTGTGCGGACAGGCCCTTATACTGCAAAAAAGTTTTGAGATGCAATATTAAACCAAGTCGGTTATCTTAGTCAGTGCCGGGGGGTATAGAACTCGTTTTCCATCAAAGACAAAGAGATTAATGTATTTCCTGTAGTACCTATAGAAGTCCCATGTTATAAGATGCCTCCGCATTTCAATCTGTTTATCTCCTCATCAAAAACCAGTTCCGCGACCTTTCATCTAGTTACGTCATCCAATGCGCCGGACCACTTAATATATAATAACTATAGAATCACGATTTGTCACTCTAAATTATGAATACGAAAGTCTTTTTTGGATAAAATAGTGTAACATAAATTAAAAATTAAAAATTTTAAAAACACACATATTTTGAAAATAATAGTAGATTTTACACCAAGGGGATAAAGCACTGTATTATGTCACGGGTGCGATATTGAATCCTGAGCGTAACAAGGGACTGCAGATTTAACTCCCGAGCGTAGCGAGGGGGCTTTTAGTTGATTCCCGAGCAAAGCGAGGGAATTAAGATGGAGTCCTGAGAGCAGTGAAGAATTTAAGCGCGCCCAAGGCAAAATCCCCGAGGGAGGAGTATACTCACTTTTCTCACCTCTTGCGAGACAATAAAAACCAAGGCTACTAGAAAAATACTCGAAATAGACCAGAAGCACTGATTCCGACATAGACTTTGCGCTTTTCGCAGTTTTCCATTTGTCGATATCATCGTAAGCTTTTAAGTATTTTTCCTTCGACTTCTCTGGAATTAGATTATTACCTATATTAACCAAAATAAATAAATAAATATAAATAAATATTAGGGGACAATCTTACACAAATCGACCTAGTCCCAAACTAAGCAAAGCTTGTACTATGGGTACTAGACGACGATAAACATACTTATATAGATAAATAAATACTTAAATACATAGAAAACATCCATAACTCAGGAACAAATATTCGTGCTCATCACACAAATAAATGCCCTTACCGGGATTCGAACCCAGGACCTCTTGCTTCGTAGGCAGGGTCACTACCAACTAGGCTAAAGCGGTCGTTTAAACAACAATGCCTAAGTCACTAAATTTCGTCGCATGTGCAAAGCTCATGGTGACTTTCAAATGTAAAATCGCACTTAAATTTTGATAAGCTCAGAGGTGCAAGCCCGGGTTCGAACCCACGGCTCCCTACTTGAGAGGCTATAGGTCAAACCACTGGGCCACGACTTGCAAATTCAAAACCACGTACAGGCTGGTAATAACTAAAATGACTTCATGTCCCCTGAACCGGTAGCATCTGCGCATTAGATGAGATCATTTGCATTCTAAATATATTTATTGGTATCCTGAACAGTTTTACTGTGAAGCTAATAAGTTAATAAGACCGCCTTGTTAATGTTTACGATACATAGTTAAATTGGAATTGTTTGTTTACATTTTACATTAGAGATCAACATGCAAAGTAATACAAAAAACCGGCCAAGTGCGTACGGTTGTGGTACCTGTAAGGTTTTAAGATGAGCTCTGGTTGAGTTCGAAGCGCGTCAGTGTAGTTTGGTGGTGGTGATAGTTGGGTTTGTGTGATTTGTGTGTGTTCGTACAGTGTGAAGGTGGAGGAACTGCATGAACACGCATTTGTTAAATAAACGTAACTATAAGATCGAAATTCCAGTAGGTTGTCGCAAGCGCGCGCCGACGCACGTTCATTCGTGTTCCACGGAAAAAATATGCCGCCTGGACTTTTATAAGTGAATGGTGAAACAGGGGGCAAATTTTAATATGACTATGCTAGAATTAATAGCTAATATAACAATTTGGAAGTTCTTATCGTGCTGTCCCTCTTACTCTTCTATAAAAAGCTATAAGCGTGAGCGGGATGGCACGATGCGAAGTTCGAAAGTTGACCTTCGTATTTAGTATAACGCTAGGGTACTGTAAGCATGGCAATGTGTTCTGCGCATTACAATAAATATCCTTTTTTGTTAGGATTCCAGAGCTAAAATGGCAAAAACGGAACCCTTATAGTTTCGCCATGACCGTCTGTCTCTTTGTCCGTCCGTGGCTTAGCTTAAAGAATATTAGTGCTAGAAAGTTTGCATGGATATAATATATAGCAATTATCCCGACAAAATGGTAAAACAACATGTAGAAAAAAAAATTTAATCCAAACTGCCAGCCCTTGTCACTGTCGGCACGCACACATTCTTAAGGAGACGGAGTAGTATAATCTGTGGCTACAATCCCGGTAAGTACCAAGATTTTGTACGGGATGCAGTATCTGTTACGAAGTAACTATTAAGTAATCTGTGGTAATGTTTTTTCTTTTTTTAATGTTGATGGCTTGAGGTCCCAAAGGAAGATCAGCACCGTTCACAAGATTGGCAATATTTTGCTGATTTGGAACCATTTTGTGACACAAGCATGTTATTTTTTCACTGTGTTATTTTTACTTTTATTGTTTTTTTTCTTTAATTTTCTTTGGTCTATGTTATCTATGTTAAATATTTCTTTCTTTCTAAGTATCGTAAGGTCGCGGGTGAGCAAAGTAATTGTTTCAGTTCATAATTACTATCCCATTTTTAATATTAGCAAGTGTCATCATCAAGCACACTTCAATATGGCTGAACAAGTGCCAAGATCGTTCACCTGCGCGCGCGCAGTATGTCGCCTTGACCCGCGAATTCGTAGCACTGTCACTTTATACGCAACATGACAATAATTGTGACTACTGTAATGCTAGCCGAAGGTTGCGGTATGTTAGGGCATTTCTATTTTTCGTTGTACCCTAAAATTTGGAAATTGTTAACAGGGAGTTAAAAATAGTTACTTTCGTCAAGTGCTATCGCTTTGACGGGGAATTTGACATGTTTCACGTCAAAGTTTTTTTATGTAGGTACCTAACTGACTTTGCAGAGGTTTATAAATTTACTTGGTGTCTTTAAATTACTAAAAGAAATCTCATGCACGAACCCAGCCTCTCCACGAGCGCTTCGACAATAATTATAAACCAAACCATGTGTAGGGTGACAATGATTTTAATTGAAGAGCGATTTCCAAATAATTTCCAAAAATGGAAAACGCTAGCAGTAAACACATTGCATTTAAACCCACTTTATATGCAAAGTAAATAAATAAATATCACGGGACAATTCACACCAATTGACCTAGTCCCAAACTAAGCAACGCGATGCTTGTACTATGGGTACTAGACAACGGATAAACTTACTTATATAGATAAATACATACTTAAATACATAATAAACATCCAAGACTCGAGCACAAACATTCGTATTTTTCACACAAATATCTAGACCGGGAATCGAACCCAGGACCTCAAGCTTCGTAGTCAGGTTCTCTAACAACTAGGCTATCCGGTTGTCTAAGAGTTTTAAATTTATCCTATTTATTTATTATTATTATTATATAGGTTTATAAAATCGAAAAAATTTCAGTTGTGTCGGACAGTATTCGAACCTGCATCACCCCCAACTGCGCAATGAACAGAGAAAACGCACGCCACGCCGCCGTGGCGACCACGGCTGTCCCATTTCAAAACCTGTAGTGTAGTGGTAGAGCCATGTTCTAGCTAGCCGCTGCATCACGAATGGGCCGGCTCGTCCGGGGCAGTATCACCCTCTCACAGAACACCGGCGTGAAGCAGCAGTAATCCTGCTTGCGTTTCGTACGGTCAGTGAGAGTGCCGGGGGCCCAATACCTCACCCCTTCCCTATCCCATCTATTCATTTCATAATAATTTAAAAAATCACTATAGCAGAGCTCTATGGATCTTTTGAAAATTATATTAGTGAGTGAGGAAATGAACTTCATTTTTTATCGATTCGGATTATCGAAACTGTCCCATCACTTGCCCCGAAACTGAGCGTCAGATAACGGGGTATACTTATTAGGTTTGATGTGGTCAAACGATAATCAATACGCTCATTTCAAAAGCCAGTATGGCACATAATTTCAGATAAAACATGTAAGTATTATAAGAAATTAAACATAAATATAAGTACCTGGATATCTGTCTTAATCTAGTTTACCAAGAAAGTATCACTTTTTGAACAAATATTGCAAAATTTTGTATGGCTGAGACAAAACATGTTTTTTTGCTCTCCTGTAAAGTTAGCTGAATGCCCAGATGCGTGTGCGACGTGCGCGTCACGCACCAGTCGTAATGAATGAAGCTGTAAGAAAGATGGCACACCAAGCACGCATCTAGTGCGTCATCTTTCTTACGTTTCATTTATTACTACTGGTGCGTGTGCGTGTCACGTCACGCATCTGGTGTGCGGCAGTCTTAAGTCAAAGCAGCCTGCGCCTCTATGTCTGCGACCTTGTGTTTTTTTCCAATACTGTTCGTTAATAAAAAGTTTGGTCGATACGTGACCATATACATATACGAATTGAAGGTTAAAATGCATAGTCTATGACTACTTAGCATGCACTGGCTTTGACTCAATTATAGAACTTAATTAAAATGTGGATTTATTATGGGTATCACACCGCATAAGTCGTGGTAGGTTAGTGTTTTGACCTAATGCGTCTCTAAGCAGAGGGTTTCATACACTGGCAAACCTCTGAGTTTTTCGGAATTTATGTGCGGAAAACCTGCACACATGCAAAAAAATTCAAGGGCGTGTATGGAGTATTCCGCAATATACCGCAGTATCTCAAGTCAAAAGGCTTTGACCAGTGTGTGTTGCCAGAGATGACTTATGGCACTGAGAGGTGGCTGCTGACGATGGGCCACATAAGAAAGCTCAAGGTCACTCAGAGGACGATGAAAAGTTTACTTGGAGTTTCTCTGCAAGATCGCATTAGAAATGATGAAATCCACGCAAGAACTAAAGTCACCGATAGCTCGAAGAATCGCCAGTCTCAAGTGACAGTGCGCAGGGCCGCAGGGCACATCGCTCGTAGAACTGACGGCCGATAGGGCGACGACCTGGTTAAGGTTGTGGGATCGCGTTGGATGCGGATGGCACAGGACCGATCTGTTTGGCGAGCCTTGGGGGAAGCCTATGTTCAGCAGTGGACGTCTTTCGGCTGAAATGATCATGATGATGATGGAGTGGAGTATTCGATCCGCACTGGGCCCGCCTGGGAACTACGGCGCGAGCTCTCAATTTGAGAGAAGATCTGTGCTCTGCGGTGGGTCGTATAAAGCTGGAATGATGTGTACTTTTACGTCAGTGATAAGATAGTGGCCCGCCCATTGCAATCTGGCTTTGGTAACGCCCCGTTGTTTGGTTTCTTGCAATGGAATTGTAAACGCAATTCGAATTATTTATAATGTCGTATCTATTTTGTGAAGTTTGTACTCAAAATACGGCCAAGTGCGAGCTGGACTCGCACACGAAAGACTATTGTAATACAACTCTGTGTATAACTATAAATTGCAAATTTTAAAAACCCCCAACGCAATTATGTCACTCGTATGTTTGAACATTAAGTCAATGCCCGTTATGCGTCTAATATCCCTTCCGCAGCTAACAAAAAAGCTGATAACTTTGAAACAGCTGAACCGATTTTGATGAAACATATCTAAGAACCATTGCCAAGAAACCTGCTTTCTATTAATAGAAAACCGCATTTAAATCGGTGCACCCGTTTAAGAGCTATGCCACAGACAGACACACACATAGTGGTCAAACTTATAACACCCCTATTTTTGTGTCGAAGGTTAAAAATTGTTCGATAACTGGTAAAAACTACGTGTTATTATAGTCAAGGAACCTGGACAAGGAATTGCGTCCCAGGGTGAAACCTTTTCTAAACCAATTTCACCATGATTTCTTTGGCAGATGTTTGGAATGTCAACAAATCATTTGCAATGAAAACGGTTCACCCTGATACATGATTTAGTTTCTTGGGCTGTACTAATATTATAAACGCGAAATTTTAATGGATGTATGGATCATACTAAATACAAACTGAAAAATGGATGCATAGAAAAAACCCTAGAAAAAAGACCAGCGCTGGGAATCGAAACCAGGTCCTCAGCATTCCGTGCCGCGTGCTATTCCCCTACACCACCACTGGTCAGGAGTTTAGACACAAATTTTTCCCATACATCGCACATCTCAGTTCGTTAACTAATCAGTAATCACAGCCGTGATACAGTTTTTTCTATGCATCCATGTTTAAGTTTGTATTTTAGTATAAAATATATGGATTTCACGGGATGAACGTAAAAGTAAAAAAATGAAGTGAAAAAATAAAAAATACAAAAAGATACTTCATAGAAAACTTGTTGGCTGTATAGACGTTTGTTACTCTTCCACGCTAAAATAGTTTGACGGATTCTAGTCGAATTTGGCACACAGATAGTTTATAACCTGGATTAACATTATAGAATAATTTTTATTCCAGAAAATTGTTCCCGCGGGATAACGATCAACGAATTCTTCGCGGACGGAGTCGCGGGCAAGTACAGTACTAATACCTCACTCTATCGCAAGGGGGTGTGGCACGCGCATTATGTACGTCGAAAGTTACATAAGATAAGATTCTTTGATTTGATTAGATCCATAATTTATGATAAGTTCCTTGCATAATGGTTTTACCACAATGATTGAAGCTTCAGGATGTTATAAGTGCTAAGTTTTTTTATAATTAATATTAAATATGAAACGGAGGAAAACGAGCAAACGGGATAATGATCACCACCGCCCATAAATATCAACAACTCAAAGAGAGTCACTGATCTGTTGCCGGCCTTTAAAAAAGGAGAAGGAATAGGGGAGGGGGAGTGGGAGAGGTACATTTGATAGCATAGTGAACTGTTGTGGTACCTACTCTGAAGATGAGCTCTGATTGAGTTCGAAACGCATCAGTGTAGTTTGGTGGTGGTGATAGTTGGGTTTGTGTGATTTGTGTATGATCGTACAGTGTGGAGGTGGAGGAACTTCATGAACACGCATTCCTTACATAAACGTAACTATCGTTTCAGTCTATTAATATGGACCTCCGCAAAGTAACGCGTGATTCAATAAATTATGAAATAATTCGTCCATAAATAATCAAGGTAAGTATTTAAATAAAAATGAATTGCAGAAAATGTAATGTAAGTAGGTACGCGAATAATTCAGGGCTACTACACCTACATATTTGTCTAATCTTTTTACCCGATGCTTTTTAGCGATGATAATACCGCCTATTTTCTGCCTGTATTTTTAATTCATAATAATTCATTTATTGCATAATTATAATAATAATCATGTCGTACGTAAGATCTTAAATAATAAATAGTATCCAGACATGAACCCTGATGGGCGCAGCAATTTATAATACATCCTTATATCACTAAATACTAAGTTCTTATACTACCTAAGTTCATTATAAATGTTTCATTATTTTACATGCATAAACAATTTTTAAACAAAATACAATTAATATCTAATCATGTCAATGATTTAGTTTAAGTAAATGTCATATCATTCATAAATTCCTCTATTGAGTAGTAACATTTAGTGATTAAAAATTCTCTTAATTTTCTTTTAAATACGTCGTCTCTCGTTTCGGTTTTTATTGCATCGGGTATTTTATTTGCTACTAATATACATCTATAATAAGGACCATTTTTGTACATTGCTAATTTTGCTACCGGTAATTACCAGTTTATTTTTATCACTGTACTTATTTACTGCTTTTTGTGTTCTATAAAGAATATTTGTATTATATTGTATTATACAGTCGCAAGGACAGGGTTATGTTTTTTTGTTGTTTAGTAGGTAACTATTGACAGAAAGTTTGCATGAAAGATAATGTTGTTTTTGGGCAGCTACAATATTACTAGGATTGGCATTATTGTATACCCTAACATGGGGTCACCTACCTACCATCTTGTAAAACTACCAATATTATTACAATGACCATGAATCTGAATACCCACATTTGCATTCCTAATATGACTTAAGATACTATATGTATTAGTCATCTAATTCGTAGAACCATGAGCTATCGGGATGTATCTAACGGTGCCAATTTAGCATCGCATAGTGAGGCCTTCGACGGCCTCGGCGCGGCCCCGACCTTTAGAGAATCACGAACAACACACCAGAAACCTAGCGTCTTCATGCGAGAAGACATCGGACGATGAGGCGTAATACATACTTGTAATAAATAATAATAATCTTCGGGCGATTGATACCAATTTGACCTAGACCCGAACTATGTTAAAGTGTGTACTATAGACAACGGTTAAGCATACACTACGGCGAGCGAAAAGGCTCATCCGCGTCGTCTGTGATGCGGTTTTTTGTCGCCAGAGCCTTCGTCATCGCAGAAGAGTGGCTTCCCAATCGGTATTCTACAGGCTACATTTCGGTGAATGTGCTTCGGAACTGCACGACCTTATTCCACCTGCTTTTTTGTTCTACAGGTCGCTCTTCATTCATAAACCGTACAGCTAAGGAGTGGAATTCCCTACCTGCGACTATGTTCCCTGAACACTACAATTTGGCCGTTTTCGTGTCTAGGGTGAATAAGCATTTACTAGGCAAGCGTGCTCCATCGTAGGCCTCATCTTCGCTTTCCATCAGGCGTGATTGTGGTCAAACGCAAGCCTATATTGTATAAAAAAACAAGAATTTAGATTCACCACAGCTGAATGCAAGGCCACAAAACTACGGAATGCTACTGACTATCAAATTCAAATTTGACAACACGTTTGAGCGTGTCTCACTGACGCCATTTCCTTGTTTTACTATTCCGTGAATTCCTCCGAACACGGATGTGGGATCGAAATGTAAGTGTGTTGCAACGTTGTTGCTGCAGTTTTTCAATCGCTTACATTAGCCTGATGTTATCTTGTTGGGCAACGCCACGCTTCACCTACTATCGAGTCTAGAATAATCGGATATCGAATTATGAAGATATGTTTAATGTTTAAATGTTTTAATGGAATGGTGAGTCATCATCATCATCCTAGCCACCACAACTATAGAGGTTAGAGAACCTGACTACGAAGCTTGAGGTCCCGGTTCGTTTCCTGGTCGGGGCAGATATTTGTCTGAAAAATACGAAAGTTTGTGCTCGGGTCTTGGATGTTTAATATGTATGTAAGTATGTTTATCCGTTGTCTTGTACCCATAGTACAAGTTTTACTTAGGGCCCTCGCCCACGGCGACTTTTTGTGGCGATGCAGTAGCTACAAAAAGTCGCCGTGGGCGAGGGCCCTTAGTTTGGGACTAGGTCAATTAGTGTACATAGTCCCATAAATCAATCAGTCAAGAATTTAATTTCCAACCCTCCTAAGTTTGAATATTTAACGGCAAACTGTTACCATAAGAGCTAGCTATGATATTGCTTTGACGTGTTGTAGTTGCAATTGGCATATCGACCTTAATGCCGACGACGACCGACATACGACGGCGATGACGATCGGATAGCCTAGTTGTTAGAGAACCTGACTACGAAGCTTGAGGTCCTGGGTACGATTCCCGGTCGGGGCAGATATTTGTATGAAAAATACGAATGTTTGTTCTCGGGTCTTGGGTGTTTAATATGTATTTAAGTATGTATCTATCTATATAAGTATGTTTATCCGTTGCCTAGTACCCATAACACAAGCTTTCCTTAGCTTACTTTGGGACTAGGTCAATTGGTGTGAATTGTCCCGTGATATTTATTTATTTATCTATTTATTTATATTTATTTATTTATGCATTGCGAATATTTAGCGACATTTTTACGAAATGGGTAGGGAATGGAATTCCTTGAGTGTATGTGGCAGGAGTAGCAGGGTGGAAACAAAATAGTCTCTGCCTACGCCTTTTCTGGGAAGGAGGCGTGATTGTATGTAGGTTTGTGCGTAAATTGTAAAGAAATATTGAAACAGCCTAGAGGCCTTATTGGCGCTACTAACATTTACTTACGCAACTTTGATATTGCAAGTTAGTAAGTAGGTAACTAGATATGGAAATCCTACCATGCATAAAGTCTATGTGTAATTCTTACTCGAGAAATAGGCTGACTAATCGATACAGTTTTTTAATTGAGATCGCGACGACATTAATTAAACTAATTAGTGAAAACAATTGCATCTCTATGCTTAATATTTAAGATGCAATCAGCAATTAAAGCCGAGATTAGAATTGCAAGACAAAACGTGCAAGTTGGATTACATTGAGAGGCAGTAAAGCGAACGAGATTGAAGTGGTCGATCGAGAGCCGTAATGTAATGCAACTTGCACGATTTTTCTTGCAGGTCTAAAATAGGCTTTAGATTAGAAGATAAGTTTTGTTATTTATTAATGTAAAAATAAATTAGAGAGACATAAACACTTAATGTTTTTTGTAACAAAAACGTAAATGCATATTTTTTGTACAAGTTTTCTTTGCACGTGATCACCAATTTTCTTAAGCATTTTCTCTCACACAAACTAAGTCCTAAGTATACACAATTAAAAAAATAGCCAAAAAGTTTCAACCGTTTTGCAGCAATACGCTTGGGCAATGGATTAGTTTATCAAAAAATATTTGTATGTTTTTCCAAGTCAATAATTCTACGATATCTAACTCTAAACTCGTATATATTGTTTGTTACGCTCCGCTATTTCTTGGGAAAATCAAAGCGACAGAAAAAAGGCCAGCATAAAATTGTCTGAATAATATGCAACCTCGAGAAGACATTTCTAATTTTTAGACTGGGCACAGTAAAAACGAATTATAAAAGCAGGACTGGTGTTAAAGTAAGTATAATATAATCGATTCAGAACAAGATCCTTTCAAGTTTTCAGTTATTTAATTAACACTATATAGTAGAGGTATATATATAAATTAAGACTCACCGTTGTTAATATTTCCACACAAGGTTTATTGGGGAATGCACGGCACTGACTGAACTGACCGAGTGAAGGTGAACGAATGGATCGCAATGCCGTACCGTTCACTCTCGATCTCATTCGCTAGAGCGAGCGGTGCTTTCGGCTTCTACGAACCAAACACGTGTTTTTGTCGTTAGATAAATTATAGTACTTTATGATACAGGTGACGTAAGGTTGGTTATTATATTACACTTGATGCGGGGTTTACAGGCCACAACAAACACGGAGCGCGGGGCGCCGGCGGAGCGTGCCGAGCGCGGTCAATAACACTGAATCAAATACGGTGTGCCGCGCTGCCGGTGTGTCACCGTATATTTGATTCAGTGTTATAGAGTGAGTGAGTGAGCTCTAAAGCACGCCATTTTGAATTATTTCCATGTATTGACTTAAATTTGACCCACTTGAGCGGTCGGATTGCCTTAAAATTAACCAACTTCAGTTTAGTGGCTGGATTTACTTAAATTTGAATGACAATTCAAGTCACAGTCAGCAAAAACCGATATGACCTTCAAGCTTTCAAAAAAGAGCGTACTCCTACCTAAAAGGCCGGCAACGCACTGTGACTCTTCTGGGCCGTAGTTACCTCGCGTGCCCAGGGCGGATTGGGAACATCACACACACCATTGAATTTCTTCTCAGGTGTGTGCAGGTTTCCTCACAATGTTTTCCTTCACCGTAAAGCACATGGTAAATTTCAAACATAATTTCGCACATAAATTCCGAAAAACTTAGATGTGCCAGCCCGGATTTGAACCCACGACCACGACCCTCCCGCTTGAGAGGTCAAACCACTAGGCCACCATGCCTTCATCAGTACCTAACCAATTTGGCAGTGGAATACAAAATCTAATAAAATCTCAATTTTTGATGACCTTGCCAGAATAAAATTGAAATAGCACTAACATCATTATCAAACAAATATTACCATTGTTAGGGTACCGTAGCCGAATAATGACAAATGGAACCGTATTTATATCGCTAATTTGTCCGTCTGTCAATTGAGATGAAACATAGGTGCATTTGGCAAGAACAGGTACAAATAAAAACCGGCCAAGTGCGAGTCGGACTCGCGCACGAAGTGATCTATACCATCTTCTTCTAATATATAAAAATCTCGTGTCACGGTGTTTGTCATTGAACTCCTCCGAGACGGTTTGTCCGATTTTGATGAAACTTTTTTTCTGCATTTAGTAGGTCTGAGAATAGGTCGTATTTTTATACCCCTATCCTTCGCAGACGGAGTCGCGGGCAACAATTAGTTATCTATAAAAACGGCAAAAAAATCACGTTTTTTGTATGGGAGCCCCTCTTAAATATATGTTTTATTATAATTTAATTATTTATTATTAAAGTGAATATATAACTAAATATTCTGTGAATATTTCAAGCGTCTACCTGTTGCTGTTATCAATATCGAGCAAAAACAAGCAAAAAAAATCACGTCTGTTGTATGGAAGCCCCCCTAAATATTTATTTTATTCTGTTTTTTTTAGTATTTGTTGTTATAGCGGCATCCGAAATACATCATTAATACAATGTTGCATCAAAATTATTTGCTTTTATTTAATATTAGTATGCTATGGATACATACCTATAAATTTCTACGGAACCCTTGGCGCGCGAATCTGACTTGCACTTGGCCATTTTTTTTCCAAATAGGAAATAACCTCTTCGTTTTAACCTTACTAGCATTGTCATAGCATTTTGGTTATTACTGTAACCAAATACGGTAGTGCTTACACTGTACTGTTATAAATAACGAATCAGTGTCAAGCTGAGTTCACACAAGCGAGAAAAAATCGTGTGTTTATTTTAAAATATCTTGATAACTTGGTATACTCCATCATCGAGCGGGTAGTTTGGTGTGCAATGTCCATAAAAAACTTTTTAATTGAGTTTTCAGATTTTTGGAGTTCCCGTACAGAGCTACAACGTTGAGACCTGGATAGTTTGTATTGCATATTACCTAATGTTAGGTAGCCACTAAACTGCCCGGAGTATATTGATAACATTTATTGTTACTTAGATATACATTTACGCAGTATTTTCATGATTCATGTTCATTATTTGAACAAGGACTTAAGAGGTATCAAATGTATTTCACTCAAGAACCGATGGCGTTACTCTTTCGTCTATCCTAATATGGAAGGTAATATTTTTGAAGGCGGTTTTGTTTTACATAAAACTGGCCTACTAACCACATACGAACGTCCAAACGAGGAGAGCGTCTTCATCCACAATATGCGCTTAGTATTCTAGTTTCCTTTGATACAATCATCATCATCATCATCATGAGAGTTTGGGCCGTAGTTCTCACGCGGGCTCAGTGGTGCGGATTGGGAAACGATACTTTTTAAGTAAGTGGTTTTCGAAGCCGTTACTTGCCAGTGATGACTTATGGCACTGAGACGTGGCCGCTAACGATGGGTCTTATAAGGAAGCTCAAGGTCACTCAGAGGGCGATGGAGAGGGCTATGCTTGGAGTTTCTCTGCGGGATCGCATTAGAAATGATGAAATCCGCGCAAGAACTAAAGTCACGGACATAGCCCGAAGAATCGCTAGACTTAAGTGGCAGTGGACAGGGCACATCGCCCGTAGAACTGACGGCCGATGGGGCCGAAAGGTTCTCGAGTGGCGTCTGCGGACCGGAAGACGCAGTGTAGGTAGGCCTCCAACAAGATGGAGCGACGACCTGGTTAAGGTAGCGGGAACGCATTGGATGCGGATGGCGCAGGGCCGATCTGTTTGGCGAGCCTTGGGGGAGGCCTATGTTCAGCAGTGGACGTCTTTCGGCTGAAATGATGATGACGACTTGTAATATTTGTCGAATTCGAGAGGAAAAGAGATCAGCTGAAGAACCAAAGTCACTGGCATAGCTCGGAGAGTCACCAGACTTAAATGCTCGTAGAACCGATGGCCGAGCAGCAAGGTTCTAGTCTAGAGTCAAATGCCTCTCACTGAACACACCGGCATGAAGCAGCAGTAATCCTGTTGCGTTTCGTACGGTCAATGAGAGCGCCGGGGGCCCAATACCTCTCCCCCTCCCTCACCCCTATTCCCTCTCCTTTTTAAAGGCCGGCAACAGATCAGTGACTCTTTTTGAGTTGTTGATATTTATGGGTGGTGGTGATCATTTTCCATCAGATGACCCACTTGGTCGTTTGCCTCCCTCTCATATTTAATATTAATTTTAAAAAAAACTTAGCATTTAAGTATAATATCCTGGAGCTTCAATCATTGTGGTAAAACCATTATGCAAGGAACTTATCATAAATTATGGATCTAATTAAATCAAAGAATCTCACTTTGTGTAAATTTCGACGTACAATGCGCTTGCCACACCCACACCCCTTTGCGATAGAGTGAGGTATTAGTACTGTGCTTGCCCGCGACTCCGTCTGCGAAGAATTCATTAATCGTTATTCCGCGGGAACTAAATATACAATTTTCTGGAATAAAAAGTTTTCTAATATTATTTATTTTTTATTAGCAGTGCGGCTGCTCACCGAATCTAAGATTATTTAAAAGCGAAAAAGTTTTTCGGGTGCGCCGGTGGGATTCGAACCCACGTCTCCTGGGTATGCGCCCCAACGGGTGTTCTAACACCCGAGAACCCGAATAACTTTTTCGCTTTTAAATAATCTTAAAAAGTTTTCTATATGCTAACTATCTGTGTGCCAAATTTGACTAGAATCCGTCAAACTATTTTAGCGTAGAAGAGTAACAAACATCCATACATCCAACAAGTTTTCTATGAAGCATCTTTTTGTATTTTTTATTTTTTTTAAATTCATTTTTTTTTTCAAAAAATAAAGTGTTGACCGCGTGCCGGAACACGTGGCGTGGGAAAGCCCCCAACACGATGGACCGACGATCTGGCAAAGATCACTGGAACTCTTAGGGGAGGCCTTTGTCGAATGGTCGTCTTTTAGCTGACTTGTCTAAAAGAAATAGTCACGTTACGTTTCAATAAAAACGTATAAAGATCTTGCTCGAATTTAGACGCAGCCTTAGTTAGTCGTCCGTCAAGTTTCGCGTACGCAGTTCAGTGTTGCAGACCGAATCTTAATCTCTCGCGGTTCAGACGCGCAGTGAACTGAGTTGATTTTACGAGTAACTTGTCTATGGATTATTGAGGAAAAACCGTAAGTTATTCTCACGTTTTTATTCAAATCTCAAAACTCAACGATAACTTGATACCTATCGTGAGGCTAAATTATAACAGGTACCTATGTAAAAAAACAGGAAAAAGATCCATGTCACTTAAGTCAAATCAAATCAATACACAAGTATACAATTATTTTCAATATTAATTAATAAGCATGCTATAAAAATTTTAGAATGCCTAAAGTATATTTTTGGCGTATATTAAAAAAATATTTTTGGAAGAGTCTGGTCATACTTTGTAACCAACAAAACAGTCTGGGATTTTTATTTCTGGATTATATATACATCCTAAAATGAGATTTTAATAAAATTTTATGTTGCCTAAAACATGTTTTTTGAGCTTAATATTTTGCAAAAGCCATATATATACTGCGCAGTAGCGAAATAACCGCAGCGCTCTGCCAGACTCGAAGTTCTAGATTTACACATTGATAAAATAATTTTTTTAAGGTTCCGTACCCAAAGAGTAAAAACAGGACCCTATTACTGGGGCTTCGCTGTCCGTCCGTCCGTCTATCCGTCTGTCACGAGGCTGTATCTCGGGAACCGTGATAGCTATTTATTATTTCAACGTGCCTAAAATACCTTCCCTAAATTCGTCATGAGCTCTGGGACTATATGTACAATATTAAGTCGGTTCCAAATAGAATTTACAATACGATAATTTTACATTAAATACATAAGTTACTCTTTGTTTGTTATTTATTCCAATGATAAAACTGATATTTTAGGTAACTCTACATCTCTCTCTGTTCATATTTCTACATGTATCCAACATTGGCTATCTGGAAGACATCGCTTTTGAGCGATAAGACTGCCTATTGTCTGCCTTTCTTTTTATTTTTAACCCCCGACACAAAAAGAGGGGTGTTATAAGTTTGACCGCTATGGTGTGTGTATCTGTCTGTCTGTGGCATCATAGGTCTTAAACGGGTGAACCGATTTGGATGTGGTTTTTTTAATAGAAAGCAGGTTTCTTGGCGATGGTTCTTAGATATGTTTCATCAAAATCATGCTCGTTTTGTAGAGATAAATACAGGGTGAATGAGCATTTACTAGGCAAGCATGCTCCATCGTAGGCCTCATTTTCGCTTTCCATCAGGCGTGATTGGGATCAAACGCAAGCCTATCTGTGCCTCTACCATGAGTTACACTAGTTTACAGTGACCGTACTCGCTAGCGACGACGTAAATGATTTGTATGGAGAATTGTACTTCCGTAAGTGACCGCTAGAAGCGCTGTATGCTTAGTATAAGTTTTTACTTCACCAAATACTTCTCGATCGCGTTTACGTAAAAAAATCAATTCTATGGAAACATGGACGCGCGAGCGCGGAGGCGCTGTCACATGTTTCCATAGAATTGATTTTTTTACGTAAACGCGATCGAGAAGTATTTGGTGAAGTAAAAAACTTATACTAAGCACTCAGTACACAATTCTCCATACAAATCATTTACGCCGTCGCTAGCGAGTACGGTCACTGTAAACTAGTGTAACTCATGGTAGAGGTACTGGTATAAAAAAAAACAGTCAAGGAATTTAATTTCCAGCCCACCTAAGTTTGAAATTGGTTTGAATATCATACATTGCAGCTCAGAGGGGACCCGGCTAATGGCCGGCCAGTGTAATATGGCTCTCGGAGTTAGTTCTAAGAACATCTGCTAATCTTATTCCTTAACTTACCTCTTGCCTCAAGCTGCTAGGTTTTCCAAACACGGGGTTAACCGGCCGTCGTACAATGGTAAATAGTACATTACTGCAGAGGCCGTGAAGTAAGGGATTGATGGACGAGATTTGGGGTATACGGCCGAGTCGTAGACGAGGCCGGATAAAACGAGTCCAGCAATTCCTCTTCCGGCCGAGGATTGTATAGAGCTTTTCTCAAACATGCATCATCATCATCATCATCCATCCATCCATCCATCCAACCATCCATCCATCCGTCCATCCATCCATACATCCACCCACACATCCCTCCATACATCCATCCATACATCCATCCATAAATCCATCCATCCATGCATCCATCCATCCATCCATACATCCATCCATACATCCATCCATACATCCACCCATACATCCATCCATACATCCATCCATCTATCCATACATCCATACATCCATCCATCCATCCATACATCCATACATCCAACCATCCATACATCCATCCATCCATCCATACATCCATCCATCCATACATCCATCCATACATCCATCCATACATCTATACATCCAATCCATACATCCATACATCCATCCATACATCCATCCATACATTCATCCATCCATACATCCATCCATCCATCCATCCATACATCCATACATCCATCCGTACATCCATACATCCATATATCCATACATCCATCCATACATCCATCCATCCATCACCATTAGTTTAGGCGGTTTTATAGAAATAAAACAAGATAGATTTTTTTAATGTCGTAAGTTGGCTGTATGTAATTTTTCCTTTGTCAGTTTAGTGTTAGTAAGCAAATTTAAAAAGTTACAGCAGCGGACAATAATGGTTTTTCATACTTACTTTTATGGCCTAGGCCAAGAAGTAATGTAGGGAGCCATAAACAACAAACTTCATGGCTTCATTTCGTGACATTAACGCATACATTTCAAAGCATGTTTGAGAAAAGTAGTTTTTACCCGTGCAGGTTTTTATGACCCTACCTTATCGGGCATTCGAGTTTTATTTCATTGACAGCAGTCGCCCCTGACTTTGTCTGCGCTGAATTTGTTTCGCAAATCTCAGGCTGGTTATTAACTTAGCAAAAACATAAAACAATATTATGATCTTACTCTAACTTTTAACGTAACATCTCTCTCGGGTCCTCTCGACATCTCTCTCGGGTCGGGTTCTCGGGTCTCGGGTGTATTTAAGTATGTATCTATCTATAGATATAAGTATGTTTATCCATTATCTAGTACCCATAACACAAGCTTTGCTAAGCTTACTTTGGGACTAGGTCAATTGGTGTGAATTGTCCCGTGATATTTATTTATTTTTTATTTTTATTTATCTAAATTACTTAATATTAAACGTGAAAGTTTATATGGATGGATGGATGTGTAGATGCTTACATATTCATGCTTAAACGGTTTAACGGATTGTGATTAAAAGACCCTGCAGCGAAAGTATGAAAAATGTTTTTCACTCAAATTTACTGAAATTTTGATATAATTTAGGTATTGACTTCCGTGTCAAAATTTAGTATGGACGTAAGCACCAGAAAAGATTAGTTTCTGAATTATTGAATCAAGATGACGTAAGACGTTAGCGGAAGACGTTTTGCGTATTATCATTATCAAGGATGATATTATTATAGACTGGATTAACAATCGCCATAATACAGATCGGCCGCGGAAAAATAGTTCGATTATTAAATCTAGATGGCGCTGACATACAGCCCGAGGGTTTGAAAGCAAAACAATAAGACTACAGATATTTCATATTACGGCAAATGTATTATTATGCAATATTTTTGAAAAATAATACATTTGTAGTAATATGATACAACTGTAGTCTTATTGTTTTGCTATCAAAGCCTCTAGCTATATTTCAGCGCCATCTAGATTTAATAATCGAACTATTTTTCTGCGGACGATCTGTACTATGGCGATTGCTAATCCAGTCAATAGATGTGACGTTATCTATGAAAAGGGACCTTATTGTCGGTTCTAGTTTCCGAGATAATCACGTTTAAAGTAAAATGTCGAAAAAAAACATATTTTCTTTTTTTACTCCATTATAATAAGCACTCTAAATTGTAATTTGACATAGACACAGGTTTTTAAATCGATTTTTATGGGTTAAAAATATCCCTTAAAGTTTAGTGAGAAAGGGACCTAACTGTCGGTGTCTCTGTCGTATGCTTTCTGTGTGAGCTGTATCGGTTTTTGAAGACATGACGGTACTTGTCGGCGCGGCACCGCAACCGCTCTTCTTCCGTCTAAAAGAAAAACTCCTACATGTTCTTACGGGTCGTATCAAAACATATAAAGTTTAAAATTAATAATGGACGAAATACATAAAGGTCATTTGATGTAATGCAATTTTCTTGGAAATTATCAACTTTAATACAGGATTTTCATAAAATAAACCTAACCTAACCTAAACCAATCTGTAGATACACGATTAAAAAAGTTCGTTTTATCAATAGTTTCATAGAAAATTTTAGTATATATTATGACCATTATCTATTTCGTCCATTATTCGTTTTAAACTTTATACAGGGTTATTTGTAATTCACTGACATCCTCTTAACCCTGAATTCCTATCACTAAAACAAATGTTTTTTTGTTTTATGACTTTTTTTTCCATACAAATACACAGAGTATCGTAAAAATATGAGGTAATCTCAAATTTTCAAAACGTTATTACACCAAAAATATTAAATTATGACAAAAGCCGTAAAACACAAGACATTTGTTTAAGTGGTAGGAGTTTAGGGTTAAAAGGATGCTACTGAATTACAAATAACCCTGTATATTTTGATACGTTCCCGTTCTTACTGCGGTCAGGCTGGACACCGAAACCAGTACAGAAACGGAAAATATTTTTGTCAAAAATGTCAATCAGAATTATCACACGATTAATGATCTATTTGCCCAATTTCACTGCAGTAAGATAGGTACATTTTCAAAAACTGGCCATCCATAAATTGACGCATTGTATGATGACTTCAGTTATGAAGACATTTACCCCAATTTGTGTCTTTAGAGGTTTACAGCTCGTTGATTTATAATTATATTATTAGTAAGATTCATTAAACAGAGTGACAAATTATAATTAATAGTTAGAACTACAACATTTATCGTATTTTTGAATCCTTGTTTTAACTTTGTTACTAAAAATTTTACATCCGACAATAAGGTCCCTTTTTAAATACGTGAATACTTTAATGTTAACGGAGACAATTTACAGGTTTTTAGTATAAGTTTAGTTTCTAAAGTGATCTAAAATTAATATTATCTAACTTCATCAAAAGTTTTATAGTTGTTTTCATATATCACTAAATATTTTATTACCGACGATAAGGTCCCTTTTAAAAAACGTGTAGTGATTGTACCAGCTTTTTACTAAACCTTAACTTGAATTTTGAGACTGAAAAAAGGTACTTTTGAAATAGAAGTTTGTATGTTTGATCTCATTTGGCTATGCTTTAGCGTAGTAAATATATATCTTTGTTGATTTTGACTGATTAAGTAATTAGAAAACTAAAAAGTTATTTTTGTTAAAATTGATTTTTTTTTATGATAAACAATGTTGCTTTATATCGGTGTTATTTTTATTTAGTTACGAATTATTCGAATTATATCCTTCTCCTATAAAATCCAATAGAAAACATACTATAAATGTAATATTTAGCAAAAACCTATCAACCGTACTTTCATTACTTTGTTCACGTTGGCGTGGTAAACAACAGGAATACAGGTATACAATTATAGAATTGTACATCAATTATAAAAGACCATATAATCTATTCATCAAATAACTTGCTATCTATGTAACCTCCTACAATAACATACATTTTTTGGGTTTAGAAGTTTGAATTCAATTTTCTCATAATCACCTTTTATGACTTTTGGGTTTTAACAATTTAAAAAAAATATGTATTATACATATACGCATGTTTTTTTACATGGTTCGATAGCTTAATGTATGTAGATTATGAAGACACTAATAACTCAATACCGACAGTAAGGTCCCTCCACGCTGATAACGCCACAGATATCATCCTTGGTATTATAATAATATGTTAGGTAAGATATTATTTTAAATATGTTTCAAGTAACGCAGACTTACTGGAACTGGTTTTCGGAAATCTCATAAATAATGTGAATTGTGTGTGTGTAATATGTTAGGTAAGATATTATTTTAAATATTTTTCAAGTAACGCAGACTTACTGGAACTGGTTTTCGGAAATCTCATAAATAATGTAAATACTATGTGAATAATGTTTGAAAGAAACCACCATAATATATCAAGTAATTAAAAAGAACATACCTACAACCGAATTGAGAACCTCCTCCTTTTTTTAAAGTCGGTTAATAATGACGCACCTACCTATAGATGGGGACCACTGGAACGTTACTATTTTATGGGAAGGGGGTGAGGGCGTGAGGGGGGTTCGTAAGACGGCACATCGGTTAATGTTCAAGTTTTCACTTTTGCCGGCACTCCCGAAGTGCAACCCGTTGTTTTTTTTAGCACAATGATAGTTTTTACCTTGGGTCAATATAATATAGGATACCTACTTTTTATCCCTGAAAATTGCATAGTGCACAAGAGATAGCGAAACGAATTCTTCACAGACGTAGTCCCAGGCAACCACTAGTATACTCATACTCATTTATTCATTGCAACCATATGGTATTTACAAGTTGTTCTTAATTCTAGGCAGTACAGACATGGACCCTTATTACATGGATATTACACGTATTACATGGACCCTTGGATAATCTATCTATCTAATACCTTTAAGCGAGCAATTCTTGTATATATGTATATATATAAATATATATGTACATATATATGTATATATATAATCAGGATCTCGGAAACGGCTCCAACGATTTCGATGAAATTTGGTATGTGGGGGTTTTCGGGGATGAAAAACTGATCTAGCTATGTTTCATTTTCAGAAAATCGCTTTTACTCGTGTTTTCCGGCTATTTTTGTTTGCATTAGAATATAAAGCTAAATTTCGCCCACTTCGAGCAGATCATAATGGCACATTAGAAATCGGGTGGTCGCGGATCCAGCCGACCTCGGTTCGAATCCACGTTTTTTTTCAACATTTTTAGTTTTTTATTTTAAGTTTATTTTTCATGAGAAAACGTCAAGTTTCTTCTTTTGTGAGAAAAAGTTACTTTTTTGTGAGAAAAAGTTACTTTTTTGTTAGAAAAAGTATTATAGGGAACGTGCAGTAACTATAGGCGGCAGCACTAATGCGACAGAAGAGACACTATGCGGACAGTAAAACAAACTTATCAAGGTAAAACATTCAAATTGATGGCACCCTTATGGCACCAGTTGGCAGCACCGTCTATGTGCACGTTCCCTATTGGGAGCACAGAACAGGAAAAGCCGGTTGTCTGTAAAGTCGGTTTACGGACGATAGTTTAACGTGACTCACCCAACCTCCGGTGTTTTTGTCAAATATCTTGAAAACGGTGCATCCTACGGCAAAATCAATGAAATTTTCATCCCCCCTTTAACACCCCTGCGCTCCCCCGCATCCCCTCCCCCCCTCTCACCCCCCCCCCCCCCCCACCCCTCCGGTGTATATAATCAGGATCTCGGAAACGGTTCCAACGATTTCGATGAAATTTGGTATTTGGGGGTTTTCGGGGATGAAAAATTGATCTAGCTTGGTCTTATCTCTGGGAAAACGCTTGGTACCGAGTTTCTGCCCGAGCAGAGCTCGGTCGCCCAGGTACTCTAATACCTTTAAACGAGCAATTCTTGTATATATGTATATATATATATAATCAGGATCTCGGAAACGGCTCCAACGATTTCGATGAAATTTGGTATGTGGGGGTTTTCGGGGATGAAAAACTGATCTAGCTATGTTTCATTTTCAGAAAATCGCTTTTACTCGTGTTTTCCGGCTATTTTTGTTTACATTAGAATATAAAGCTAAATTTCGCCAACTTCGAGCAGATCATAATGGCACATTGGAAATCGGGTGGTCGCGGATCCAGCCGACCTCGGTTCGAATCCACGTTTTTTTTTTCAAGATTTTTAGTTTTTTTTAAGTTTATTTTTCGTGAGAAAACGTCAAGTTTCTTCTTTTGTGAGAAAAAGTTACTTTTTTGTGAGAAAAAGTTACTTTTTTGTTAGAAAAAGTATTATAGGGAACGTGCAGTAACTATAGGCGGCAGCACTAATGCGACAGAAGAGACACTATGCGGACAGTAAAACAAACTTATCAAGGTAAAACTTTCAAATTGATGGCACCCTTATGGCACCAGTTGGCAGCACCGTCTATGTGCACGTTTCCTATTGGGAGCACAGAACAGGAAAAGCCTGTTGTCTGTAAAGTCGGTTTACGGACGATAGTTTAACGTGACTCATCCCCCCCCCCCCACCCCCTCCGGTGTTTTTGTCAAATATCTTGAAAACGGTGCATCCTACGGCAAAATCAATGAAATTTTCATCCCCCTTTAATACCCCCACGCTCCCTCCCCCGCATCCCCTCCCCCCTCTCACCCCCCCCCCCACCCCTCCGGTGTTTTGATCTCGGAAACGGCTCCAACGATTTCGATGAAATTTGGTATTTGGGGGTTTTCGGAGATGAAAAATTGATCTAGCTTGGTCTTATCTCTGGGAAAACGCTTGGTACCGAGTTTCTGCCCGAGCAGAGCTCGGTCGCCCAGGTACTTCTAATTGACATAAACATAACTACATAAGTAGTTAGTTATTTGAAACATAACGTTAAAAAATAGCCCTACCACATTGTCATAATCATAATTTGCATATTAACATGGTATTGTGTTTTGATGATATAAGGGAAAAATATTTCCACACGCTTTTGTCACAATATGACATGACAAGCATATTTTAAATTAAGTATGTATACATTTATTTGACATGACTTGTGGTTTATTTTCATTGTTTAAGTATCTGAAATTAAAATTCCATATTTATCATCATTTACCTACGTAAGAAAAAAAAATTAACATCAATCATTCTATCATAAGATTATTGTTATCTATACAAATAATAAATCTGTAACAAGTCGGTGTCTGTACATTGAAGATATTTGAGAAAAACTGTCACTAGGGCTATTTACTAGCGCAATAGAACCCAAAACAATGTTTTTTAGAATTATTGTCTGTTTATCTGTTTGTCTGTTTGTCTGTGCGTTTGTGCGCGCTAATCTCAGAAACGGCTTAACCTAGAAGGATGCGGTTTTCATTGATATGTTGGTATTTTCTTGGATTAACATTTAGTGTTTGTTTCATTTGAATCGGTTCACAAATAAGAAAGATACGTCTATTTTAAGAATTTATAGAACAGTTTTTAGAAGTAGTGACTTGGGAGTAGGTACGGTGGTGAATGTGAACGCGGGTGTGCGGGGGGGTTCGGTGGGGGCGGTGAGGGGGGGGGGGGGGGTGCGGGGGGTAACTTTTTTTATATCGAGGAACTAAGGAGAGCCATAATTGATGAAAAAGCAAATTGGATAAAAAAAATAAGCTGCCCAAATTACTAATTCCACGTGGACGGAGTCGCGGGCAAAAGCTAGTATCATAATAAGAATGTTTGTTGCCAGTCGAGGTCAAAAATATATTTACACTTTACTACTTTTTCGCTGTCACTTCGTGTTTATTTAAACTTTTATATGAAATTGTCAGAAGGCATACAGTGACAAGTTACAAAAGTGTAAAGATATCTTTGACCTCGACTGTACTCGTATGTATAGTTTGTGGTTCTTGGTGGTGGGTAATAAAAAGAAATTTCCTTACAAATGAATCAGGACATTTTGGGAGGCTGTGTTAGTTTAGGCTCAGTTGCATTCACATTACTTACCTGTAAATTTCTATGCAAGTCAAAGTCCAAAATATTTATACAGGGTGTCACGTAAGTAGTACGACAAACTGAAATGGGAGGTAGGTGGGCACCGCAGGTCATCTATCAAATAAAAAATTACCTCAGTAAAAGTCGCACCGTTTTCGAGAAATTTCGATTGTTCTGATTTTTTTCATAAATATCTAAGGTAACCCCGCACTAAGATTTTGAGTTGTGATATTCGGAATCAATTATTTTTTGTCTTTATTTTGTGTGTTAAGTCTCAACTCACGGTAGTTTCATGTATAAAGAGAGTAATTTTCTTTTACTCTGCTTGTACTGTGCTTAGTATTTTGTATTTTAAATAAAAATACCTGAAATACTGTATTTTGTATTTTATATTTCAAATAGGTACCCGACTTAAAAATATTTTGTATTTCGTATTTTAAATTCATGCGAGATAGTATTTTGTAATTTGTATTTTAATTAAAGCAAAGCATGTATTTTGCTCAGCCCTAGACACAACACAATACAATACAATACTTACAGTGACATTATTGACGTCAGTGACTTAGCAAAAATTGTCTCACTGCAATTAAGCACTTAAGTACTTAGCTGCAAGGTTGTTTTACAATGTTTTACACGGCCTTGCCACGACCACGCGCAGTCAGCGGCGGCGTGGCGAGTAGTGTTCCCAAAGGCTCAAGCCTTGTAGCTCTTTTTAACCCTTAAACCATTTGACAACCCTATCAAGATATTCAATTTCGGACCGTAAATGTTGCTATTTGAATTGGCTTTGATTTCTGTTTGACGGCAAATATATTGCCGGTATCGATTTAAGGGTGGGCTTGCCTCGTTTCTGGACTACAAGGCCCGAAATCTAAAAGTGTCTTTAACCCAAAGTCCATTTTTACTAAAGATCCTCAGCTTGATCCTCCTAACCTAGACTAATTAATCACAGTGGCGTAGCGTGCCTTGGCGGGACCCCTTATAAAAATTTGTTTGGGCCCTTATAAAAAGAAAGAAAGGTAAAGATTTCTCACAAAAAAAAAAAAAATGTTTGCATAAAATTCATCATCATCCCAGCCTATATTCATCCCACTGCAGGGCACAGGCCTCCTCTCAGAATGAGAGGGCTTGGGCAGTAGTTCCAACGCGGGCCCAGTGCGGATTGGGAACTTCACATACACCATTAAATTTCTTCTCAGGTGTATGCAGGTTTCCTCACGATGTGTTCCTTCACCGTAAACCTCATAAGAAATATTTATTCATCATAATTATCTATCTGCCACTTTTGCTTTTTTTGACTATTGTCATTTCTTAAAAAAAAAATTGGGAAATTTTTATTAATTTTTGCTTACGCACGTCGGGGCCCCCGTGGCCCGGGGGCATATACGGCGGTAGCTACGCCCCTGTTAATCATCATCATTATCAGCCTGATACGCACATTATTTGAGCATGTCAACCGTTTTTTCAGAAATGGCTGAAGATTTTGATTGGGCTTTCGGATATATAGTTATATGTACTATTACAGTATATTTCAGTATTATACGTAAGTACTTACCTCAACCATACCAATCCAACTGAACTGGAAATTATCAGAATCTCTGCCATTTCTTAAAAAATGTGATCAGATAAATGAGGCGGTTGAAACGCCCGAATAAATGTCCTCCACGCTTCCCAATTCGGAGTTGAATAGCTTTCTAGACTTACCCCCTGTTTCACCTGCATCCATTGATCAAATTTATTTGACGGATAAATGTGATGCCGTCTCTGTTTGTTTTGTTCGAATAGACGGAGACGGCATCACAATTATCCGTCAGTTAAAATTCATCAATGGGTGGTGAAACAGCCCCTTAGAAGTGTACCTTAGTTGTATAAGAGAGCCTCGACTTTAGACCCTATTAAGCTAAATATAATCAGTATTTTATTGAAATTAAGCAAGTATAAGTCGCCTCTCATACAAAGGGTGTTCGGTTCGCTCACACATTTGACTTTATCAGAATTTATGTCCAAAATTAAAGTAAACGTCCCTGTGCTCGACACTGACCCAATACATGGCACCTTCGATCTTATGTCATAGGAAGAGAGGTGACAGATGGGTGTCATGCTTTATACAATTTATGCAGTTTATGCTTTATACAATCTAAGAAAGGTTGTCAACGAGTCAGTGGTACTAACTGCATACCATGCCTATGTAACATCTACTCTCAGATATGGCATTATATACTGGGCCAATTCAACTAATAGAGAAAATGTTTTTAGGGCACAGAAAAAGTGCATTAGATCTTTATGTGGCATTAGCTACCTCGACTCATGTAAACCACATTTTCAAAGATTACGTATACTAACTTTCCCTAGTCTATATGTATATGAAATGATAATTTTTGTAAGATCTAATCCCAGCCTATTTCAAAGTTTTAATAGTTTACGTCTCAGAAGGAAAAAATGTTTATTGCCTTCTAAAACCGCCTTATTACGGAAAAGCATACTCGGAATGGCTCCTAGAGTATATAATAAACTACCTAATGAGCTAATGCAAATAGAAAACTTGATAGAGTTTAAAAAAGAATTATATAAATTTCTTGCTAAAAAAGCGTTTTATACAATAAACGAATATATGACTAGTATTAATTAAATAATAATAACTGCATGTGCTTAGTTAACTGACCCTACAATTTGTATGCCTCGCGGCTCAACATAGTGATACAAGATATTCATAAGACCTCATGTAACTTACCTGTGTTGAACAAATAAACGAATTTGAATTTGAATTAAATTGGCAAGTATAGTGGTCTCGGCGCCGAATATAATTTCATCCCTTTCGGTGTCGAGACCCTTGGTCCGTGGGGCCCAGGAGCACTAAGCCTCTTCAAAGAGATTTCGAAGAGGCTTATAGATGCTACCGGTGACCGAAAAGCTGGCAGCTACCTCGCTCAAAGAATTAGCCTAGCGATTCAACGAGGAAATGCTGCCAGCATCTTCGGCACAATGCCGCAGGGGCCTTTTTTAGATATAGTTTAGTTATTAATTTAGTTTATAATACTATTATTTTTGTTTGTTTAGATCTAGTTTAGTTTTTAATTTAGTTTGTAATATTTAGTTTATAGTTAAGTTTTATTCTTTGTTATTTTTTCTTAATTGTTTTAATTAATTTATACCAATAAAAAATTTATACTAGAATAACATTTGAATTCATCTACTGGGCGTTGAGCTGTTGGCTGACGTTTACCTTATATTCGCGGTCGTACAGCGGCCAGTTAAGTGCCATGAAGATTTTGTCATGTTATACCCTTACCAATCACCCGTCTCTCGCGCTCGCGCAGTTCCGCAGAGGATACGCTCGCCGCGCAGTCACGTGCAGTCGTATCTATGCTATGCCTTACAATTAGCTCGGTTAATTGCGAAAAAAAATTGCATTTGTTATTTACATTGATGATTGGTCATGATGATGTTTGCAAACCTTTGCAATGATACGGGTATTAAAGCCTAGTTGTTATAGAACCTGACTACGAAGCTTGAGGTCCCGGGTTCGATTCGCGGTCAGGGCAGATATTTGTGTGAAGTCGAGTCTTGGGTCTTTAATATTATTTATCTATATAAGTAAGTTTATCCGTTGTCTAGTACGCATAGTACAAGCTTTGCTTAGTTTGGGACTAGGTCAATTGGTGTGAATTGTCCCGTGATAATTATTCAGATTTTTCCCTTTAGGTACTTGTAGTATAAGACTTTCATAGTTCTAGCTAAATCAATGGAATCTGTAGATCTATAATTGGGGATGTCTATTTTTTTGCAATGTATAGTAAATCGAAAACCATTTCGAGATAAATGCTTTTTAACTCGTTTTCTGTAGTTATTTAATTTTAATATTATGTAATTAATTTATAATATAACAAATAAGCAATGACCTTCATTTGACATTGGTGTAAATTGCGTGACCGGTTCAAGTCGTACTTTATTCTATGTGGTTAGAATTCTTCACAATTTACGCGTGGGTTATACTACGGAGTTTGATTTGGACCCGCTGTCTGACATCTAGCACTTTGACAGTGCCAGTAAAGTGACACAGTGTATAGTGTACCACTACGCAAAAAATAATTAAAGGGGTTGCCTTATCGTACGCATTTAGATAGATTTAGAAATTTGGCATTGTGGGAGCCCTCAATTATAATCTGACGTCATCAACTAAAATAGTTTCACTAATTAATTTTGAAAAAAGTAGAGAACTCAATGACAAAATATTGAAATTAGTTTCTTATAATTGACTTTTCTATACAAAAAAAATATAAAAACCATGGGTATTTTTTTTAGACATCCCGAATTATTCATTTTAGAGTGTCGAAATTACGTCTTTTGCGACATAAAACGTCGTATCTTTCATTAGGTACGTTTCAAAGGACTGTAAACCAGCAGGATTATTTATCTAACGCTACTGACGCTTGCCTTCGCAATTACAATTTATTTCTATCAAACGGTAAGATGATGACAGAAAGAGATGGTGAAAGCGAAGGCAAGCGTTAGAAGCGTTAAGCAATACGGCCTCTGATAATGAGGTGCTATGGTATTAATTTCAACTCGAAACCTCCAAGCGTTCCCGAGGTAAAGGTTCTTGACAGTCAGACGGACGGATGTACAGCAAAGTGATCCTATAAGCGTTCCATTTTGTCCTATTGAGGGGCTCCAAACGTGACGCGTACGGAATCCGCCCACCGCTAGGGCAATACGACTACTGAATGCTTGTGTGGCTGAGGTCCAAGACACCGATGTATTCGCTGACATCTGGCAGTCACTGCTTGCAAACCTCAACAAGTTTTTGTGTAATTTGTAATTTATTTAATGTTTTTTAATGGTTAATTCTCCTATTATATTATACTTTATTGATTAATTGAACTTTTAAATATTATTTAATTCCATTTTTTTATATAATTCTTTGTTCCCTAGAATAGTAAGTGTGTTGGTCACTGACTGTTAGCTTACTGTTAAAAATTGAAATAAATAAATAAATAAAATGTTTTATCGCAGGGAACCCTCTCCACGCGGGTTCGACTCGCTCTTGCCCGGTAGTTTTTCCTTAACAATTTTATTATGAAGCCTTAGTTACTTAATTGAAGCATAATTATGGCATGACCTACACCTTGTATGGTACTTGTCATTTATTGTTAGCTGAATCATTTAATTTTAATCGTATTTAATAGTATTATACAGATTAACTCCTAAGTAGTAAACGGGTTAATATTTTCTTAGGGTGCTTATCCATATAGATGTGCTATGCTAAGCTATGGATGCCGATGGGGCCGAAAGTTTCTCGAGTGGCGTCCGCAGACCGGAAGACGCAGTGTAGGTTGGCCTCCAACAAGATGGAGCGACGACCTGGTGAAGGTAGCGGGAACGCATTGGATGCGGATGGCGCAGGGCCGATCTGTTAGGCGAGCCTTGGGGGAGGCCTATGTTCAGCAGTGGACGTCTTTCGGCTGAAATGATGATGATGATGAAGCTATGGATATGTTTCAACAACATCAGGGCACAGGCCTCCTCTCAGTATGAGAGGGGTTGGTCCGTAGTGCCCTCGCGGGCCCAGCGTGGATTGGGAACTTCGCACGCACTATTTAATTTCATCGCGGTGTTGTTTTCCTTCACCGTAAAGCTCATGGTAAATTTCAAATGTAATTTCGCACAAAAATTCCGAAAAACTCAGAGGTGCGAGCCGGGATTTGAACCCACGACCCTCTGCTTCAGAGGCCATAGGTCAAACCACTAGGCCACCACGGCTCCAATAATATATAGCTTGTCGTTATTGGTCTCTGGGACGTCAAACTAAGCTCACGATACTAACGCCATCTAGGGTCTCAGCTGTCAGAAAACCTCTGTCATCTCTTTGCTTCAATCTCGCAGCCCGTTTAGTTACATCGCTCACTTTGTTTTGCTCTCTGACCCATTCGTTTCTTTTACGGTCTCTCAGCGTAACTCCTACCAGTTTTCTCTCAATTGCTCTTTGAGCCACCTGAAGTTTGTGGAGTATCTCCTTTATTATTATTACTTCGTTATAAACCAATCCCAAAGGTGACAAAGACGTCAAACTAAGCTCACGATACTAACGCCATCTAGGGTCTCAGCTGTCAGAAAACCTCTGTCATCTCTTTGCTTCCAGAAAGATGTCAGCACCAGTGGTAGTGCAACAGCTCCCGCTGGAGAAGGAGTACGCGAAGAAGACCGGCGTGACGCCCGAAGACGTCAGCAGACTGCGCTCCTGGCTAGCTACGCAGCCACATCTGCCAGGCGACTTGCTCACTGGTTAGTGGATTTATTTCTGAAACAGTACCTATTTACTTCGGAATGGTAATAAAACACACCTGACCTAACCTTACTGCATTCCATGTATAAGATGACATTTAGAAAAAAACCCTGAAGAAAATACTGTTTCAAAAATGAATCAGTTTGTGACTAACGTTGATTATGGAGGGATGATACACTATGGCTTATTAAAATATGGGAAACCAAGGTGCCAATTAAAATAAATGGAATACCTTATTTTGCTAATCGGCGAAATAGTGAGGCCAACTCAAGGTCAACACATGCAAAAAAGCAACGATTGCGTCGAAAAAAACCTGTTTCATGCATTTTACTTTTTTTAACGTAGCCATTTTGAATGACTTGGCCTCATGGCGAGAAACAGGTCAAACGACGAATTGGGAATGTCTAATAAAAATACTAATGGTTTTTATTTTTTTTTTGTATAGAAAAGTCAATTATAAGAAACTAATTTCAATATTTTTTCATTTAGTTCACTACTTTTTTCAAAATTAATTATTGAAACTATTTTGGTTGATGACGTCAGATTATAATTAAGGCCAAACACAGCCAAATTTCTAAATTTATCTAAATTTGTACGATAAGGCAACCCCTTTAATTATTTTTTGTGCAGTGGTACATTGTAACTAGTGTCACTTTACTGGCGCTGTCAGAGTGCTAGATGTCAGACAGCGGGTCCAAATCAAACTCCGTAGTTTAATCCACGCGTAATTGTGAAGAATTCTAAATAATACTATTCCACACCGATTAAAGTACAACTTAGACCGTCTACGAAAATTAACTTCAATGTCAAATGAAGGTCATTGCTTATTTGATATGTAATAAATGCATTACATTATATTAAAATTAAATAACTACAGAAAACAATTTAAAAAGCATTTATCTCGAAATGGTTTTCGGTTTAAAATACATTACAAAAAAATAGACATCCCCAATTAGACTCGGCTGGGCAGCGTTTGTGAAGCTCCGCAATATCTTGTCATCCAATTACCGCAGTGTCTCAAGTCAAAAGTCTTTGACCAGTGTGTGTTGCCAGTGATGACTTATGGCACTGAGACGTGGCCGCTAACGATGGGCCTCATAAGAAAGCTCAAAGTCACTCAGAGGGCGATGGAGAGGGCTATGCTTGGAGTTTCTTTGCGGGATAGCATTAGAAATGATGAAATCCGCGCAAGAACTAAAGTCACGGATATAGCTCGAAGAATCGCTAGACTTAAATGGCATTGAGCCGGGCACATCGCTCGTAGAACTGACGGCCGATGGGGCCAAAAGGCTCTCGAGTGGCGTCCGCGGACCGGAAATCGCAGTGTAGGTAGGCCTCCAACAAGATGGAGCGACAACCTGGTTAAGGTGCCGGGAACGCATTGGATGCAGATGGCGCAGGGCCGATCTGTTTGGCGAGCCTTGGGGGAGGCCTATTTACTTATGCCTTACATATTAATTTTTTCGTTTACCTCTACTATTTCAGTTATTTTTTATATATAGCCTATAATATGTCCCACTGCTGGGTAAAGGCCTCCCCTTTCCTCCGCCATTCTTAACTATCCTGGGCATGCACCTGCCAATCGAGCTGAAAAGCGCTCATGAATGTCGTCCCGCCATCTCCTCTTGGGTCTGCCTCTGCTCCTTTGGCCATCCCTCGGAACCCATTCGGTAACGATTCGCGCCCATCGGTCCGGATGCATTCGGCAGACATGTCCAGCCCAGTTCCACTTCAGCTTGGTGTCAAAACACCCACATCTGTAATACGAGTTTTGGAGCGCAGTCTCGTTTCGGTTATAGAACAAACATTTGTTTTTCCAGACCTGGATCTGATCCTCGTGTACCACTGCTGCCAGTGCAGCGCGGAAGTCTCCAAGCAAGTGTTGGACCTCCACTATACTATCAAGACACTCTTCGAGAACTTCTTCAAAAACCGCATAGCCGACGAGAAAACCATTTCAACATTGAACGTCGTGTAAGTTAAATCTATCTTTTTCGTCCTCATCATCGACAGTTTCGCCGAAAGACGTCCACTGCTGAACATAGGCTTCACCCAAGGTACGCCAAACAGATCGGTCCTGAGTCATACGCATCCAACGCGTTCCCGCAACCTTAACCAGGGCGTCACTCCTTCTTGTTGGAGGCCTACCTACACAGCGTCTTCCGATCCGTGGACGCCGCTCGAGAAGCTTTTGGCCCCATCGGCCAATATCCAGTACTAAAAGTCATATGTAATGTCAGAGTCCTGACCGCGCCCGACGTTGCTTAACCTCGGTGATCGGACGAGAACCGGTGTTTTGTCAAATATCTTGAAAACGGTGCATCCTACGGCAAAATCAATGAAATTTTCATCCCCCTTTGAAACCATCGCACCCACTGCCCCGCACCCGCCCCAACCCTCCCCCCCCATTAAAAAACATTCAAAAAACAAAAATGAAACCCCCTTTAATACCACCGCACCTCCTCCCCGCCCCTCGCCCCCCCTCGCAACCCCCACCCCATCCCGCACCCCGCATTGCACATCCTAGCTAGTAGTATGCAGCCGGTGTTCATCGATTTCTTAGACGTTGTCTCGTCAAAAAGTCACAAAATTACCTCAAAAATAACGACACTTTTTCTTTATAAAACTGAATAGTGCTCGTAAGAAAACACCAAAATTTCCTCATGTAAAAAAATTAGCTCCGCGTCTATTGACAGAGGCAGGGGCAGTCCGCAACTCCTCTCCGCATAGGTAATCTCTCGCTCCGCTCCGCAGCCTCGCTCTGCTGCTCGCTTCGCTCCAGTGGACTTGCAGCCTAATCAAATTCAAAAATTCAAATTGTTTATTAATATAAATAATTATTTACACGAAAAGTCGTTAGTAAGCGCTGAGATTATGTCTATGTGTTAGTAAACAAAGACCGACATACTAAAGTACTGACTCTATACAAATTGACCTTAATGGAACACTAACAACCTAAACATAACAAAATAAACATAATACAAACAATACCGTGCTATATTCATAATTAACTTAAATGCCTAAACTAGGATACTAAGGTAGCCTGTTTCTTAGGCAAATAAATATTTTGAGTGCTAAAGAATAAATAACATATCTAACTAATTAAAATATTAAAATATTAGTTCGTGTTTTGCATATGGTAGATATTAAATTACACAACTATCATAAGCAGGTTTTCAGTTTCCTCATAAGACATGCTTTTTAGCCACTCTATAAGTTTAATTTTGCAGCTACTATAATTTGAATCATAAATATTAAGACGCCTATTGATTTTATTGTAAATAAAAGGACCCAAAAATGCAGAGAACCGGTGCATAAAAGCGTGATTTGCGCGAGGTTGTTTAAAAACGATATCAGATCGTCTTTTATTATAGATATCGGGGTTGTAGGATGCAAGTTTATGCGTAAATCATACGTAATTAATTGAAGGGTTTTGCTGCATTTCCTCGCGTTGTGTTTCAGAGTGACGGTGACTGTACCGACGCGCGCGCACGACGGCTCCGCCGTGTTCTACTGCCGCCTTGTGGACAAGGACCCTAAGAAGTTCATCTTCCATGAAACTATCAGGTAATTATGGTGCGAAATCAACATCGAGCAAAAACAAGCAAAAAATTACGTTTGTTGTATGGGAGCCCACTAAATATTTATTTTATTCTGTTTCTAGTATTAGTAAATTTCAACTGTCTAGCTATCACGGTTTATGAGATACAGCCTGGTGACAGACGGACAGACGGACAGCGGAGCCTCAGTAATAAGGTCCGTTTTTACCCTTTGGGTACGGAACCCTAAAATCGGTCAAGCCGTTTTGGAGGAGTTCGATAACAAACACCCTGAGACGAGATTTTTATGTTATGTATTAAGTACCTACAGCATTAAATATTAAGGAAGATATCGACATAAAATGATCTCACAATGCGTACATTTTACTTAGCAGCAGGGTTCTACTGACACTGGATTATTATAGTTACGCTGTTTACGGCGTATATTTTGACCGTAGATTTTGACATACCCAAAAATTTGTACGGAAGCCTCGGTGCGTGAGTCCGACTCGCACTTGGCCGGTTTTTTTTCCTTTTGAGCCACGGAGGACTAAAAAAACGAAAATCGGCGCAATGAAGCGAATTATATCACAGGAGAAGCGGCCTTTGACGTGGGTGGATTATAATTAATAATTATAAATCCCGTTTATTCTCTATACCGTGGGAATTTCAACAAATTTGTCCTTATTCTATGCAAATTTTCGCTTATTTTTATCCCGCGGGAATTTTGCATTTTCCCCGAGAAAAAGTAGCCTATGTCCTTAAAGGTGTAGCTTTCTACCGGTAAAAGAAGTTTTAAAATCAGCCCCGTAGTTGAATTCACTTATTTTTTTCCCGTGGGAATTTTGCTTTTTCACGGAGAAAAGTAGTCTATGTAAATAATAGTTGGTGTAGCTTCCTGCTGGTGAAAGAAATTTTCAAATCAGCCCTCAAGTGATATTCACTTCTTTCTATCCCACGGGAATTTTGCATTTTACCGAATAAATAGTAGGTAGCCTAGCCTATACCAATAAAGGATAGTGTAGCTTTCTATTGTTCATTTTTTTTAAACTCAGCCCCGTAGTTAAATTTACTATTTTCTCTACCGCGGGAATTTTGCATATATCCGGAAAATAGCATCCTATGTTAATCAAGGACAGTGTATCTTTTCTATTGGTGAAAGACATTAAAATGAGCTCCAAAGTTAAATTTTTTTTCTATCCGTTGGGAATTTTGTATTTTTCCGGAAAAAAGTAGCCGTCAATAAAGGATAGTGTAACTTTTTACTGGTAAAAGATTTTTCTTTAATCGGCTCGGAAGTTTCAGAGATTATCTATCCCACAGGAATTTCCAAAAATCCCGCAATAAGTTTTTTTGCTGTTATGTATGACCATTTACGTTTATACTGAATTTGAAAAGTTTAGTAATTGTAGTTACGGAAATAGGATCCAGTTGATTTTAGTATATAAATTCTGATTTATCCTTATCCAGTGGGAATTTTCAAAATTATTGAAATTAGCTTTATACCTATTCTAATAGTCTAATTGCATACCCAATTTGAACAGTTTAGTAATCTTCGTTATGGGGATAGGGTCAATCTCGATTGATGAAATGTATACATCCGATGGAATTCCGGAAAATTCATTCTTATCGGATGCCTACGTCATACAAAGAACACATCCTCCAAGTTTCAGGTGTCTCTACATACAGCGGTTTAGGCTGTGCGTTAATCCGCCAGCCAGTCATTTAGGATTTCAGGACAAAGCATTTTATATGTATTTGCATTGCACCAAGCTTTTATGCGAGTTCAACAATGATGTTTGAATACTCAATTCGAACTAAAACAATTACTTTGCTCACCCGCGACCTTACAATATATTGTAAAGTCGCGGGTGAGCAAAGTAATTGTTTTAGTTCATTAATATGGACCTCCGCAAAGTAACGCCTGATTCAATAAATTATACTCAATTCGACTTTATTCGAAAAAGGTTGACCTCACGTAAAAGCTTCATCATCATCATCATCATTTCAGCCGTAGGACGTCCACTGCTGGACAAAGGCCTCCCTCTTTGACGCCCAATCTAATGATTGGGAGCAACCAACCCGTAACCGTAATCGGTTGCAAGCGACTTGCATCCACCCTGAACCTGCGGCCTTCACCAAAACGTCCGTCCATCTCGTTGATGGACGTCCCACGCTGCGCTTGTAAAAGCAAAAGCTTGGTGAAATGCAAATACTTATAAATATAATTAGTTATTATCAGAGATCTGATCAGGAAGTGGTTGACAAACGTAGACAAATGGTTTGCAAAATTTGAAGTTTCGTTTCGTTTACATTGTGTCAAAATAAACTGTAATTTAAATCAAAAGCACTAAGGAGTATTGATATCAACTTCGAAGCAAATCACCCCCAAAATAACTTTCTACTCCTTTTTAACCCCGTCAAGGGATGAATTTCAATAAAATACGAAACACATCTTCCATCAATTCTGTTAAAGAATGTTTATGGGTCTTGGGTGTTTAATATGTATTTAAGTATGTATCTATCTATATAAGTATGTTTATCCGTTGCCTGGTACCCATAACACAAGCTTTGCTAAGCTTACTTTGGGACTAGGTCAATTGGTGTGAATTGTCCCGTGATATTTATTTTATTTTTATTTTTTATGCAAAATTTGAAGTAGATTGGACCAAGGAATCACGTTGTCCCATACAAACTTTGCCCCCCTTTTTACCCCCTTAGAAGTAGAACTACGGAAAATCCTTTCTTATCGGATGCCAACGTCATACAAAGAACACACCCTCCAAGTTTCAGGTCTCTACGATCAGCGGTTTAGGCTGTGCGTTGATCCGTCAGTCAGGACAAAGGATTTTATATGTATAGATAGATAATTCAAAGTCAAAATTTCTTTATTCGATTTAGGGCCTAAAGCCTAAATTTTAGGCTATAACAGGCATTTATCTAATGAAATCCATGCTTCCATACTAATATTATAAATGTGAAAGTTTTTGTTTGTCCTTCTTCTACGTCCAAACTGAGCGACGGATTGCCGTAATTTTTTGCATGGACATAGTTGAAGGGCTGTAGAGTGACATAGGCTACTTTTTACTACGGGAAAATATCTCTATCCCACAGGAAAACACGTTTTAATCTGCTTCGGCGGGGACGAAGCCGCGGACATCAGCTAGTAATTAAATAAGTTAGATAAGTTCAACCTTCGCCTGTTCCAGGGTAGCCCTCATGGTACTGGAGCTGAGCCAGGAGGAGCAGGGCACGTGGCCGGGCCTGGCGCTCGTGTTCGACCTGAACCTTTTGACGCTCCAGCATCTCGCCAGGCTGGATCTGCAGAGTATACAGCAGTTCCTGTATTTCCTCCAGGTGAGTGCCTTATAAAATCTGCAGAATCGTAGCGCTCGTTCCCAAATATCAGAATTGTAAAATACTCGATTACCGACTTACACGACAACTACGACCCCACGACCCCCTGACCTCCCAACGATGACCACGACCTGCCTGACGAGCCTGGTGATATCACTATCTGTTATTATGGGAATGCGGTTTTGAATGGAACATGGTGTACTGAAAACAAGCTTTTTTGGCAATCCTATATAGAGAAAAACACGGTGACAGGAAAGTCTGGTATTCTGGGAATTAGTATTTTAGAAATAGGATAAGTAAGTCGGCAATCTAGTATTTTACAATTCTGATATTTAGGGAACGAGCGAATCGTAGCTATAGCGTGCCTCTAGGCGCAAGCACAGACAACCACAGACTTGCTATTAAGTTTGAACGTCTACATAACACAGACAGAACGTCGACTAGTCGACGAATTAAACTAGTCCATAGACTAGTCGATAAACGTAGGTAAATAAACGGTCTAGTTACGTTAAAAGTAAAATCGTGAAGGACCCGTCCCTAGTCCATCATCATCATCATCCCAGCCTATATATACGTCCCACTGCAGGGCACAGGCCTCTCAGAATGAGAGGGCTTGGGCCGTAGTTCCCACGCGGGCCCAGTGCGGATTGGGAATTTCACACACACCATTCGCAGTTGTATGCAGGTTTCCACGATGTTTTTCTTCACCATAAAGCTCATGGTAAATTACAAATGTAATTTCGCACATAAATTCCGAAAAACTCAGAGGTAACCCACGACCCTCTGCTTGAGAGACCATACGTCAAACCACTAGGCCACCACGGCGTCAGTTGCCACTCAAGAACTCCTGCCAACTGTTTCTTACGTTTCAGGAAGCGATGCTCGTCAAAGTGACTGGTCTCCACTTCATGAACGCACCGGCTTTCATCGACAAACTCATGATGCTGATCAAGCCTTTCATGAAGAAGGCTCTTATTGACTGCCTCCACATCCACCAAGTGGGTTCCACCACTCTGGAGAAGCACATGCCCATTGCTGCGCTGCCAAAGGAAGCAGGAGGAGAATTCGATTCGATACCGAAAATCTGTGGTAAGGCAGTCTGGTTTACTACGAGTATTGTGGGCGGGCCTGAGAAAATTAGACATTGCTAGTTAGGTTATATACTTACGTTGCTAGCTGCAATATTTTTCTGAGCAGGGCCCAATTTATATATTTTTTTCTGTTTTAACGAAAATTATATATAAGTCTATCAAATTGACCATTAGGCATTTTGTCTGTTTTGATACGCTCCTCAATGACCTATCATAATTTGTTCGCAGACGACCTCAAACAAAGGCTGAAGCTTAACAAGGACTTCTTCGAAAGAGAGACAAAGAGGCGAGTGGTAGAGTCCAAGCGGCCGGGCAAGCCCAAAACCATCACCGACATCTTCGGAGGTATCGAGGGGTCCTTCAAGAAGTTAGACATCGATTGATGACTTCTTTAGGCCTTCCGTAGGAGGTGGTCTCATACCAGGAAGTTCGATTTTCGAACTTCGTCTCATGTCATTCCGTTCACTCTTAAAGCCAACACAAACCGGGAGCGCGGGGCGCCGACAGAGCGTGCCCAGCGCGGTCAATAACACTGAATCAAATACGGTGTGCCGCACTGCTGGTGTGTGTCACCGTATATTTGATTCAGTGTTATAGAGCGCGCTTGGCACGCTCCGTCGGCGCCCCGCACTCCCGGTTTATGTTGGCCTTTATAGTAATAAACAGAAGAGTGAAGGGACGGCACCATATGAATTTCGAATTTCGTATAGCCGTGCAGTGATTGTATTTTGCAAGTCTCCTCTTCAACGGAAGTGCACCCTTTATGATATACCTAATTATTACTTCGAGCCATATCGCACTAACTAGAAGAACACTAAATGTATGGAAGCTGGAAACATTTAATTTTCGGATAGATCCAGTTTATTCTGTGACCTATTATTGATACCGTTTGATAGAACTCCTGAAGCACTTTCAGGATCAGTAACCAGTTTTTCGGTATCTTGTACAGTTTCGAAATAATCGAGTGAGATGATCACTTATCGTTTCCTTCCTGTATAGTCCATTGAGTCACATACAAATCATGACGTATCTAGAATTGCCATACAAAATCTATGGGAGTCCAGAGGTCGTATTCTCTAACGCTTCTGACGCTTGCCTTCGCTTTCACCATCTCTTTCTAGCATCATTTTATACCGTTTGACAGAAAGAAATAGTGATTGCGAAGGCAAGCGTTAGAAACGTTAGACAATAAGCCTGCTCTTAAGACAGCTTATAATGATAGGTAAATGTAGGTAGATAAAGTTGAACAAACTGCATCGTGTGCCAAGGTGAACCCTTTTCATTACAAATGTCATGTTGACATTTCATACTAAAATTTTTTTAATGTAGGTTTTTGTTTAAATTAAAATACTTATACGCTGTGATCGTTTTTGTTTATTAAATGTATTTGCACCAGTTTTATGACCGCATAAATATTGTTTTCAGAGGATGTGTGTGTTTTTTATAAATTAGGTGGAAGTACATTTTGTTTTATTTCATGGAGAACGAGGAGGACTTTATACCACACTGTGTGCCAGTAGGCTCAGGCAGGATTAGTTGTAAGAAAGGCCAGTTGTGGTACAGTCAGCGTTAGGCATCGTCTGATCGTCCAAGAGAACGCGATTGCGCGATCATCGCGCGAGTAAGCGATGCGACCATCCATTCGTGCATCGCCATCTACAAAAGGCGAAATTTTAAACCCGATACAAAATATGTGCATCGAAATATGATGGCACATATTTTGTATCGGGTGGTATCGAGTTTAAAATTTCGCCTTTTGTAGATGGTGTTAGATGCATTCGTGCATGGTCGCATCGCTTACGCGCGATGATCGCACAATCATGTTCTCTTAGGACGATGCCTTAGATTATTTATGCACTAGATGGAGCGTCAGTAGCAAACATTGCGATACAAAACGTCCACAAATCGATTTGACAGCTTCATATTACGATCGCGTTACGTCATTCCGGTTGTCACTGTGTGCGTGCTTAATGATACCAGTACCTCTACCATGAGTTACACTAGTTTACAGTGACCGTACTCGCTAGCGACGGCGTAAATGATTTGTATGGAGAATTGTACTTCCGTAAGTGACCGCTAGAGGCGCTGTACACAATTCTCCATACAAATCATTTACGCCGTCGCTAGCGAGTACGGTCACTGTAAACTAGTGTAACTCATGGTAGAGGTACAGTTAATTTCACATTCCCCAAAATGTGGGGAAAGTGAAGCTGATTGGGGAATGTGTGGGGAGAGCTTCAATTCGGGGAAAATGAGGGGATTTTAAGTATGAACACAAATACGCGACATTTGACATCAAATTTCTGCTAGTCTTGATTAATTTCCTACAATTCATTATTCGCAACAGCTCTAAACTAAGTCACTCGGCCCACATAATTTTTCATTCCCCATACGTGGGGAATTTCGACAATGCGTTTGGGGATTTTACCATATTACTATTGGCAACCCTGCATATGACGCAAATGACATATAAGCCAACTGTTGGCTTATATTTTTACGGGACGTTTCCATGCCACCTAAGCTCTATCTAGTACATAAATAATCTAAGGACGATGCATGCCTTAAACAGTTCGTGACTCCTAAAGTGGCCAAAAAGTTTGGAACCCGACCTTATTCCAACTGCAACAAACACGTTTTTGGCCACTTTGGCGCGACGACCTGGTGAAGGTGGCGGGAACGCATTGGATGCGGATGGCGCAGGGCCGATCTGTTTGGCGAGCCTTGGGGAGGCCTATGTTCAGCAGTGGACGTCTTTCGGCTGAAATGATGATGATGATGATGGACACACTCGAAATGTTAAATCTTTGCCATCCAATCAGATTTAAATTTTTTTAAAAAACGATCGTTTGTCTTCCCCGCTGAATTCCATTTGGTGACGACTTTTGTGGCAAAACAGGTCAAAATGTTTTTAATTTTTGATTCAACCTGTTAAGTGAGGTCATATTTTTCTTTCTTTCTTTCTTTCATGTAATTTAAAATTTTTCGACACGTAGCTAGAGAGATAATCGTTTCTTTAATTTTTCCCCTTTTTCATCCATTCTTCAAAAAGTTCCACTTTTGACACCGGAAGCAGGTGTTCTAAAAAAATCTATACATATAATAAATCTGTAACAAGTCGGTGTCTGTACATTGAAGATATTTGAGAAAAACTGTCACTAGGGCTATTTACTAGCGCAATAGAACCCAAAACAATGATTTTAGAATTATTGTATGTTTGTCTGTTTGTCTGTGCGTTTGTGCGCGCTAATCTCAGAAACGGCTTAACCTAGAAGGATGCGGTTTTCACTGATATGTTGGTATTTTCTTGGATTAACGTTTAGTGTTTGTTTCATTTGAATCGGTTCACAAATAAGAAAAATACGTCTATTTTAAGAATTTATAGAACAGTTTTTAGAAGTAGTGACTTGGGAGTAGGTACGGTGGTGAATGTGAACGCGGGTGTGCGGGGGGGGGGGTTAGGTGGGGGGTCGGTGAGAAGAAGGGGGGTGTGGGGGGGGGTATTTTTTTTTTATATCGAGGAACTAAGGAGAGCCATTATTGATGAAAAAGCAAATTGGTTAAAAAAAATAAGCTGCCCAAATTACTAATTCCACGCGGACGGAGTCGCGGGCATAAGCTAGTAAAAAATATATAAGGATGTAAGTACTCTTTAGAGCGGGATAAAAATATAAAGAAGTTAATTAGAGAAATGAGGCTATACAATATATAAAATCCAGACGTGTGGAAAGGGGTGGAAGGTATTTTCGACTCCATCAAAGTTAAAAAAACTTAGAAAAATGGTTACGTACTTTAACATGTTTTTAAGTCAATTTTTTTTGCGTGTTTGTTAGGGATATTAAGACTTGTGTAAATAATAAAAAACATACAGAGTGGGGCCCAGAAGTGAGGATAATATTTAAAACGGAGGCTATATAAGTCACTAGTAATTGAATCATTTAGGTCCCAAGTAGTCCCAACTAATTAAAATCAAAACTTTGCTTTTTCAGCTTTTTTAACAGGTGTTTTCTTCGACATGAGTAATGCCTTCGATTTTGTGAATCACAATATATTATAACTAAATGCGAAAAATATGGTATAAGAGGCAATGCGTTGGACTGGATTAAAAGCTACCTAACTGGACGAAAACAATGTGTTCAATTGAGCAAAATAAATAAATACAATAAATAAATAAATAAATAAATATTTTATATTTTTGTTTTCTTTTTTCTTATTGTACATACATTTTTTTTTTAGTCTAGGATAGTTGTACTTATGTAATATATTAGTATAAATGGTCAATGAATACATTAAATTAAAATATAAAAAAAAAAATTACCATAATAAAAATAAATAAATATCATGGGATAATTCACACCAATTGACATAGTCCCAAACTAAGCAAAGCTTGTACTATGGGTACTAGACAACGGATAAACATACTTATATAGATAAATACATACTTATATACATATTAAACACCCAAGACCCGAGAACAAACATTCGTATTTTTCATACAAACATCTGCCCCGACACGGGAATCGAACCCGGGACCTCAAGCTTCGTAGTCAGGTTCTCTAACCATTAGGCCATCTGGTCGTCTAAAATGAAAATGAAGTTGCAAAATATCGGTCTTCATATAGAATTAACGATTCAGGTGTACCTCAAGGAAGTGTACTTGGACCGTTACTATTTATTTTATACATAAATGATCTTCCGAAACTAAGTCAATATAAAACTATTTTATTCGCAGATAACATCTCAATTTTAATCACTAAGTATAACATTGACAATAATTACACTAACGCTATAAATAAGACTGTTGACTCTGTATGTAATTGGTCGGAAGACAATGGTTTATAATTATGTAAACATTGAAAAAAACTAAAAACATGCAATTTTGTAATTAAAGGAAACAGTTACTGAAATTAGATATTCAATGTAAAGGGTAGACATTGAAGAAGTTGATGTTACAATTTTTTTAGGTATTTATAGTAGACCGACATTGCAATTGGAAATATCATGTTGAAGATGTTTGTGCCAGATTAGAAAATTTTACATTTGCTTTATAAGACGTTTAAAACGTATAGCTGGCGGAAAAGCTGCCTTGACAGCTTATCATGGTTATGTGAGCTCAATATTACGGTATGGTCTGATCATCTGGGGTAACTCACCCGACATTAAATGAGCCTTTGCATGTCAAATAAATGTATTCGAGCCGTAAGTCGAGTAGGACCTTTAGAACCATGTAGACCCTTGTACAAAGAGCTGAATATACTAACCTTAGCAGGGCAATATGTATTAGAAGTTGGCTTATTTGTAAGGTCAAACCCAAACTTTTATAATAAATTATTAGTGAATCCCAGACTCAGAACCAGAGATGTTGCAATACTAGCCAAGCTAACACAAAATAGCGCACTGTATAGCAAAAATTGTTACGCAATGTCAATACAAATATATAATCACTAGCTTTTGCCCGCGGCTTCGCTCGCGTGTACCATGAGTATTCCAAAGAACCAAGATATCAAGCAAGCAAGCATACAGGCAAGCAAGCAAGAAAGCGTGCAAGTAAGCATGCAAGCAAGCCCGACTAAATTTCAGGTAAATACGGTCCTTTACAGTATTTCTTTATATAGAATGTTTTTCACTAATACGGAAGCGGGCACTAAAATAACCAGGCTTGTTAATAATACAAAACCTATTATTACTTTCCCCTATCCTGCATTAGGTAGGTATTCAATGTTTTCTTACCTTCTACGGAAACTTGAGTGACTGGAAGCGCTGTGTACCTACTTAGCATTGATATTAAACATATTATAGTATTTTGTAAAGGTGTTGTGTGACCTAACCGCTCAGGAGTTATACCTTCCATCATCAGCTCATCTGAATAACCAGAAAGAATACAACTAAAGATCTATAAGTGCATATGATATTTAAAGAAACTTCCTATAACTCCTAACCGTTAAAGAGTTTAACCTTCCATCATCAGCTCACCCGGATAACCTGAAAGAATACAACAATCGGTCTATACGTACCTATAATATTAGAAAAATTATCCTCAACTCCTAACCGTTAAGGAGATTTACCTTTCATCATCAGCTCATCAACATGAAATGATGTCTACCAGACGCAAACACTTAAATAGCTTGAGAAAATATATGAAAAACGTAATGCGTGCCTACAAAATTTGAGGGTTGCTCTCGATTCCCTTGAGATCCCGTCATTAGATCCTGATTTAGTGACAATGAGACCATCTCAGGAGTATATTGTATTCTTTCGAATAAAAAAATAATTTTTATAATCGGTCCACAATTGACCGAGAAATCGGTGAACATACCTACATAAAAAAATACATAAAGTGGAATGCATAACCTCCTTTTTTTTAAGTCGGTTAAAGAGCCCTTTGCGGCCTACTTACAGTATAAACTTATGAATTTTGAAATTTTAGCTTTCTTTAACCAGTAAAACGCAAAATCCCGTTTTTTCCCGTTCCCGTAAGAAATTCAGGAAATGCTTTCTTAATGCTCCCCTATACTCCCAAAAAACCCATTTGCCATATTTCAGCTTTCTTTGACCAGTAAAACGAAAAATCCCGTTTTTCCCGTTCCCGTGGGAATTTTGGAAAGTCCTCTCTCAATGCTTCTCTACACTCCCCAAAAAACCTACATGCCGAATTTCAGCTTTCTACGACCAGTAAAACGAAAAATCCCGTTTTTCCCCGTTCCCGTAGGAATTTTGGAAGTCCTCTCTCAATGCTCCTCTACACTTCCCAAGCAACCTACATGCCGAATTTCAGCTTTCTACGACCAGTAAAACGAAAAATCCCGTTTTTTCCCATTCCCATGGGAATTTTGGAAAGTCTTCTTTTAGTCCTCCTCTACACTCTCCAAGCAACCTAGATGCCGAATTTCAGCTTTCTACGACCAGTAAAATGAAAAATCCCGTTTTTTCCTTATCCCGTGGGAATTTCTAAAAATCCTTAAAACTTTTTTTTACTATTGTAATTACCTACTTCTACGCCAAATTTCAAGAGTCTAGTAATTATAGTTAATAGGATCCCGTTGAACTGAATATATAAATCCCGTTTTTTCCTTATCCCGTGGGAATTTTGAAAAATCCTTCCTTAGTGGATGCCTACATTGTATAAGGTATCAATGTGCAAAATTTCAAGTCTCTAGGTCCAGTGGTTTGGGCTGTGCGTTGATATATCAACAGTCATTTAGTTTATTTAGACATTTCAACCCCATCGCACCCTATCCAGGGAGATGGTATTTTACGTCCGCCACGTCGGATTTTAAAACCGTTGTTGTTTTCGTAACCAGCGACCTGATAAACCATAGAAACAATACCCATGTTGATTTCAGACTTTGTCACCCCTTTTCCCTCTTTTAGGGGTTGAATTCCCAAAAAACCTGAAACACGTGTTTAATCATTTATCGTTAGGAGTACTTCTGTGAAGTTTCGAATAAAATAGTCAAACTAATCTTGTTTCCCCATACAAACTTTGGATCCCCGTTTCACCCCCTTAGGGAGTGAATTTTGAAAAATCCTTTCTTAGTGCACCCCTAGACCTTATAAGGAACCTACGTGCCAAATTTGGAATCTCTAGGCCCAGCGGTTTGGGCTGTGCGTTGATATGTCAGTCAGTCAGTCAGTCAGTCAGTCAGTTTCTTCTTTTATATATATAGACTAGCTTTTGCCCGCGGCTTCGCTCGCGTGTACCATGAGAATTCCAAAGCACCAAGATATCAAGCAAGCAAGCATACAGGCAAGCAAGCAAGCATGCAAGCAAGATGCAAGCATGCATGCACGCTTGCTTGCTTGCGTGACAATGGGACCATCTCAGTAGTATATTATATTCTTTCGAATAAAAAAAGAATTTTTAAAATCGGTCCACAATTGACCGAGAAATCGGTGAACATACATAAAAAAAATACATTAAGTGGAATGCATAACCTCCTCCTTTTTTTGAAGTCGGTTAAAGAGCCCTTTGCGGCCTACTTACAGTATAAACTTATTAATTTTGAAATTTTAGCTTACAATCAGTAAAACGCAAAATCCCGTATTTTCCCGTTCCCGTAAGAATTTCGGGAAATAGTTTCTTAATACTCCCCTACACTCCCCAGGAAACCCACTTGCCAAATTTCAGCTTTCTACGGCCAGTAAAACGAAAAATCCCGTTTTTTCCCGTTCCCGTGGGAATTTTGGAAAGTCCTCTCTCAACGCTCCTCTACACTCCCCAAGCAATGTCATGCCGAATTTCAGCTTTCTACGACCAGTAAAATGAAAAATCCCGTTTTTCCCGTTCCCGTGGGAATTTTGTATAGTCCTTCCTTAATGCTCTTCTACACTTCCCAAGCAACCTACATGCCAAATTTCAGCTTTCTACGACCAGTAAAACGAAAAATCCCGTTTTTTTCCCCGTTCCCGTGGGAATTTTGGAAAGTCCTCTCTCAATGCTCCTCTACACTCTCCAAGCAACCTATATGCCAAATTTCAGCTTTCTACAACCAGTAAAACGATAAATCCCGTTTTTTCTTTATCCCGTGGGAATTTCCGAAAAATCTTAAAACAGTTTTTTACTATTATAATTACCTACTTCTATGCCAAATTTGAAGAGTCTAGTAATTATAGTTCATAGGATTCCGTTGAACTAAATATATAAATTCCGTTTTTTCCTTATCCCGTGGGAATTTTGAAAAATCCTGAAATTATTGATTTAACTAATGTAATACCTACTTGTGTATCAAATTTTAAGAGTCTAGTTATTATACTTACTGAGATAGGGTCACTCGGAATCGAATATATAAATCCCGGTTTTTCCCGTTCCCGTGGGAATTTTTGAAATTCCTCTCACAATGCTCCTCTACACTCTCCAAGCAACCTACATGCCGAATTTCAGCTTTCTACTACCAGTAAAACGAAAAATCCCGTATTTTCCCGTTCCCGTAAGAATTTCGGGAAATTCTTTCTTAATACTCCCCTACACTCCCCAAGAAACCCACTTGCCAAATTTCAGCTTTCTACGGCCAGTAAAACGAAAAATCCCGTTTTTTCCCGTTCCCGTAGGAATTTTGGAAAGTCCTTTCTCAATGCTCCTCTACACTCCCCAAGCAACCTCATGCCGAATTTCAGCTTTCTACGACCAGTAAAATGAAAAATCCCGTTTTTCTCGTTCTCGTGGGAATTTTGTATAGTCCTCCCTTAATGCTCTCTACACTTCCCAAGCAACCTACATGCCAAATTTCAGCTTTCTACGACCAGTAAAACGAAAAATCCCGTTTTTTCCCGTTCCCGTGGTAATTTTGGAAAGTCCTCTCTTAATCCTCCTCTACACTCTCCAAGCAACCTAAATGCCGAATTTCAGCTTTCTACGACCAGTAAAACGAAAAATCCCGTTTTTTTCCTTATCCCGTGGGAATTTCCGAAAATCCTTCAAACTGTTATTTACTGTTATAATTACCTACTTCTATGCCAAATTTCAAGAGTCTAGTAATTATACTTCATAGGATCCCGTTGAATTGAATATATAAATCCCGTTTTTTCCTTATCCCGTGGGAATTTTGAAAAATCCTGAAATCAATGTTTTAACTAATGTAATACCTACTTGTGTATCAAGTTTGAAGAGTCTAGTTATTATAGTTAATGAGATTGGGTCACTCGGAAACGAATATATAAATCCCGTCCACGTGGGAATTCCCAAAAATCCTGGATGCCTAAATTGTATAAAGTATCTATGTGCAAAATTTCAAGTTTCTAGGTCCAGTGGTTTGGGCTGTGCGTTGATATATCAACAGCCATTTAGTTTAATTAGACATTTCATCCCCATCCAGGGAGATGGTTTTTTACGTCCGCCACATCGGATTTTAAAACCGTTGTTGTTTTCATAACCAGCGACCCGATAAACCATAGAAACAACACCCATGTTGATTTTCAGACTTTGTTACCCCTTTCCCCCCTTTTAGGGGTTGAATTCTCAAAAAACCTGAAACACATGTTTACTCATTTACCATTAGGAGTACTTCTGTGAAGTTTCGAATAAAATAGTCGAACTAATCTTGTTTCCCCATACAAACTTTGGACCCCCTTTTCACCCCCTTAGGGAGTGAATTTTGAAAAATCCTTTCTTAGTGCACCCCTAGACCTTATAAGGAACCTACATGCCAAATTTGGAATCTCTAGGCCCAGTGGTTTGGGCTGTGCGTTGATATGTCAGTCAGTCAGTCAGTCAGTCAGTCAGTCAGTCAGTTTCTTCTTTTATATATTAAGATATACCGTAACGACCGCTTTAGCCTAGTTGGTAGTGACCCTGCCTACGAAGCAAGAGGTCCTGGTACGGTAAGGGCATTTATTTGTGTGATGAGCACGAATATTTGTTCCTGAGTTATGGATGTTTTCTATGTATTTAAGTATTTTTACAGTGTATAGGAAATCTTGGAATATAATAATAAATAACTAGTAAATATATTTGCATTGCCTGATAATGTCAATTATGAAAATGATTAATCAAATGAATTTATATTGTTGTAATTGTATATTATTAATTCTTTGCCATGGTTATCTATATATATAAAATTCTAAACTGACTGACTGACTGACTGTTGATATATCAACGCACAGCCCAAACCACTGGACCTAGAGACTTGAAATTTTGCACATAGATACCTTATACAATGTAGGCATCCACTAAGGAAGGATATTCGGGAATTCCCACGGGAACGGGAAAAAACGGGATTTATAGATTCGATTCCGAGTGACCGTATCTCAGTAACTATAATAACTAGACTCTTCAAATTTGATACACAAGTAGGTATTACAATAATGAAAACATCAATTTCAGGATTTTTTAAAATTCTCACGGGATAAGGAATAAACGGGATTTATATATTCAGTTCAACGGAATCCTATGAACTATAATTACTAGACTCTTCAAATTTGGCATAGAAGTAGGTAATTGTAATAGTAAAAAACTGTTTTAAGGATTTTTGGAAATTCCCACGGGATAAAGAAAAAACGGGGTATTTCGTTTTACTGGTCGTAGAAAGCTGAAATTCGGCATGAAGGTTGCTTGGGGAGTGTAAAGGAGCATTGAGAGAGGAATTTCCAAAATTCCCACGGGAACGGGAAAAAACGGGATTTATATATTCGATTCCGAGTGACCCTATCTCAGTAACTATAATAACTAGACTCTTCAAATTTGATATACAAATAGGTATTACATTAGTTAAAATATTAAAATCAGGATTTTTCAAAATTCCCACGGAATAAGAAAAAAACCGGATTTATATATTCAGTTCAACGGAATCCTATGAACCATAATTACTAGACTCTTCAAATTTGGCATAGAAGTAGGTAATTATAATAGTGAAAAACAGTTTTAAGGATTTTCAGAAATTCCCACGGGATAAAGAAAAAACGGGATTTATCATTTTACTGGTCGTAGAAAGCTGAAATTCGGCATGTAGGTTGCTTGGGGAGTGTAGAGGAGCATTGAGAGAGGAATTTCCAAAATTCCCACGGGAACAGGAAAAAAAGGGATTTATATATTCGATTCCGAGTGACCGTATCTCTGTAACTATAATAACTAGACTCTTCAAATTTGATACACAAGTAGGTATTATATTAGTTAAAACATTAATTTCAGGATTTTTAAAATTCCCACGGGATAAGGAAAAAAACAGGATTTATATATTCAGTTCAACGGAATCCTATGAACTGTAATTATTAGACTCTTCAAATTTGGCATAGAAGTAGGTAATTATAATAGTAAAAAACTGTTTCAAGGATTTTCGGAAATTCCCACGGGATAAGGAAAAAACGAGATTTTTCGTTTTCTGGTCGTAGAAAGCTGAAATTCGGCATGTAGGTTGCTTGGGGAGTGTAGAGGAGCCTTGAGAGAAGACTTTCCAAAATTCCCACGGGAACGGGAAAAAAACGGGATTTTTCGTTTTACTGGTCGTAGAAAGTTGAAATTCGGCATGTAGGTTGCTTGGGGAGTGTAGAGGAACATTGAGAGAGGACTTTTCAAAATTCCCACGGGAACGGGAAAAAACGGGATTTTTCGTCTTACTGGTCGTAGACAGTTGAAATTCGGCATGTAGGTTGCTCGGGGAGTTTAGAGGAGCATTAAGAGAGGACTTTCCAAAATTCCCACGGGAACGGGAAAAAACGGGATTTTTCGTTTAACTGGTCGTAGAAAGTTGAAATTCGGCATGAAGGTTGCTTGGAGAGTGTAGAGGAGCATTGAGAGAGGACTTTCCAAAATTCCCACGGGAACGGGAAAAAAACGGGACTTTTCGTTTTACTGGTCAAAGAAAGCTGAAATGTGGCATGTAGGTTGCATGGAGAGTGTAGAGGAGAATTAAGAGAGGGTTTTCCAAAATTCCCACGGGTACGGGAAAAAACGGGATTTTTCGTTTTACTGGTCGTAGAAAGCTAAAATTCGGCATGTAGGTTGCTTAGGGAGTGTAGAGGAGGATTGAGAGAGGGCTTTCCAAAATTCCCACGGGAATAGGGAAAAAACGGGACTTTTTGTTTTACTGGTCGTAGAAAGCTGAAACTCGGCATGTAGGTTTTTTGGGGAGTGTAGAGGAGCATTGAGAGAGGACTTTTCAAAGTTCCCACGGGAAAGGGAAAAACGGGATTTTTCGTTTTACTGGTCATAGAAAGCTGAAATTTGGCAAGTGGGTTCCTTGGGGAGTGTTGAGGAGGATTAAGAGAGGGATTTTCAAAATTCCCACTGGAACGGGAAAAAACGGGACTTTATGTTTTACTGGCCGTAGAAAGCTGAAATTCGGCATGTAGGTTGTTTGTGGAGTGTAGAGTAGCATTGAGAGAGGACTTTCCAAAATTCTCACGGGAACGGGAAAAACGGGATCTTTCGTTTTACTAATCAAAGAAAGCTGAAATTTGGCAGGTGAGTTCCTTGGGGAGTGTAGGGGAGCATTAAGAAAACATTTCCCGAAATTCTTACGGGAACGGGAAAAAACGGGATTTTGCGTTTTACTGGTTGTAAAAAGCTAAAATTTCAAAATGCATAAGTTTATACTGTAAATAGGCCGCAAAGGGCTCTTTAACCGACTTCTAAAAAAGGAGGAGGTTATGCATTCCACCTTATGTATTTTTTTATGTAGGTATGTTCACCGATTTCTCGGTCAATTGTGGACCGATTTTAAAAATTCTTTTTTTATTCGAAAGAATATAATATACTCCTTTTTTTATGTTAGAAAGGCCAGACAAACGAACTAGTGGGTCACCTGATGTTAAATGATCACCACTGTCCATAGACACCTGCAGCGCTTTACGCGATGCCAGTGCGTTGTCGGCCCTTAAGGAGAGGGAATAGGGGAAGAGGGAGAGGGAAGGGGTGAGGTATTGGGCCCCCGGCACTCTCACTGACCGTACGAAACGCAAGCAGGATTACTGCTGCTTCACGCCGGTTTTCTGTGAGAGGGTGGTACTGCCCCGGACGAGCCAGCCCATTCGTGATGCAGCGGCTAGCTACAACATGGCTCTACCACTGCAAAGTAGGTAATATCAATGCTAAGTAGGTACACAGCGCTTCCAGTTACTCAAGTTTCCGTAGAAGGTAAGAAAACATTGAATTATACCTAATGCAGGACAGAGGAAAATAATAATAGGTTTTATTATTAACAAGCCTGGTTATTTTAGTGCCCGCTTCCGAATTAGTGAAAAACATTGTATGTAAAGAAATACTGTAAAGGACCGTATCTACCTGAAGTTTAGTCGGGCTTGCTTGCACGATTGCTTGCACGCTTACTTGCACGCTATCTTGCACGCTTGCTTGCTTGCGTGCATACTTGCTTGCTTGATATCTTAGTTCTTTGGAATACTCATGGTACACGCGAGCGAAGCCGCGGGCAAAAGCTAGTCTATATATATAAAATTCTAAACTGACTGACTGACTGACTGACTGTTGATATATCAACGCACAGCCCAAACCACTGGACCTAGAGACTTGAAATTTTGCACATAGATTCCTTATACAATGTAGGCATCCACTAAGGAAGGATTTTCGGGAATTCCCACGGGAACGGGAAAAAACGGGATTTATAGATTCGATTCCGAGTGACCGTATCTCAGTAACTATAATAACTAGACTCTTCGAATTTGATACACAAGTAGGTATTACAATAATGAAAACATCAATTTAAGGATTTTTTAAAATTCTCACGGGATAAGGAATAAACGGGATTTATATATTCAGTTCAACGGAATCCTATGAACCATAATTACTAGACTCTTCAAATTTGGCATAGAAGTAGGTAATTATAATAGTGAAAAACAGTTTTAAGGATTTTCAGAAATTCCCACGGGATAAAGAAAAAACGGGATTTATCGTTTTACTGGTCGTAGAAAGCTGAAATTCGGCATGTAGGTTGCTTGGGGAGTGTAGAGGAGCATTGAGAGAGGAATTTCCAAAATTCCTACGGGAACGGGAAAAAACGGGATTTATATATTCGATTCCGAGTGACCGTATCTCTGTAACTATAATAACTAGACTCTTCAAATTTGATACACAAGTAGGTATTATATTAGTTAAAACATTAATTTCAGGATTTTTAAAATTCCCACGGGATAAGGAAAAAACGAGATTTTTCGTTTTCTGGTCGTAGAAAGCTGAAATTCGGCATGTAGGTTGCTTGGGGAGTGTAGAGGAGCCTTGAGAGAAGACTTTCCAAAATTCCCACGGGAACGGGAAAAACGGGATTTTTCGTTTAACTGGTCGTAGAAAGTTGAAATTCGGCATGTAGGTTGCTTGGGGAGTGTAGAGGAGCATTGAGAGATGACTTTCCAAAATTCTCACGGGAACGGGAAAAAACGGGACTTTTCATTTTACTGGTCATAGAAAGCTGAAATTTGGCATGTAGGTTGCATGGAGAGTGTAGAGGAGAATTAAGAGAGGGTTTTCCAAAATTCCCACGGGTACGGGAAAAAACGGGATTTTTCGTTTTACTGGTTGTAGAAAGCTAAAATTCGGCATGTAGGTTGCTTAGGGAGTGTAGAGGAGGATTGAGAGAGGGCTTTCCAAAATTCTCACAGGAACGGGAAAAAACGGGACTTTATGTTTTACTGGCCGTAGAAAGCTGAAATTCGGCATGTAGGTTGTTTGGGGAGTGTAGAGTAGCATTGAGAGAGGACTTTCCAAAATTCCCACGGGAACGGGAAAAACGGGATCTTTCGTTTTACTGGTCATAGAAAGCTGAAATTTGGCAGGTGAGTTCCTTGGGGAGTGTAGGGGAGCATTAAGAAAACATTTCCCGAAATTCTTACGGGAACGAGAAAAAACGGGATTTTGCGTTTTACTGGTTGTAAAAAGCTGATATTTCAAAATGCATAAGTTTATACTGTAAATAGGCCGCAAAGGGCTCTTTAACCAACTTCTAAAAAAGGAGGAGGTTATGCATTCCACCTTATGTATTTTTTTATGTAGGTATGTTCACCGATTTCTTGGTCAATTGTGGACCTGCTTGCTTGCTTGCCTGTATGCTTGCTTGCTTGATATCTTGGTTCTTTGGAATACTCATGGTACACGCGATTCGATTCCGAGTGACCATATCTCAGTAACTATAAGAACTAGACTCTTCAAATTTGATACACAAGTAGGTATTACAATAATAAAAACATCGATTTCAGGATTTTTCAAAATTCCCATGGGATAAGGAATAAACGGGATTTATATATTCAGTTCAACGGAATCCTTTGAACTATAATTACTAGACTTCAAATTTGGCATAGAAGTAGGTAATTATAATAGTGAAAAACAATTTTAAGGATTTTCGGAAATTCCCACGGGATAAGGAAAAAACGGGATTTTTCGTTTTACTGGTCGTAGAAAGCTAAAATTCGGCATGTATGTTGCTTGGGGAGTGTAGAGGAGCATTGAGAGAGGAATTTCCAAAATTCCCACGGGAACGGGAAAAAACGGGATTTATATATTCGATTCCGAGTGACCGTATCTCTGTAACTATAATAACTATACTCTTCAAATTTGATACACAAGTAAGTATATTAGTTAAAACATTAATTTCAGTATATTTCAAAATTCCCACGGGATAAGGAAAAAAACGGGATTTATATATTCAGTTCAACGGAATCCTATGAACTGTAATTATTAGACTCTTCAAATTTGGCATAGAAGTAGGTAATTAATTATAATAGTAAAAAAATGTTTCAAGGATTTTTGGAAATTCCCACGGGATAAGGAAAAAACGAGATTTTTCGTTTTCTGGTCGTAGAAAGCTGAAATTCGGCATGTAGGTTGCTTGGGGAGTGTAGAGGAGCCTTGAGAGAGGACTTTCCAAAATTCCCACGGGAACGGGAAAAAACGGGATTTTTCGTTTTACTGGTCGTAGAAAGTTGAAATTCGGCATATAGGTTGCTTGGAAAGTGTAGAGGAGCATTGAGAGAGGACTTTTCAAAATTCTCACGGGAACGGGAAAAAACGGGATTTTTCGTCTTACTGGTCGTAGAAAGTTGAAATTCGGCATGTAGGTTGCTCGGGGAGTGTAGAGGAGCATTGAGAGAGGACTTTCCAAAATTCCCACGGGAACGGGAAAAAACGGGATTTTTCGTCTTACTGGTCGTAGAAAGTTGAAATTCGGCATGTAGGTTGCTCGGGGAGTTTTGAGGAGCATTAAGAGAGGACTTTTCAAAATTCCCACGGGAACGGGAAAAACGGGATTTTTCGTTTTACTGGTCGTAGAAAGTTGAAATTCGGCATGTAGGTTGCTTGGGGAGTCTAGAGGAGCATTGAGAGAGGACTTTCAAAAATTCCCACGGGAACGGGAAAAAACGGGATTTTTCGTTTTACTGTTCGTAGAAAGCTGAAATTCGGCATGAGGTTGCTTGGGGAGTGTAGAGGAGCATTGAGAGAGGACTTTCCAAAATTCCCACGGGAACGGGAAAAAACGGGATTTTTCGTTTTACTGGTAGTAGAAAGCTGAAATTCGGCATGAGGTTGCATGGAGAGTGTAGAGGAGCATTGAGTGAGGACTTTCCAAAATTCCCACGGAAACGGGAAAAAACGGGATTTTTCGTTTTACTGGTCGTAGAAAGCTGAAATTCGGCATGAGGTTGCTTGGGGATTGTAGAGGAGCATTGAGAGAGGACTTTCCCCGTATTATTCTCATGGTACACGCGAGCGAAGCCGCGGGCAAAAGCTAGTCTATATATATAAAAGAAGAAACTGACTGACTGACTGACTGACATATCAACGCACAGCCCAAACCACTGGGCCTAGAGATTCCAAATTTGGCATGTAGGTTCCTTATAAGGTCTAGGGGTGCACTAAGAAAGGATTTTTCAAAATTCATGCCCTAAGGGGATGAAAAGGGGGTCCAAAGTTTGTATGGGGAAACAAGATTAGTTCGACTATTTTATTCGAAACTTCACAGAAGTACTCCTAATGGTAAATGAGTAAACACATGTTTCAGGTTTTTTGAGAATTCAACCCCTAAAAGGGGGTAAAGGGGTAACAAAGTCTGAAAATCAACATGGGTGTTGTTTCTATGGTTTATCGGGTCGCTGATTATGAAAACAACAACGGTTTTAAAATCCGACGTGGCGGACGTAAAATACCATCTCCCTGGATGGGGTGCGATGGGGTTGAAATGTCTAAATAAACTAAATGACTGTTGATATATCAACGCACAGCCCAAACCACTGGATCTAGAGACTTGAAATTTTGCACATAGATACCTTATACAATGTAGGCATCCACTAAGGAAGGATTTTTGGGAACTCCCACGGGAACGGGAAAAAATGGGATTTATAAATTCGATTCCGAGTGACCCTATCTCAGTAACTATAATAACTAGACTCTTCAAATTTGATACACAAGTAGGTATTATATTAGTTAAAACATTAATTTCAGGATTTTCCAAAATTCCCACGGGATAAGGAAAAAACGGAATTTATATATTTAGTTCAACGGAATCCTATGAACTATAATTACTAGACTCTTCAAGTTTGACATAGAAGTAGGTAATTATAATAGTAAAAAACTGTTTTAAGGATTTTTGGTAATTCCCACGGGATAAGGAAAACACGGGATTTTTCGTTTTACTGGTCGTAGAAAGCTGAAATTCGGCATGTAGGATGCTTGGGGAGTGTAGAGGAGGATTGAGAGAGGACTTTACAAAATTCCCACGGGAACGGGAAAAAACGGGATTTTTCGTTTTGGTGATCGTAGAAAGCTGAAATTCGGCATGTAGGTTGCTTGGAGAGTGTAGCGGAGCATTGAGAGAGGACTTTCCAAAATTCCTACGGGAACGGGAAAAACGGAATTTTTCGTTTTACTGGTCGTAGAAAGCTGAAATTCGGCATGCAGGTTGTATGGGGAGTGTAGAGGAGCATTGAGAGAGGACTTTCCAATATTCCCACGGGAACGGGGAAAACAGAACTTTTCGTTTTACTGGTCATAGAAAGCTGAAATTCGGCATGTAGGTTGCTTAGAGAATGTAGAGGAGCATTAAGAGAGGATTTTCCAAAAATCCCACGGGAACGGGAAAAAACCGGGATTTTTCGTTTTACTGGTTGTAAAAAGCTGAATTCGGCATGTAGGTTGCTTGGGGAGTATAGAGGAGCATTGTGAGAGGACTTTCCAAAATTCCCACAGGAACGGGAAAAAACGGGTTTTTTCGTTTTACTGGTCGTAGAAAGCTGAAATTCGGCATGTAGGTTGTTTGGGGAGTGTAGAGGAGCATTGAGAGAGGACTTTTCAAAATTCCCACGGGAACGGGAAAAACAGAATTTTTCGTTTTACTGGTCTTAGAAAGCTGAAATTCGGCATGTAGGTTGCTTAGGGAGTGTAGAGGAGCATTGAGAGAGGACTTTTCAAAATTCCTACGGGAACGGGAAAAACGGAATTTTTCGTTTTACTGGTTGTAGAAAGCTGAATTCGGCATGTAGGTTGCTTGGGGAGTGCAGAGGAGCATTGTGAGAGGACTTTCCAAAATTCCCACAGGAACGGGAAAAAACGGGATTTTTCGTTTTACTGGTCGTAGAAAGACGAAATTTGGCAAGTGGGTTGTCACAAAATCAGGATCGGATGACGGGATCTCAGGGAAATCGAGGGCAACCCTCAAATTTTGTAGGCACGCATTACGTTTTTCATATATTTTCTCAAGCTATTTAAGTGTTTGCGTCTGGTAGACATCATCTCATGTAGATGAGCTGATGATGGAAGGTAAAATTCCTTAACGGTTAGGAGTTGAGGATATTTTTTCAAATATTAAAGGTACGTATAGGCCGATAGTTGTATTCTTTCTGGTTATTCAGATGAGCTGATGATGGAAGGTATAACTCCTTAACGGTTAGGTCACACAACACCATAACAAAATACCATAATATGTATAATATCAATGCTAAGTAGGTACACAGCGCTTCCAGTTACTCAAGTTTCCGTAGAAGGTAAGAAAACATTGAATTATACCTAATGCAGGACAGGGGAAATTAATAATAGGTTTTATATTATTAACAAACCTGGTTATTTTAGTGCCCGCTTTCGAATAGTGAAAAACATTGTATATAAAGAAATACTGTAAAGGACCGTCTCTACCTGAAGTTTAGTCGGGCTTGCTTGCTCGCTTACTTGCACGCTTTCTTGCACGCTTGCTTGCTTTGCGTGCATGCAAGCTTGCTTGCATGCTTGCATGCTTGCTTGCTTGCCTGTATGCTTGCTTGCTTGATACCTTGGTTCTTTGGAATACTCATGGTACACGCGAGCGAAGCCGCGGGCAAAAGCTAGTGTAATTATATTTCCACAATTAGTTTTAAGACGATAAATTTTTGCATGCTTGTAATAGCTAAGTGTATGTACAATAATAAATTATACTGACATCGATTTAATCCCACGCTTAGGCTGCGTTTCCACGAGATGTGCGAGGATGCGTTGCGAGGGATGTGTTTGTCATGAACCAATAGAAACACTTCATTTACAAGGACCTTGTAAATAAAGTATTGGTTCATGACAAACACATCCCTCGCAACGCACCCTCGCACAGCTCCGGTGGATACGCAGCCTTAAGGGCCTACCGTGGTTTTTGGCGCATTTATTGCATTCATTTAATCTCGTTCTGTATCATTACAAGTAAAGCTATAGTCCTGAAATTCACGTGTAATATATTTGAGGATTCACTCTAGTGACAAGTGTTTATTGAAACACGATTACTTATAGTTCGATCGATAAAAAAAAATCCAAAGTCGTCTCTAAATAAAAAAATAAATTCGTATTAGGTACGACGTGAATGAATACCTACTGCACGGCAGGTCATGACTTTTTGAATGTTGATAAAAAAAGATGTTTTCTAGGGCGTAGTTATGCTACATTTTTAAAATGTATATTTGTTTTAGTAATACGATGAAAATACCTAAATACACGCGCAGTCTAACCAACCTATCTTGAGCCATCATGCCTCCCCGTACCAAAATCTCTTAACTACCTAAAATCGATTAGCGCAAAAAGCTCGGTAGGGCCTTAAGAAGCAGGCAGGGCATATTGCTCGAAGAACCGACGACTGATGGAGCAACCTGAACCTGAAGCCGCAGCCTGGCCGCGAACCTGAAGTTGTAGCGTTGGAAAGCACAACAAGACGGACCGACGATCTGGTAAAGCTTGCAGGAACTGTTACGGGCATTGTCCAGCAATGGACGTCTTTCAGCTGACTTGTCTAAAATAATACACTAGCAGCTCATTGAGCTGATGCGTGCATACCACTACACTTGTGTTTTAAGGGGTAGGTACGTATCAAAATATATAAAGTTTAAAAATAATAATGAACGAAATACATAATGGTCATTTATTTTGATATATACCTAATGCAAATTTCTTGGAAATTCTCAACTTTACAGGATTTCCATAAAATAATAAACCTAACCTATCCTAAACCAATCTGTAGATAACACGATTAAAAATATTGTTTAAATCAATAGTTTCATAGAAAAATTTTGTATATGAATGAATAAATGAATGAATGATTTATTTTGAAATACAACGCAACAATATTATACAATGTTTAGCTTAAATCTAAGAAAAGTAGGCACAGTAAATTTATTGTTGAGGTGATTCCAAAAAAGGATTTCACTCAGCATTTGTCGATACATTGTTAAGTGCAACAACAGTGATTTTCAGTGAATCCGTGCAGACAATCACAAAACATAAAAGTATCCTAACGTAAATTTAAGAGATAGAGAGAGCAATTGCATTGCAAAGCAAAACAACAGAAACGCAGTGTGCAGCTGTACATTAATACATACAATAATACATAGTATAATAATAATAAAAATATAAAAATGAACAAAGGCATAAAATCCACAGATCGGCTAGGCTGAAGACATTTGTTCCCGGAGAAGATGAAGTTTCAATTTTGGTTTTCAATTTATATATTATGTATTTCGTACATTACTTGTTTGAAACTTTATATATTTTGATATGTACAGTCAAGGGCAAAAATATGTATACACTTTAGTACCTTGTCTATTTTCGTCAAATTTGAACTGCCATATATGAACTGTCACAGTGGTTAAAGTGACAAGGTACTAAAGTGTATACATATTACTGCCCTTGACTGTAAAGTTTTAAGATTTTTTGGATAAATGTCCAGTCTGTTTTTAAATCAGACAGTCTATTTTTATTTTATTTTTTATTTAGGAATATGTTGAATATAATTTAGTTCACATTGTTGCGGTAGATGGCGCTGTGCCTATTATAAACATGCTAACAGTGTGTCAACCTCTATGATTTTAAATCATATAAGAGAGTTTTGTATTTCGTTTTGTTTGAGCTTTGGTTGAAAGTTAAAGCAGTTAAGTTTCAGTAAGCTGACTTTCGAGCTCCTTAATCAAAATGGTCATGTTACGTTCCGAAGAAAACGCGTAAAGATCTTGCTCGAATGTAGACGCAGCTTTAGACGTCCGTCAAGGTGCGTGTACGCAGTTCAGTGTTGCAGACCGAGTCTTAATCTCTCGCGGCTCAGACGCGCAGTGAACACAGTTAATTTTACGAGTAACTTGTTTATGGATTATTGAGGAAAAACCGTAAGTTATTCTCACGTTTTTATTCAAATCTGAAAACTCAACGATTACTTGATACCTACCGAGACGCTAACTATAACAGGTCTGTAAAAAAACAGGAAAAAGATCCATATTGTCACTTAGGGATAATAGATTAAATTAAATATCCAAGTAAAATCTAATCAATATACATGCAAATATATTAGCGGGAGATCTGAAGACGAATTTAGGGAAGGTGTTTCAGGCACGTTGAAATAATAAAAAAAAAAGATATTTTATCAATGTGCAAATCTAGAATGTCGAGTCTGGCAGAGCGCTTGCGGTTATTTTGCTACTGCGCAGTAAGTATATGACTTTTGCAAAAAATTAAACTCAAATAAGTGTTGTTAAAAATGTAATTTTTAAAACAAGCTTTTTAGCTGACTGTACTTGCATTGTCATTCAATCTACATAAGTATACCAAATTTCAGGTGAATTCAACCACTGGATGTGGGTCAACTTCGACTTCTAAGATTTGGCCCAAGAATAAAACAAACGGGGTGAGCTAAATAAAAGCTTGTAAAAATATGTTTTAGGCAACTTGGAATTTTATTAAAATCTCAGTTTAGTATGTATATAATCCAGAAATAAAAATCCCAGACTGTTTTGTTGGTTATAAACTTATAAAGTATGACCAGACTCATGCAAAAATATTTTTTTAAATACGCCAATAATATAGAGCTTGTCTATTGTAGCTTGAATTGAGTTTCGAATCCTGTGCGTGAGTGCAGTGGTGGGGCGCGTCATTTTAAACTAGACAAGCTATACTTTCATTTGCGTCTGGGAATTATTAATAACCGACGGATTCGTCTGGCGTTTTTACAATTATTTTCAATGTTAATTAATAAGCATGCTATAGAAATTTTAGAATGTCGAAAGTATATATATTTGGCGTATATTAAAAAAATATTTTTGGTAGAGTCTGGTCATATCATCCGTCTCTCGCACAGATCCGCAGAGGAAACGCTCGCTGCGCAGGAGTCGTATCTATTCCTTACAATTGGCTAAGTAAAGTTTTTTGAAGAGTTGCTTATTATATTTTTTTTCGACAGTCGGCGTTCTGGAGATCGAGAAACTGCAGCTGTTTTATTTTTATCTCCTGTTGTTTACTGGAAATAATTTTTTAAGTGTTCGAGATGACATTTGTGAGATTTTACGGCTGACAAGCGGTTCGTGCTCAGTACTAAGAAATAGAAAAAAAAACGAAGTCAACTGTCAGTTCTGTCAATATCAAATCGTTTGCGTTTCGTTTGCTTTGCGTTTTGGTGTGCTCAGTGTGATTTTTGGACTATTTTTATCGACCTCCGCATAAAATCCGGACTTTCAATTTTACCGCATTACTCTACGACCTAAGCACGTTAATTGGATCACAGTTGAAAACTTTCGATCACTATTTTGGAACTGCTTCTTGGGCATCGCAAAGCAAACGAAACGCAAACGGTTATATTTCATTTGACATTGACAGAAGCGACAGTTGACTTCGTTTTTTTTTTCTATTTCTTCTTAGTACTGAGCACGAACCGCTTGTCAGCCGTAAAATCTCACAAATGTCATCTCGAACACTTAAAAAATATTTCCAATAAATAAAAGGAGATAAAAATAAAACACCTGCAGTTTCTTAGTGTTGAAGTCGACCACTGTCGAAAAAAAATATAATTAGCACCTCTTCAAAAAACTTTACTTAGCCAATTAGCTTGGTTAGGGCCTAAGCACACGGCGTATTTTTAACGCGCCGTCGACGCGCGTTTGTATCGATACAAACGCGGCACGCGGGTTATTTTAAAAACGCCGTGTGCTAGGGGCCTAAAGGCAGTTCTAATGGAATGAAAAACGCGCTGTAAACGCGCGTTCCTTAATCGCACGTCGACGGCGCGTTCAAAAAACGCCGTGTGCTTAGGCCCTTAGTTCCGAAAAAAAATGCATTTATTATTTACTTGATGATTGGTCATGATGATGTTTGCAAACCTTTGTAATTATACAGGTATTTTATATTACCACCATTTTATATTGGAAATTTCCATATTATTATTATTTTTTTCATATTAAAGACCCAAGACTCGACTTCACGCAAATATCTGCCCCGACCGCGAATCGAACCCGGGACCTCAGGCTTCGTAGTCAGGTTCTATAACAACTAGACTCGTCAAATATAAAATCCCATTTTATTATTTACATTGATGATTGGTCATGTCATGATGATGTTTGCAAACCTTTGTAATTATACAGGTATGTTGATGCAGACATGGCATAAGACCATTTTATATTGGAAATGGCCCCATGCCACGTGGGTTCGACTCGCTCTTGCCCGGTAGTTTTTCCTTAACACTTATGAAGCCTTAGTTACTTAATTGAAGCATAATTATGGCATGACCTAAGTACACCTTGTACGGTAATTGTCATTATATTGTTAGCAGAAACATTTAATTTTAATCGTATTTAATTAGTACAATTATACAGATTGACTCCTAAGTAGTAAACAGGTTATTTTTATCTTAGGGTGCTTATCCATCATAGATTTGCTATGCTAAGCTATGGATACGTTTCATCATCATCATCCCAGCCTAAATATATACGTCCCACTGCAGGGCACAGGCCTCCTCTCAGAATGAGAGGGGTTGGTCCGTAGTTCCCACGCGGGCCCAGCGCGGAATCGGAACTTCGCACACACCATTGAATTTCTTCGCAGGTGTATTACAAGTTTCTTCACAATGTTTTCTTTCACCGTAAAGAAAACATTGTGAAAACATGGTGCAAATTTCAAATTAATTTCGCACATAAATTCCGAAAAACTCAGAGGTGCGAATCATGATTTGAACCCGCGACCCTCTGCTTCAGAGGCCATAGGTCAAACCAGTAGGCCACCACGACTCCAATGATGTATTGCTTGTCGTTATTGGTCTCTAGGCCTGAGTCCATCCAAATCTGCCTATCCTCCATTATTATTCTCCTCTTCTTCTTTAGCCATTCCCAACCTCTAAGGTGTGTAGGCCTCCTTCAGTTTATGCCATCTGTTCCGGTCTTGAGCAGTTTCCAACCATTTTGTTCCCGCCAGTCTTTTGATATCATCATACCAACGCATCTGCGGTCTTCCTCTCGGGCGTTTTTCGCCCCACGGTCTCCATTCTACCACTGCCCTGCACCACGAGCCATGCTTACGGACGACATGACCAGCGCACTCCCATTTCAATCTCGCAACCCGTTTAGTTACATCGCTCACTTTGCTTTGCTCTCTGACCCATTCGTTTCTTTTACGGTCTCTCAGCGTAACTCCTACCAGTTTTCTCTTTTTTTTTTTTTATTTATTTAATCAAACGGTACATGCTTTTACAACAAATTCTGTTATCGCCAAACTGTTACCAGTTTGTTGGCGATGAAGTACTCAACACTATAATTGAATCGTGCACCAGATACACAAAACAGTTAACAACTAAATAAACTAACATGCACAACTACCTACTTACACTTTTTACATATTTTTCTAAAAGGTGTTTTTTCATTCTCTTTTTAAGGACCGGTTTACTAAACTTAGGTTTTTCTCTTAACCACCCCATTTCGTTAAATAGCCTCGGCACTAAATATTTATTTAACCTTTTCCCGTAATAATTGACTGCTGGAGGCTGTATTAATTTACCTTCTCGTGCCCGCCTCGTGTTGTATTTATTAGTTACGGGGCATTTATATTCATCTAAATAATAGTTTTCTAAAGCAATCAGATACAATTTTCATCTCAACAGGCAAAATTTTACAAAATTATTATTACTTCATTATAAACCAATCTCAAAGGTGACACAGACGTCAAACTAAGCTCACGATACTTACGCCATCTAGGGTCTCCACCTGTCAGAAAACCTCTGTCATCTCTTTGCTTCCAGAAAGATGTCAGCACCAGTGGTAGTGCAACAGTTCCCGCTGGAGAAGGAGTACGCGAAGAAGACCGGCGTGACGCCCGAAGACGTCAGCAGACTGCGCTCCTGGTTGGCCACGCAGCCACATCTGCCAGGCGACATGCTCACTGGTTAGTGGATTTATTTCTGAAACAGTATTTTCTTCAGGGTTTTTTTCTAAATGTCATCGTATAGAATGCAGTAGGTTAGGTTAAGTTTGTTCAAGTCAGATATGAAGTATCTTTTTTATTTATTTTTTCAACTTCATTTTTTTATTACTTTTACGGTTTTCCCATGAAACCATATATTTCAAACTAAATACAAACTGAAATATAGATGCACAGAAAAAACCCCAGAAAAAAGACCAATGCTGGGAATCGAACCCAGGTCCTCAGCGTTCCGTGCTGCGTGCTTACCCCTACACCATCACTGGTCTAGACTGGTAGAGGTTAGCGACGAATCTTTCCCATACATCGTACATTTCAGTCTGTTATAATCACCTTATGCAGTGATAAAGCACTCATCTATGTTTTTATGCCCTCTACCGAGAGACTTTAACACTCCTTCGGAGCTAACCGCTCACCTGGACCAAGAGATGGCGCTACTGTGCAACTTTAAACAAGTCAGATATGAAGTATCTTTTTTATTTATTTTTTCAACTTCATTTTTTTATTACTTTTACGGTCATCCCATGAAACCATATATTTCAAACTAAATACAAAGTCTCTCGGTAGAGGGCATAAAAACATAGATGAGTGCTTTATCACTGCATAAGGTGATTATAACAGACTGAAATGTACGATGTATGGGAAAGATTCGTCGCTAACCTCTAGACCAGTGATGGTGTAGGGGTAAGCACGCAGCACGGAACGCTGAGGACCTGGGTTCGATTCCCAGCATTGGTCTTTTTTCTGGGGTTTTTTCTGTGCATCTATATTTCAGTTTGTATTTAGTTAGAAATAAATGTTAAGTTTGTTTTATAACCATTCCGAAGAAAATACTGTTTCAGAAATAAATCCACTAACCAGTGCAAGGGAGCGGTTGGTGGTTTTGACACCCACATCTGTAATACTTACGAGTTTTGAAGCGCAGTGTCGTTTCAGTTACAGAATAAACATATTTTTTTTTTAAATATTTATGTGTCTTGTGTTGTTGTAAATAAATGTATTTTCTTTCTTTCTTTCTTTCTTTAATTGTTTTTCCAGACCTGGACCTGATCCTCGTGTACCACTGCTGCCAGTGCAGCGCGGAAGTCTCCAAGCAGGTGTTGGACCTCCACTTTACTATCAAGACACTATTCGAGAACTTCTTCAAAAACCGTATAGCCGACGAGAAGACCATTTCAATATTGAACGTCGTGTAAGTTTAATCCATCCTATTTTTTATCTTCCTCATCATCATTATCAGTTCCGCCGAAAGACTTCCACTGCTGAACAAAGGCGTCATCCGCATCCAACGCGTTCCCACAACCTTAACCAGGGCGTCGCTCCATCTTGTTGGAGGCCTACCTACACTGTGTCTTCCGATCCGCGGACGCCACTCGAGAACCTTTCGGCCCTATCGGCCGGCAATTGGGATGTCCCAATTTTTGACAACGTATAATAAATCGAAAACCGCTTGGAGAAATAGGCTTTGTGAATCGTTTTCAGAAATCAGATTCCAAAAATATGATAAACTGAATTAAATAAAGAAAATTTAAGTAATGACCTTCATTTGACCCCTGCAGTGAATCGTCACATAGGCAGACATAAAGCAGGTCTACACTCTAAAGCAAATTGACAGTTTGAAATGTTGCTGTCCTGCTTATAATAGCAAAGAGTGACAAAACCAGAACTTTAATCACTTGATCGCACCTGGCTTTAAACAGTTGTCATTTATCATAAAGTCCGAAATGTATACAATACTCGCAATGTACTTTTACAAATTTAATTATTAAATTACTATGTTACAAGTAAATATGAAAGAATTTTAATATCAGATTTTAATAAAAAATATCTATTTACTATCACACCATTAAACAAACAGGAATAATCGAAGCTAAAAGAAGAGAAATAAATAAAACTATTTTGTCATGGTTCATTTAGGACCCTAAGCCGTGCTTGTATTATTGACAGTGACAAGACAAATCAGTAGTGCCACAGATTATGTTATGTACGGCTTGAATTTTTGTAGGCAATGGAACGTGGCTCTCTCACTGTGACGTCATCCAACGTATTTCTTAAAAAAATTATAAATAATTAAATACTCAACCAAATTCAAAATCGATGAAAATGGTATCTTAAAATATCCTATTCTTTCCAAAAAAAAAAAAACTATAGGTTATTTTTTTTTGGTGCATCCCAATTCTATAAGCGATGTGCCCTGCCCACTGCCACTTGAGTTGAAGTTCAAACTATACCGTCTTTAGTATCTTCCTTTCTATTCCAGTTCTACTAATTCTATTCTTTCTTATTGTATAAAGTTATCGATAATAGAGTCACATAAGTGACTTTATAAAAAATAAAAAACATTTTCCTGAATATTTTCGTATTAGCGATTTTAGCAGACCTCTTCATTGACTAATCCCACCAAAAACATAAATGTAAAAAATGTTAGCCAAGTTCAATACTAAAAATATGCTTGATTGTGGACTTCACCGACAAAAGGATTGAGATCTAAATGGGTGCTTAGTTCTGCAGGTAATACTGAAATCTATTTGTATCAGAATCAGAATCAGAAATTTTTTATTGTATAACTGTGTAGGTACATAGGATGAGAAAAAAATAGAGGTAAGTAACAACAGCTGTCCATAAAGGCATACAATATTAATTAAACTTAAGACTAATGTTACATGTTATGTGTATATGTTTTAATATCTATTTAACTAACTATTATACTGAATCTTTGTTATCAAAGAATTCCTTTAAGTTATAGAAAACTTTTTCAATAAGCCAGCTACGTAGTTTGATTTTAAATTTATTACCATCCAACATTTTAATTTCAATGGGGAGTTTATTAAAAATCTTGATGGCAGAAATGAAAGCACTGTTCTTATACATTTTGTTGTTAACTTTAGGTAGCAATAAATCGTATCTATATTGAGCACGCAATGGTTTGTTAAACGCACTTTTTTCCTTAAATAAATTTCATTGTTTTTTACAAACTGGTATATATCTCTAAAATGTAAATACCGGTAAGCGTCAGAAGTCGTTTTTCTTAAAAAACATTACGAAGTGATACCTCAACATGCAATCTGTATATGGTCCTTATACATGTCTTTTGGAGGATAAAAGTTGACCGAACGTCTGTCGAATTTCCCCAATAAATAATTCCATATGTAAGTATCGGATATACATTTCCAAAATAAACGTTCTTAACAACGTCTTCAGAGCATGTTTGTGATAAAATGGAAAGACCGTAGCAGTTGCTCGAAATTCTCTTGTTAATACTTGCGATATGAGCCTTCCAGTTCAAGTGTGGATCTACTGTCAACCTTATCTGATCGACAACCTCCAATTGGCTAAGTAAAGTTTTTTGAAGAGGTGCTAATTATATTTTTTTTCGACAGTCGGCGTTCTGGAGATCGAGAAACTGCAGCTGTTTTATTTTTATCTCCTATTGTTTACTGGAAATATTTTTTTAAGTGTTCGAGATGACATTTGTGAGATTTTATGGCTGACTAGCCGTACGTGCTCAGAACTTAGTAGAAACAGAAAAAAAAACCGAAATTTGCTGTCGCTTCTGTCAATGTCAAATGAAATTTAACAGTTTGCGTTTCGTTTGCTTTGCGTTGTTCAAGAAGCAGTTCCAAAATAGTGATCGAAAGTATTCAATCGTGATCCGGTTATCGTGCATAGGTCGTGGAGAAATGCGGTAAAATTGAAAGTCGGATTTTATGCGTAGGTCGATAAAAATAGTCCAAAAATCACACTGAGCACACCAAAATGCAAAGCAAACGAAACGCAAACGATTTGTCATTGACAGAAGTGACAGCAAACTTCGGTTTTTTTTCTGTTTCTACTAAGTTCTGAGCACGTACGGCTAGTCAGCCATAAAATCTCACAAATGTCATCTCGAACACTTTAAAAAATATTTCCAGTAAACAATAGGAGATAAAAATAAAACAGCTGCAGTTTCTCGATCTCCAGAACGCCGACTGTCGAAAAAAAATATAATTAGCACCTCTTCAAAAAACTTTACTTAGCCAATTGTACACCAACTTCAGAAAAATTTAATGCTGATGAGGCAGTTCTGTAATTTCTAAATTGCACTAGTTTGGTTTTATCTAGATTGACCTTAAGATTTATTGATTTAAGCCATTCAAGCAAGATATTTAGTGTACTATTTATATTTTTTTCTACAGAAGAAATATTTAAACTAGTATCAGAAAAAAGTATAGTTGCATCATCAGCAAACAGAACACAAAGCTCTTTAACTATATTTGGAAGATCGTTTATGTAGATAAGGAATAAAAGGGGACCGAGTACACTACCTTGAGGCACACCTAATCTAACCGTCTCAAAGTCGGACTGATATTACTCTACAGTTTTATTTTCTTCACAACATTTTGAGACAGTTGTAGATTGCTGCCTGTTGCACAAATAGCTTTCAAACAGTTTCAGTACGTTACCTCTTATACCAATGTTTTCCAATTGTTTTAAAATCGTGTTATGAATAGCACAGTCAAAAGCTTTGGACATGTCCAAGAACAAGGCAAAACAAAGCTTTTTTTCATTGACTTTATCCCAAATGTCTTTGAAGATTCTAAAAATCGCGAGGGATGTAGAACTACCCTTCTGGAAACCAAATTGATTTGGACTTATTATTTTATTTTTATTTAAGTATGCAAGCAATCTATTACAAATAACTTTCTCAAAAACCTTAGAAAAACTCGGTAAAAGAGCTATAGGCCTATAATTAGACATGTCGTCCTTTGCTCCCTTCTTATACAGTGGTTTTATAAGTGCTTTTTTAAATCACTTGGAAAAATACCTGTCTCAAACATAAGGTTCACAATGTATGCCAAGGGTTCAGCGATATAGTCAATGGAAGCTTTTATCAATTTTATTGGAATCTTTATCATATCCTGAACTTTTTTTATTTTTTAGTAACTTTTTATTTTTATTTCTTGTTCGTCCACAGCGGTGATAAACAAACTATTACAGGAACTTTGGGTAGTTTCTTTGTAATTTCTGGAATTTATAGTATCATTTATGCTGTGCGTAGTAAAGAAGTGATTAAAGCATTTGGCTATTTCACCTGCATCCGTTATATTCTGATCATCAATTTTTAACTTTTCAATTGTAGTTTTCATTGAGTTCGTTGATGTTTTATGTTTTTTTTATTAGGCTCCATGTAGGTTTTGTTTTGTTTATACTATTTTTTATTAGTTTGTCATTTGATATAATTCGTGAAGTCGTATAACTTTTTTAAATACTTTGCAATATTTTTTATATTGCAAGACATTGCCGTGATTTTTATATCTATGATTATTTGTAAGCACAAATAACATCCTAAACAAGTATAACGCTCTATTTCTTTGGTTTTTCTACTCCAACGGTGTTTTATATTTATAAATATAAATTCTTAAATTTAACTATCTAATAATTTACGGAAAGTAGATAACTTATGTTAAATTGAAGCTAAACATTTAACTTGGCTACTTTTCACATATAAATCCGGAACAATTTGTATGGTAGTTTACGCACTAAATCCGATTTCTTCATCCGATTTTACCGTATAAATGGTTCCACAACTATTACGATCTGCCTTTTCACGGATTCGGATCGTTGTAGTGCGAAACCGCTCTTATTGTGATAGGCGTTAGGTCGGTTAGGTGCTATTTAATACACATATTTTTTTGGAATATTTCAAATCTTAAAAAAAAACTGTTTTCTGATTATTTCCTTTGTAGGTATACAGCCTGACTGGATGCCAGATTTGAACTTCCTAGGACATCTGGAAGTGGGTTAGGTTTTTGATCTAGGTATATGTTAGGTAGTCAGTGAGTGGAAAAATAGCGATATTTGGACGTTTGTATGTCCAAAACCGTTTAATTTAAGCTATATTTATGAAATTTGGGATTCTAGTTAATCTTATTGATATCAGTGAATACTTAAGCCAAATTTGGTGTGTTTGTGTTAAAAAGATTTTGAGTTATGAAGGTGTCAAAAGTGGCTCCAAATGGTTCGTGTAATATTACACACGGCGCTGCTTCGCCAGTTCCCTTTGCTTGAACTTGGCTTGACACGCTGCCGCGTGTCTAGATCGGGGCAACTATACCCCTGGGGCAACTACTTATCCTGGTTTTATCCTAATAATTGAAGGGTTTTGCTGCATTCCTTCGCGTTGTGTTACAGAGTGACGGTGACTGTACCGACGCGCGCGCACGACGGCTCCGCCGTGTTCTACTGCCGCCTTGTGGACAAGGACCCTAAGAAGTTCGTCTTGCATGAATGTATCAGGTAATTATGGCGCAAGCCACTTGAAGCCACATAGAAGAGACGCGGGACAGGGGCGCGTTGCAGTCGCGGCGCCCCTTGAATTAGTTTTCGACTTACTGACAACTCTGACGGCGCAACCCTGACCACGTCTGTATCGAATTAAAACGAGGCGAAGAAAGGCGGCAGGGTGAAAGAGACCGATCATAAAGATTGTCCTTTTCAAAGTTAGAAAGGTCTGTGTTTTACTGAATAGTGGATACATAATATCTCAAAGAGACGTTTTATGACAATAAGTACAATAACTCAAAACTTGAAAATTTTGAATTAGGTCACTACAGTCCTGAAGGTGCGATTTGTTTGTGTACTACAGATAGGTATAGCAAAAAAAATTTTGACATTTTTTCACATTCGCGGTACTGAATTTATCTGTGCTATAAGACCTTGGCTTCGTACCAAATTTCAAGGTTCTGAGTTCACGGGAAGTAAGTACCCTGTAGGTTTTGATACCCTTGCGAGTGTCGAAAATTTGCGGCATAAATGGCTGTATCTTTTGATTGCGTTGGCTTATAGGCAAACGAACAAGTTCAACCTTCGCCTGTTCCAGGTTAACCCTCATGATACTGGAGCTGAGCCAGGAGGAGCAGGGCTCGTGGCCGGGCCTGGCGCTCGTGTTCGACCTGAACCTTTTGACGCTCCAGCATCTCGCCAGGCTGGACCTACAGACTATGCAGCAGTTCTTCTACTTCCTCCAGGTGAGGATGCCTTATAAAAGCAGAATCGTAGCTATAACGTGCCTCTAGGCGCAAGCACAAACAACCACAGACTTGTGAATCGTAGAAACCGACGTGCCGTTAAGTTTGAAGGTCGCCATAACACAGACAGAACGTCGGTCGACTTAGTTGACGAATTCAACTAGTCCATAGACTAGTCGATAAACGTAGGTAAATAAACGGTCTAGTTACGTTAAAAGTAAAACCGTGAAGGACCTGTCCCTAGTCCATCATCATCATCATCATCCCAGCCTATATACGGCCCGTCTTTGCTCGTGGTACAGTTGGCTAGTTCAGTTGACCGGACAGCGGGTAAAACTTTTTTGAAGTGAAACTTCTAATGCGACTTCCAAAAAACGTTGCGTTTAACGCAACGCAACGCAATTTGACGTTTACGAGACGTTTGTGAGGGGGGAGAGGTGAGGGGGGGTGAGGAGTGCAGGGGTTTCAAAGGGGGGATGAAAATTTCATTGATTTTGCAGTAGGATGCACCGTTTTCAAGATATTTGACAAAAACACCGGGGTTGTGGGGGGGGGTGCGGATGAGGGGGGGTGAGGGGGAGGGGGTGCGGGAGTTTATATGGGGGATGTAAATTTCATTGATTTTGCCGTAGGATGCACCGTTTTCAAGATATTTGACAAAAACACCGGTTCTCGTCCGATCACCGAAGTTAAGCTACGTCGGGCGCGGTCAGTACTTGGATGGGTGACCGCATGATTTTTTATTTTTTATTATAAAGTTCACTTCTTCCGCGCGGAGGGACTCCACGTACTATCTTTTTTCTTTGGTACTGTTGACCGAACTACGGAAATTTTTTTGTTCCTTGGTATGGTTGACCGGAAAATGGAAGAATTACTTTTTTCTCTGGTACACCTAACCGAACTATCGAAAAGTATTGTTTCCCTGGTACAGCCGTAATTAATAGAAGATGGAACACTTTTTCATTTAATTGTGACACTTACTGATTATATTTGTCATTAAAAAAGTTGTTATATTAACTGATTTTGTGCAATAAATAGTCTTTAACACTAATCATTTTAACTGTACATTCTGTCCACAATTTCATTACAGTACTATAGTTACAAAAAATTAACTCCGGACCGGTCAACTGTACCACGGTTTACAGAAAAAGAAATGGTCCAGTCAACTGTAACACTGTTAAAAAAATTACCATAGTCCGGTCAACCGGACCTAGCCAACTGTACCACGGGCAAAGAGGGATACGGCCCACTGCGGGGCACAGGCCTCCTCTCAGAATGAGAGGGCTTGGGCCGTAGTTCCCACGCGGGCCCTGTGCGAATTGGGAATTTCACACACACCATTGAATTTCTTCGCAGTTGTATGCAGGTTTACACGATGTTTTCCTTCACCATAAAGCTCATGGTAAATTACAAATGTAATTTCGCACATAAATTCCGAAAAACTCAGAGGTAACCATAGGTCAAACCACTAGGCCACCACGGCGTCAGTTGCCACTCAAGAACTCCTGCCAACTGTTTCTTACGTTTCAGGAAGCGATGCTCGTCAAAGTGACTGGTCTCCACTACATTAACGCTCCGGCTTTCGTCGACAAACTCATGATGCTGATCAAGCCCTTGATGAAGAAGACTCTTATTGACTGCCTCCACGTCCACCAAGTGGGTTCCACCACTCTGGAGAAGCACATGCCCATTGCTGCGCTGCCAAAGGAAGCAGGAGGGGAATTCGATTCGATACCGAAAATCTGTGGTAGGGCAAAGTCTGGTTTACTACGAGTATCATGTCTGGTCTGGGTATAGTCCGTCCGGCGGCGGGGTAAGAGCTAAAAGCCACACAAAGCCATAAAACGTTACAATGGCATTTTTATTTCAAAAGGTGTGAAGTCGTAATACGACGAAGTGAGATGCGACCCAAAAACACTTCTATTAAAGCTCTTTTTTACAATAGATGACTAATTAGCTTATCTTAATGGCTTTTTGCTCTTACCCCGCCGGACGGACTATATCTGGGTATACTACGAGTGGGCCTGAGAAAATTAGACATTGCTAGTTATGTTACATACTTACGTTGCTAGCTGTAATATTTTTCTGAGCAGGGCTTGGTTTTAATGAAAATTATATGTAAGTGAATCAAATTGACCATTAGGCACTTTGTCTGTATTGATACGCTCTTCTTGACCTATCTTAATTTATTCGCAGACGACCTCAAGCAAAGGCTGAAACTTAACAAGGAGTTCTTTGAAAGAGAGACAAAGAGGCGAGTGGTAGAGTCCAAGCGGCCGGGCAAGCCCAAAACCATCACCGACATCTTCGGAGGTATCGAGGGGTCCTTCAAGAAGTTAGACATCGATTGATGACTTCTTTAGGCCTTCCATAGGAGCTGCTGGTCATACTAGGAAATTCGATTTCGAACTTCGATCATGTCATTCCGTTCACTCTAAAGGCCACAACAAACCGGGAGCGCGTATGTTCGCTGGGCACGTTCAGTCAGCGCCGACTGAACGTGCCCAGCGAACACTGAATCAAATACGGTGTGCCGCGCTGCCGGCGTGTCACCGTATATTTGATTCAGTGTTATTGAGCACGCTGGGCACGCTCTGTCGGTGTGCCGCACTCACGGTTTGTTGTGGCCTTAATAGTTGCTTACAATACGTTTACTTTTAGTTTACCACTGACAGATGGCTTGCCTTCATTTCATTTCCAACTTTAACACCATACAAATAAAGTAGCACAAAATCTGCAAACGTGGGTAACAGTATTCTAAAATTGGCTTTATTTGTAGGTTGTTAAAGTTGAATATTAAATGAAGGCAAACCATCTGTCAGTGGTAAACTTTATGTAATTTTACTGTAGTATAAGTTTACTTCACCAAATACTTCTCGGTCGCGTTTACGTAAAAAAAATCAATTTGGAAACATTGACAGCGCCTCCGCGCGCGCGCGTCCATGTTTCCATAGAATTGAAATTTTTACGTAAACACGATCGAGAAGTATTTGGTGAAGTAAAACTTATACTAAGCATACTGAAGAGTGAAGGGATGGGACCATACGAACTTCGTATTTCGTGTAGCCGTGCAGTGATTGTATTCTGCAAGTCTCCTCTTCAACGGAAGTGCACCATTTATGATATACCTAATAATTACTTAGAGCCATATCGCACTTATTTCGAAGTACCTATGCTAAATCCTACTAATATTATAAACGCGAAAGTTTGTGAGTATGTATGGATGGATGGATGTTTGTTACTCTTTCACGCTAAAACGGTTTGACGGATTCTGATAAAATTTGGCACACGTATAGTTTATAACCTGGATTAACATATAGGGTACTTTTTATCCCGGAAAATTGCGTAGTTCCCGCGGGATAGCGATAAACGAATTCTTTGCAGACGGAGTCGCTGCAACAGCTAGTAATATTATACGGAAAATGGAAACATTGAATTTTTGATAGTTCTAGTCGGTCCTTACTTCATACTCGTACTAATTACAATGAACTGCACATACAAATTAGCACTGTATGTTATTATTTTAATACAGTTTGATAGAGCTCGTGAAGCACTTTCAGGATCAGTAACCAGTTTTTCGATATCTAGTAGTTTCGAAATAATCGAGTGAGATCACTTATCGTTTCCACCCTGTATCTATAGTTCATCGAGTTCGCATACAAGTCATGACGTATCTAGCAATTGCCATACAAAATCTATCGGAGTCCAGAGGCCGTTGTCTAACGCTTCTGACGCTTGCCTTCGCTTTCACCATCTCTTTCTGTCATCATCTTATACCGTTTGACAGAAAGAAATTTTAAAGGAATAGTACCATAGAACCGAAATTCAAAAAGTAGTATCTCATTCTAAGATTACGATAAATGTCATGAATAATATGTTAAGTATACCAAAATGTATCAACTACTATGGCAAAAGAACTTCCGAATATATAATCCCGAATTTAGTGAATAAACTTCCTAAGGAATGCAAAGATAAAATAACCCCAGAAAATTTAGCTAGTGTTTTTTAAAAAAGAATTTCTAAGTCAACTTGTACAGAACTCAAAATAAATATATTAGTGATTTCGAGTATTTTTGAGAATGGCGGGTGCTTAGGGTTCTATTTTTATAAAGTTATGTACATATAAAGAATACGCATATATACTTTTATATTAATAGTGTATAATAATAATGCATAAAAAGTGCATTGTGTTACTGGAGCAACCTGTACGTGACCGGGGCGCGCGAAGCAGAATACCGGTTGTTTTTTTTTGCCTGTTTTGCTTATCTCGTGCTTGTTATTTGGGTAGTGTTTATATTTGTTAAGAGGGTAAATCTAAATCTAGTGTGTAGCATAAGTGAGTTAAATATGTTAACTGTTTTTTATTTTAGTTTATTGTTTTATTTTTTATTAAATATTTGTGGAAATTGTATGAGGCGGAACGAAGCATCGAGACAAACCTGATTCAGGTTTAACGATGCTACTTAATTGTAAAATATTATTGTTTTAAATTTGGAAAATAAAAAAAAAAAAAAAAAAAAAATATTGATTGCGAAGGTAAGCGAAAGAAACGTTGGACAATAATAAACCATACCACACATTGTTTGTGTAACATTTTTTCTGTAGGTATTTGTTTAAATTAAATATACGCTGTGATCGTTTTATTTACTAAATGTATTAGCACCAGTTTTATTTTATAAATTAGATGGAAGTTCACTTTGTTTTATTTCATGGAGAACAAGGACTTTATACTTTGATCAATTATAACTGTAGATCCACAGTCGCGCGCCCGAAAATGTCCGAGCCAAATGAGCGCCACTTTGATAAAAGTGGCCTTCTTTTTTCTCAGTACGTTGCGTGAAATTGTCAAGTTTAGCTGTCAAGTGTCAACCGAAATTCGACTGTAATGAAGTAAAGACTAGGTTCAAATTTCTGTGTAGGTGATGATTTTAATTGTTATGCAAACAAATAAAAAAGTTCGGACATTCATTGAAGGGGATTTTGTTCGGCAATGTGTATCTTCAGTTATAATTGATCAAAGACTTTATAGTAGACTTAGGCAGGTTTAGTTGTAAGAAAGGCCAGTTGTGGTACCATCGGCCAAAAATAATAAATATGGTCACCACCACCACCACCTACCACCCTATGGTTGAAGTTCATTTGCACGTCTTGATACAACGAGGTCGATTTTCCCTTGCAATAATATGATGACAGTGACTAGACTTCACTCAGAAAAGTCAACCTTAACAATATTTAGATCTCAGAAATTTTTGTCAAAACTGGTTGTTAAATTTATTAATTTAACTATAGATTTAAGTAGGCGCCATCTAGCCAAACCTGTTGGAACTTCTCGAATTGTATAGCATCCTTTAGGACCTTTTAATTGGTCAATAATCTACGTAAATAGTTCCATCGCCATCCCAGAGAAGCCGCCGTCATTTAGTATATAAGGCAAATTTTTATAGAAATAAACCCTCTTTTTCGCTACCACCGACGGCGACGGTCAGCCCCACTAATCCGCTATTTTATTTTCCCAGACCTTACCAATTTTGCACTGGTAGCCCACTTTCTTGGCCGACCGTACAGTCAGTCAGTCGGTTAAACAGTTCGTGACACCCAAAGTGGCCAAAAAGTTTGGATAACAAACTTATTCCAACCCTCCTTCAGAATGATAAGGCTTGGCTTGGACCGTAGTTCCCACGAGGGCCCACTGCGGATTGGAGGATCGTTTTCAAAAAAATTGTACATATTTAACGGCTTAATCAAAACAAAAATCACGATCGCTATTTTTGTGTAACGAAAGTTAGGGTGAGGCCACACGAGCGTAATTTTGTGAGTTGTGAGCGGCAGAATTTCGGTTGCGCCATACATTGTCACGTGATGGCGCGCATATTGTATGGCGCGGACCGAATTCTGCCGCTCACGGCTCACAAAATTACGCTCGTGTGGCCTCACCCCAAGTCATAAAAAAAAATAAAATAAATATCACGGGACAATTCACACCAATTGACCTAGTCCCAAAGTAAGCTTAGCAAAGCTTGTGTTATGGGTACTAGGCAACGGATAAACATACTTATATAGATAGATACCTACTTAAATACATATTAAACACCCAAGACCCGAGAACAAACATTCGTATTTTTCATACAAATATCTGCCCCGACACGGGAATCGAACCCGGGACCTCAAGCTTCATAGTCAGGGTCTCTAACCACTAAGCCATCTGGTCGTCATACAAAGTAATAATCCCTTAATTGTGTACAATTTTTTTGAAAACTACTGGAAACTTCACACACCATTGAATTTCTTCACAGGTGTTTACAGGTTTCCTCACGTCTTCCTTCACCGTAAAACTCATAGTAAATTACAATTGTAATTTTGCACATAAATTCTGAAAAACTCAGTGGTGCGAGCCGGGATTTAAGCCCACGAGTCCCACGACCCTCTACTTGGCAGAAAGCAGATAAGGATTTAAGAGGCTGACAACACCTAATTTTGTTGAAATTGATGTCATTTAAACAGTTTTTTTAAGAAAAACTGCTTGTTCTAGCACATCAAAAAAATTATATTCATCATATTTCAAAGACCGTGGACGGACTCGATACATAATTGGACGAAATCGGCTCGATAGAAAATAATTGCAAAGATAGGTCTTAAAATCATCATTAAACGGTTCTGTCTTTATTTTTTTGGCGTATGCGTCTGCAATTAAAAACATGAAGTCAACATATTCATACCTAAACCGCTAACAAGTCATATTTCACAAATAATCCAGTTTTTTTTTAATTAAATATTTGCCCGATAAATTTCAATATACCCGGCTGCCTAGTAATAGCGGCATCTCGTTTACTCCGATACAAATAGACAGTGTGCGCCGACGTTGGTGTTGACAGCGTCTTAAGGATTTAGTAAAACAAAAGTATATTTTTGTAAACTATATTTCATAGAAACATACGTTACAGTCAGGTTACGCTTACACCATACTTGGAATAACGACCGCGTGTGCCGCATCTGGAAGAGAAAATAAACCATAAGTCAGTGGCGTGAAGTTCATTATTGTTGGGCAAGCCGGAGAGAGGTACTTTGTGAGTAGTGTTGTGTGAACCTGACTACAATACAGTAAAATTACATAAAGTTTACCACTGACAGATGGGTTTGCCTTCATTTCATATTCAACTTTAACAACCTACACATAAAGACAATTTTAGAATACTGTTACCCACGTTTGCTGATTTTGTAATAGCTACTTTATTTGTATGGTAGCCATCTGTCAGTGGTAAACTAAAAGTAAACGTATTGTACATAGCTCGAAATCCCGGCTCCGATCCCTAATCCTTAATGTTTAATTAATATATGTATAGTGTTTAAAAAGTTTTTGTTAAAAATTTCATTTTTATTGCAAGGTGTTTGTGTTTTGCTGACTATTTTTTTGATGACTGTACTTGCATTGTCATCCAACCTACATAAGTATACCGAATTTCAAGCCAATCCGACCACTGGAAGTGGCTCAAATTTAACTTGCAAGGTTTGACCCGTACATACAACGTGTCTCTACTCTCTGGCCAAAGACCGAAATCCTGAGTACAGTTCCTTTGCAGGAATGTTCTACTTTTGTAAAATTCTTAGATTAGACAAAAATTTTTTTTTTTTTAAATACAATTAATTCCCACAAACAAATCAACAATAAGTAGAAAGATACTGTAGCAGTTGTTCACAATGACTTTTGAGGTTCAGAGGTTGATCAAGTTGATATACTCTTTAATTACCATGTATATCAGTAATCTAATCAGTAATGTCTCCGTTAATATGGTAGCATGTGAGGCTTTTAAGCTGAGTTTAGATCTGCAAGAAAAATCAGGCAAGTTGTATTGCATTGCGCGGCCGTAAGGCGAACGAGTTTGAAGTGGTCAATCGAGCGCCGCAATGTAGTGCAACATGAACGATTTTTCATGGTGGTATAAACTGGGCTTTAGAAATACCATAAACAACACGCCCTACTCGTCTATCTCCAGAGGGTAGAGACACATTGTAGATACATAGCAAGTTAAAAGAAAGCTTATAAAATTTATCTCAAGCATGTTTTTCTGTGGCCTATTACTGATAATACTTTAGTGCTTGCTTTAGACAGATTGTCATCAATCTACCATTGAAAGTAGATCAAATTCAACTTATAATACTTTAATACAGACATCAGGACAAGTAAAACTAGGATCCCACACAGTTCTAAGACAGAGCAGGAACTTCATGCACATTAAATAGATTAGATCCATAGATAAATTTTAATGTTTCCTCACAATGCCTTCTTACACCAAAAAGATCAAATTCAAATTATTAGCTGAGTAAGCCTGGCCTTGAACCCATCACCATCTCGCTCATGTAGAAGGTCTGACACTTACAAATTATTGTCATTTCAAAACTAGATTTATGTCTTTTCATATAAAGTTTAGTTTTGAAATGACAATAATTGTGTCAGTGTTTTTCTACATGAGCAATCTGTTTTAGAGGCTATAGGTAAATTAGGGTAGTTCTATCTGATAAAAGATTAAACAGTACTACAACTCACCTCTAAAATGCACTTAATCAAAAAGACCGAAGCCCATGTCCTCATCCTCGGACTCTGACTCCTCCTTCTTGGTCTCCTTCTCTTCTGCAATGAGAAACACATGGGTAAGAAAGAGAAAACAAATCAATCCACGAAATAAGAGTGAATAAGACATCAGATAGTGAGAGAAACATCAATATTCTTCAGTCGAAAGATGGTGTAAGTTTGCAATCATCATTTAGGTTTCATGTTCAAATTGTAAAGAAATAGTCCAGATTATTATATCAACACTTATCTTCATACAAGGTGTTTATTTTCAAAACAGGAGAGATACATTATAAAGTCTTGTACCCTGTGAATCCAATACACTGTAACTCCGATAGACAGTGTACTGAAGATACAGTGTATTGGATTCACAGGGTACTCTTAGTTTGTTTCAAATAATACCAATTATGTGGATTGAAATAAAAAAAAGCCTTGAATTTGGCACATAATTTGTGTCTGGACATACCAGGGGTTAATGCTGAATCACGTATTATAACACGAAATTATTAAAAAACTTTAGGAACGCAGAGAAATTGCATTTAGAATTTTTCTCATTTCACTTTTGTGGTAACCATGCGCCAGGTATCTACTGCCTGCTAGTCCTGCTACACATGTAATGATATATTGTAGCAATTAATCTGTGTAAACCGATTTGCAGATTTATCGATGATATGTATGACAAATCATTACAGAAGTTTTCAACACACAATTGGTAAATCTGCGCAAATTGGCTTGCACAGATTAATCTCTACAATATACCGTTACATCTTTAGCAGGCATAACAATAACATTAAGACTGATTGTGACAATAAGCGATGTAACACCTTTGAAGCCACAGAAACGAGTGACAACCATGATTTATAATTTTATAAAATAGTATGGATATTCTTTATACTTCTATTATTATTTAGACTTTATATTTTTAGGCACAGAATCACAAATACAGTAACCACTATTGTGAAATGTGCTGACCAGAAAACACCCTGTATCTAGCTAGATAGATAAAAATACCTTTCTTCTCCTCGGCGGCTGCAGCAGCGGGGGCGGCAGCGGCGGCCGGGGCTCCGGCTCCGGACGGCATCGAGGACAGCTTCTCGCGGCCTGCACAAACAGACGGTTAGCGGACAACTACTGGTTGGGGGGTATCGAGTGTGGGAAAGAGGGCTCAGTGAGGATGTGAACAGCACGATTGTTCAGACGAAAGATGGTTAGGTTGAAGATCATCATATTGATTTATGTTTGTTGCTAAAAAAATGTAGAAACTATGCACAACAACGGGACTAATGACAAATTTCTTTATTTTTAACTTTCTTCTTTCTATTGTGCCCTTATAAAAAAATAATCAGGAGACTTGAATCTACATCATACTAAAATTTAGTAAGATTTGACTGAAACCACCTTATCCCTATGTTTGCTGTGTGGTCCTTTATTGTGACGTCATAAATTAGTACCAGTAGATTCCGTATAAGTGTGAACAGTCATCACCATCATCATCATTTCAGCCGAAAGACGTCCACTGCTGAAGTTTGCTGCGGGATCCTTTATTGTGACACCATAAATTAGTACCAGTAGATTCCGTACAAGTGTAAACAGTCATTATCATCATCACCATTTCTGCCGAAAGATGTCCACTGCTGAACATAGGCCTCCCCCAAGGCTTGCCAAGCAGATTGATCCGTATCCAACACAATCCCGCAACCTTAACCAGGTTGTTGCTCCATCTTGTTGGAGGCCTACCTACACTTCGTCTTCCGGTCCATGGACGCCACTCGAGAGCCATTTGACCCCATCGGCCATCACTTCTATGAGTGATGTGCCCTGCCCACTGACACTTGAGTTTGGCGATTCTTCAAACAGTACAGAAACACAACAGTGTGTGAACAGTACAGAAATTAATTTCTGACATTTATGTAGCAATTTCTGTTGTCATAACTTAGTTTTACATGACATTGATGTACACTCACCAGCCGCAATCAGCTCCTCGAGGCTCTTGCCGCTGAGCTCGGCAATGACCTTCTTGAGCTTCTCGGAGTCGGCCTCAATGCCCACCGAGCTCAGGATCTTCTCCAGGTCGGAAGCTGCTGGGGAAGCCTTGCCGCCCAGCTCAGCGAGTAAATACGCGGCCACGTAACGCATTCTGAAATAATATAGGATTTAATTAGCATATAAATATAATCATTATCGCAGCCTACATACGTCCCACTGTGGGCACAGGTGTATCAGGTACGGACGTGGTGTTATTGGTAGCATACTCGGTGCGTATAGCCAAGAGATGCGGATCACATCCCGTCCAACGCACAAAAACTTAGCTACCTAGTCACCATATAGAATTAGACTAATAACTTCAGTAGGTACCCAAGTAGATACCTAACATCTTATTCCAGATTCAGCAGTGTGTAAACATGTGTTTGAGCCAAAAGGCAAAGGGAGAGTCACTTTTGGCAACGATTCTTTAATTCTTTGGTATAAAAACGTACAAATATGATTAATCATTCATTTGTAACGTAGACATAAATAAACCATTCTGCCACATAAGTCAAGTAAAAGACAGTAGTCAGCCCCCGCAAATGAAGCGCTAGGACAAAAGCTAACTTTTGAGGTTATGCGACCACAATACCATGACTAGCAAGATCATTACAGAAACTAAACAATATCGATAAATTATGTGATAAATAATAGTAACATTAAGCATGTATATCATCAGAATATAACACTGATAGAAATAAAAACGCGTAGATGTCGAGTCTGTTCCAGTGCACATGAAGTATCCAAACTCATCCGGCACAATTTCGATTTATTTCAACAAATAACTGATTCCACCATTAAAACACTTGCTCTTAATTATTTACATGATAATATTTTTGATAAAACACTTACTTTTAAGTCGTTAAGACACGAAACGTGTTAAGCCGTTTTGGTGAACGTTCTTCTTGAACGAAATGTCAAGAGGAAAGAAAGACAGTTGACATGACAGGCTCTCGTTTTGTTTTGCCGGTTTTGTTTGACGTAAGTAAGGTGTATTTTCGTTTTGAAAAACTTGCATTTTTCCATGCGGTTTTTTTTTTCATTTAAAAATTTCGGAAAAATATATACCTAACCAGCAATAAACAAAGAAATTACTGAATAAGTATACCTTTTTGGCACCGATTTTATTAAACAACCCAATGATGAGATAAGATAATTATTGTATATTATTAAGATTTAATACAATAGCTTTGATCAGGAAAATACTCCTATTTTACAAATGCGTTCCGTTCCTCGCAGAAAACTGATTACAGAAGTATTTTATAATTAAAAGGATGGTGAAATGGAACAATCTTAATTATTCTATTAAATGTATTTAATAACTAGAATCTCCTTAAAAAGTAAATTCATGTAAATTTTATATAAAATTCTAGCAGGCACATTTTAATAGGCAGAATGGACGAAACATTTTGTTGTCTACTGTTCTTGTTGTTGCTGTTGTGTAGTAAAACTCTTTGTAAAACTAGTAATAGGTACTTGATCACTGTACTTGATGAACGATGCAATTTTGCAGCCAAATCTAGACTACTATAAGCAGAGCACAGACAACGAGACGTGGATTTCAGCTTTCTGCTAACGTAATTTCTGTATGTCTCTTCCCCATTCACACCTTCAAGGAAGTTCACTTTCATTCTTGGTTGTACAAAATGCATTTTGTAATCTCCCCCCGTATGAATGACAATTTATGCACGACTTGATAATGCAATCCCTTATGGCAATAACATGAGGGTTTGAATTTATCAGGTCGTACATTACGTTATCGTCATTCATTCGGGTCGACAAATGCAGGTAGTATTTTAACCGTATGCACGCCCTCAATGTCTTTTATAGATCGAGATATTCATGATGATGCATGCCGTGGCTCTTATTCCGATGTTGTTATTGTCTAATTTTGACAAATTCATACGTCTTCGTGGGCACATCTAAATCTGTGTAAAGTTAGAATAACTAACTGATAATTTCAACAACAAATCTCAAGTTTCCGTAGTGTAGCGGTTATCACGTGTGCTTCACACGCACAAGGCCCCCGGTTCGATCCCGGGCGGAAACAGTACACTTTTACTTTTTTGTTTTTAATTCCACATTTCTAATTTAAAAAAAAACTTGTGTATAAATCTACTTATAAGGAACAAAAGTAATTTATTTTTATTATTAAAAAACTTAACATACTTCTGAAACTACAGTGTCTTGAATTGCATTTATTCACATTCTAAGTAAACCTTTAAGAAATCTATGGTCTTAAATTAAAAACAAAAGTACGATTTTTTTTTAATCTCTATTAGGTATGTAACACGTAATTTTTTAATCGAATAAGTATACCTACTGGGCAACTAGGTACAATTCACTTCAACAACATTTCATCACTCACACCACATAGGCCTACCAAATTACGATTAACACAAAATCCCAAAATTACACAAACGTAATTCAATCCCAACCCGAAGTAAGAGACACCCAAAAACGTCGCAACACTTGTATGGGTTTGCATTACTTTTAATTGATAGAAAACAAAATGGCGGAACCAGTTGCAATTACATAAAGGCTGGCCGCGTTCCCACGACACATGCGATCTCGATATCACTGTGATAATCACTGGTACCTATCATCATCATCATCATCATCCCTACCTATACAGGGTTATTTTTAATTCACTGACATCCTCTTAACCCTGAATTCCTATCACTTAAACAAATGTTTTTTGTTTTACGACTTTTTAAAATGAAGCACTTTTTTCCCATACAAATACACAGAGTATCGTAAAAATAAGAGGAAATTTCAAATTTTCAAAACGTTATTACACCAAAAATCTAATACCTTTAAACGAGCAATTCTTGTATATATATATATCTAATACCTTTAAACGAGCAATTCTTGTATATATATATATAATCAGGATCTCGGAAACGGCTCCAACGATTTCGATGAAATTTGGTATGTGGGGGTTTTAGGGGATGAAAAACTGATCTAGCCATGTTTCATTTTCAGAAAATCGCTTTTACTCGTGTTTTCCGGCTATTTTTGTTTGCATTAGAATATAAAGCTAAATTTCGCCGACTTCGAGCAGATCATGATGGCACAATTAGAAATCGGGTGGTCGCGGATCCAGCCGACCTCGGTTCGATACCACGTTTTTTTCAAGATTTATAGTTTTTTTTTTAAGTTTATTTTTTATGAGAAAACGTCAAGTTTCTTCTTTTGTGAGAAAAAGTTACTTTTTTGTGAGAAAAAGTTATTTTTTTGCGAGAAAAAGTTACTTTTTTGTTAGAAAAAGTATTATAGGGAACGTGCAGTAACTATAGGCGGCAGCACTAATGCGACAGAAGAGACACTATGCGGACAGTAAAACAAACTTATCAAGGTAAAACATTCAAATTGATGGCACCCTTATGGCACCAGTTGGCAGCACCGTCTATGTGCACGTTCCCTATTGGGAGCACAGAACAGGAAAAGCCGGTTGTCTGTAAAGTCGGTTTACGGACGATAGTTTAACGTGACTCACCCCTCCACCCCCTCCGGTGTTTTTGTCAAATATCTTGAAAACGGTGCATCCTACGGCAAAATCAATGAAATTTTCATCCCCCCTTTAATACCCCCACGCTCCCTCCCCCGCATCCCCTCCCCCCCTCTCAAACCCCCCCCCCCCCCACCCCTCCGGTGTATATAATCAGGATCTCGGAAACGGTTCCAACGATTTCGATGAAATTTGGTATTTGGGGGTTTTCGGGGATGAAAAATTGATCTAGCTTGGTCTTATCTCTGGGAAAACGCTTGGTACCGAGTTTCTGCCCGAGCAGAGCTCGGTCGCCCAGGTACTATTAAGTTATGACAAAAGCCGTAAAACAAAATCATTTGTTTAAGTTGTAGGAGTTTAGGGTTAAAAGGATGCTAGTGGATTACAAATAACCCTGTATACCTACGTCCCAATGCAGGGCACAAGCCTCCTCTCAGAATGAGTGGGCATGGGCCGTAGTTCCCATGCGGGCCCAGAGCGGATTGGGAACTTCACACACACCATTGTACAGGGTTAATTGTAATTCACTAGCATCCTTTTAACCCTAAACTCCTACCACTCAAACAAATGTTTTTTGTTTTACGACTTTTTAAAATGAAGCACTTTTTTTCCCATACAAATACACAGAGTATCGTAAAAATAAGAGGAAATCTCGAATTTTCAAAACGTTATTAGGTACACCAAAAATATTAAGTTATGACAAAAGCCGTAAAACAAAAAACATTTGTTTAAGTGGTAGGAGTTTAGGGTTAAAAGGATGCTAGTGAATTACAAATAACCCTGTATGTATATTGACTTTAAAAATAAATCATTAAATTAAAATAAAAAAAATATTTAAGGGGGCTCCCATACAACAAACGTGATTTTTATAGATAATTGTACGGAACCCTTCGTGCGCGAGTCCGACTCGCACTTGGCCGGTTTTGTATCCTTACTCATAGTATACATGTATAGTGGCTTTATAGGTACTTACTTTATACTATCAGTTACAGATTCCAAAAAAATCTAAAGATCAACATTAGGTACCGACTTAATTGTAGACATACAGCTTAAAATGAACTTTAAGTAGAAGGGACTACGTCTAAACGAAACGCAGTAGAAATAGGTCTCAAAACGATAGCTAGTAGGTACGGTTCGAACTGGATTAGGTTTTTAGTACGGTTAGAAGAAAAATAGTAAATATTTTTTCATTATCATAATTTCAGCTGAAAGACGTCCACTGCTGAACATAGGCCTCCCCAAGGTTTGCTAAACAGACCGGCCCTACGCCATCCGCCTACAACGCGTTCCCGCAACCTTAAGGCGTCGCTCCATCTTGTAGGCCTACGCTGCGTATTCCGGTCCTTGGACGCCACTCGAGAACCTTTTAGTCCCATCGGCCATCAGGGGCTAAATTCAGGAACCCAACACGGTTTGTGTTTGAACGTAGAACGCACTTGTTACTCAAACAACGGTTGCTTTGCTATGACAATTTAATAAAGTTGACAGCCCTTTTATAGGCAGTCGGAAAAATCTCGAAAGCGCCATGTACAATTTTCGGTAGGCGAGACAGTGCCATCTATCGCAAAACATCAGAACTAAAAGTTACAGTTTAACAGTTTGCGACCGGTAATTCAATCGTTTGCGAGAGGATAGGAATGGGCTGAGCTTGGGATGAGCCTTATTTTCCTGTTAATTCACTTTGTAAATAAATAAGTTTATTGAATCAGGCGTTACTTTGCGCAGGTCCATATTAATGAACTGAAACAATTACTCTACTCACCAGCGACCTTACGATAGTTACGTTTATGTAAGAAATGCGTGTTCATGCAGTTCCTCCACCTCCACACTGAACGAACACACAAATCACACAAACCCAGCTATCACCACCACCAAACTACACTGACGCGTATTGAACTCAACCAGAGCTCATCTTCTGCTACGCTATGCTACCAAATGTTAGACCTAACAACAAACACACAAAGCTTTCTCATTTTCAAAGCTCGAACATGACAAAAATCTTATGAAAATTTTAATTTTTAATAATTTTTTTATGCAGACCCTGGTCTCATACCCATATGTCCACCGAATGTGTTACGCAATAGTGGAAAGTTGCCGCCTTATCTGCCGACCCTACCTTATCACAGGATAAAGCTACACTCCCACTAACACGGCGGAGACTTGTGCAGCATCTCTATAGATAGGTGTCTATAGTATTTCAAGATTTTCCTCGATTTCTCCGGGATCCGGGATTTTTCCGGAATCGGGGATTTTATTAGACTCTGAATTGGTGACAATGGGACCTAATTGAATGTATTTCCTGGCAAAAAAAGCGGTCAAGTGTGAGTCGGACTCGTATATATGAATGGTTCTGTGTACATCCGTGCAATATTTTTACACAGTTCAGTAAAAATTAACCAAAATGTAAGCACTAAAATCAGTAGCACAGTACTTTAAAAAACCGTCCAAGTGCGAGTCGGACTCGCGCACGAAGGGTTCCGTATCATTATCTATAAAAATGGCAAAAAGATCACGTTTTTTGTATGGGAGCCCCCTTAAATATTTATTTTATTCTGGTTTTTAGTATTTTTTGTTATAGCGGCAACCGAAATACGTCATCTGTGAAAATTTTAATTGTCTAGCATAGTTTCACAATTCATGAGATACAGCCTGGTGACAGACGGACAGACGGATAGACGGACAGACGGGCAGACGGACAGACGGACAGACGGACGGACAGCGGGGTCTCAGTCAGTAATAGGGTCCCGATGACACCCTTCGGGTACGGAACCCCGAAAATAGTAATAAAATAACCATAAATAATTAAAAAATTCAACCTTATCTTTTTTGAAGTACCTACTTTAAAATATAGGTAACGCCACCAGAGTTGAGGCCACGCACACAACCACATCTCATGTAATGACAGCGGGATTTTGACGTTGTGTTGTCGTTAAACGTCAACACAACGTAAAAATCCCGCTGTCATTACAAGAGATGTGGTTGTGTGCGTGGCCTCAACTCTGGTGGCGTTACCTATACAGCTCAAAGAGTGTAGCTGCCATCGACAAAGAATGAAATTCAACAGTTTTTCAAGAAGTGCCGCCTTGGCGTTACGATTCGCTGCAAGGTTTGGTTTTTGCTAACGAATCAAGCTGCAAGGTTTGGTTTTTGCTAACGAATTTTATTTTTAAGAATTTTCTTCGGTATTCATAGTGATTAAGGTCCTACCGAGTTTTTCGCGCTAATCGATATTGGGTGGGCGATTTCGGTCGTTAGGGAGGCACGATGGCTCAAGATAGGTTGGTTGGACTGCGCGTGTTTTTGGGTATTTTCATCTTATTACTAAAACAAATACATATTTTAAAAATGTAGCAAAACTACGCCCTAGAAAACATCTTGTTTTATAACATTTAAAAAGTCATGACCTGCCGTGCAGTATTAGCGTCGTACTACGAGTTTGTTTTATTTTTTAGAGACGACTTTTCTATCGAGCGAACTTACAAGTAATCGTGTTTCGATAAATACTTGTCGCTAGAGCAAATCCTCAAATATCTTACATATGAATTTCAGGACTATAGCATTGCTAGTAATGATACAGCACGAGTTTAAATGAATGCAATAAATGCGCCAAAACACGGTAGGGACTTCCTGACACAGGTATTGTATACTTACTAGGAAGTCCCAACGTTATACTGTCATTGTAGGCTATGATGAAATAAATAATTTTGAATTTAAATTTTTTTTTAATCAATAGGTCATATGCGTAAACCATGGTTCAATAAAGTCAATCGAAAGGCCGTGGTAGGTTATCATCATCATCATCATCATTTCAGCCGAAAGACGTCCACTGCTGAACATAGGCCTCCCCCAAGGCTCGCCAAACAGATCGGCCCTGCGCCATCCGCATCCCATGCGTTCCAGCTACCTTAACCAGGTCGTCACTCCATCTTGTTGGAGGCCTACCTACACTGCGTCTTCCGGTCCGCGGACGCCACTCGAGAACCTTTCGGCCCCATCGGCCGTCAGTTCTACGGGCGATGTGCCCTGCCCACTGCCACTTAAGTCTAGCGATTCTTCGAGCTATGTCCGTGACTTTAGTTCTTGCGCGGATTTCATCATTTCTAATGCGATCCCGCAGAGAAACTCCAAGCATAGCCCTCTCCATCGCCCTCTGAGTGACCTTGAGCTTCCTTATAAGACCCATCGTTAGCGGCCACGTCTCAGTGCCATAAGTCATCACTGGCAACACACACTGGTCAAAGACTTTTGACTTGAGACACTGCGGTTTATCGGATGACAAGATATTGCGGAGGATATTGTGGTAGGTTATGGTTTGAACTAAGTATGGCCTCTCTAGCAGAGGATCGTGCTTTCAAGCCGGGTCCGAACTTCTTAATTTTTTAGAATTTAATCTTCTTATACATAAAAATCTCGTGTCACGGTGTTTGCTATCGAACTCCTCCGAAACGGGTTGACCGATTTTTATGAAACTTTTTTCTCTAGATATATTCTGTAGGTCTGAGAACAGGTCGTAGGCTATTTTTTATACCCCTATTCTTCGCGGACGGAGTCGCGGGCAAGAGCTAGTCTAATATACAGGGTTATTTGTAATTCACTAGCATCCTTTTAACCCTAAACTCCCACCACTTATACAAATGCTTTTTGTTCTACGGCTTTTGTCATAACTTAATATTTTTGGTGTAATAACGTTTTGAAAATTTGAGATTTCCTCTTATTTTTACGATACTCTGTGTATTTGTATGGGAAAAAAGTGCTTCATTTTAAAAAGTCGTAAAACAAAAAACATTTGTTTGAGTGATAGGAATTCAGGGTTAAGAGGATGTCAGTGAATTAAAAATAACCCTGTATAAAAATCTCGTGTCGCGATGTTTGTTATCGAACTCCTCCAAAACGGCTTGATCGATTTTTATGTTTTTTTTTGTCTATATTTGTTTAGGTCTGAGAATTAACTGGGGCCTTATAGTGAAAAAGGGGTTAATTCTGCAGAAGTTGAACAGCTAATTTCGACTTAACCCCTCTACACATAAAATAGAAAATAGCTGTTTAATTTCTGCAGACTTAACCCCTTTTTCACTAGGGTCCCAGTTTATAGGTCGTAGGCTATAATTTATATGACAAAACATCGTTTACCGCGTCAGCTAGTCACTACATAGTATAACTATAAATTAAAAATTTTAAAAACCCCCAACGCATTATGTCACTCGTATGTTTGACCATTAAGTCAATGCCCGTTATGCGTCTAAGATCCCTTCCGCAGCTAACAAAAGAGCTGATAACTTTGAAACGGCTGAACCGATTTTGATGAAACATATCTAAGAACCATCGCAGGTTTCTATTAAAAAAACTGCATCCAAATCGGTCCACCCGCTTAAGAGCTATGATGCCACAGACAGACAGACAGACACACACACATAGCGGTCAAACTTATAACACCCCTCTTTTTGTGTCGCGGGTTAATAAAACAAAGTCGCTTCTCGCTGTCTGTCCCTGTGTCAACGGATTTTGATGCGGTTTTTTTTAATAGCAGTGATTCAAGAGGAAGGTGTACATGCATAATTGCACCCGTGCGAAGCCGAGGCGGGTCGCTAGTAAAAAATAAAATTGACCTAGTCCCAATGAAAACAAAACTTGTAATGAACTAAAACAATTACTTTGCTCACCCGCGACCTTACAATAGTTACGTTTATGCAAGAAATGTGTGTTCATGCAGTTCCTCCACCTCCACACTGTACGAACACACACAAATCACATAAACACAACTATCACCACCACCAAGCTACACTGACGCGTTTCGAACTCAACCAGAGCTCATCTTCGGAGAATGACTTCGGAGGACTCCGAAGATGAGCTCTGGTTGAGTTCGAAACGCGTCAGTGTAGCTTGGTGGTGGTGATAGTTGTGTTTATGTGATTTGTGTGTGTTCGTACAGTGTGGAGGTGGAGGAACTGCATGAACACACATTTCTTGCATAAACGTAACTATTGTAAGGTCGCGGGTGAGCAAAGTAATTGTTTTAGTTCATTAATATGGACCTCCGCAAAGTAACGCCTGATTCAATAAATTATTAAACAAAACTTGTGTTATGGGGTACTAGCAAAGACCATACAGATATGGTCTTTGACTTTAATACAAGTGATATTACAGAGTTCACATATTAATACAATGCCATTTCATTCTATACTTATTTTAACGCGTAAATAATGCGTTTGCATCTTTCTAAAGGACAAGCCTCGTTTTTGACCTTTAGCCTAAAAACAATAGCAAAAAGCACACATTGCCTTCTACTCGGTGCATTGAGTGCCGCCAGTGACCCCGCCAGCTCGGTTCAGTAGTGTTGAACGCAGTGCGGTTGCCGCACGCATTTGTACGCGCATTTTTACGCTCCAATCTCGAAGTTTGCGCGTCGAATTTTTTTGCTAGTTCCACTCGTGGGTGATTGTACTGGAGAATAGGGTGAGTGGTTTTGGTTTTTATTTTTTATGCGCACCGTTTTTTTTTGTTGATTTAATTAGGTTTTTTGTGATTTAATTGTGAAGTTTTTTTTAGATAATTTTATTATATTTACTATAGTACTCTCTATAAAAAATACATAAGTACCTACTTATTTTTAAACAAGTAAATAGCCATGAAAATAAATTCTCGTTAGTTGACGAGTGCCGAAAAAAAACTCTTGTTTAATGTTCTAACTGAAGTTGCATATTTTAAGCTTACTTTGAGTGACGGGTCATACCTCCACATTTATTTGTTCATGTCTCTCATGTGGACATATAAACAGTCTATATAACAAATATTTTTTAGTCAAAACTACATCAGCGTCCCGCCTGGCCAACATTCGGCCCATTTGAATAAATCTTATACTCCATTTAATTCAGAATTATAAACCACAACAACATTATATTGCGGCTCGTGAACTGTAATCTCTTTACAATTTGTACTAGAGTAACAATTGACGACACGCAAATAAAGTGACATTAAAACAATTTTATTTTGCGGCTCCCAGACTATTGTACTGTACTATTTGCTGGGTAAGAAATAGTTGAGGAGCCGCAATATAATGATGTTGTGGTTTTCAATTCTAAATTAAATGAAGTAGTATAAGTTCGCTCGGAGTCGCTATTTTTATGTCCACAGGAGAGACTTTTGTTTCTTACGGTTTGTATGACCATGATAGAGTGGTGGATTTCAATTAGATGATTTTTTACGTATTTTTTTTTTGTTATCTGACTTCAAAGAAAGAGGTATTCGCAATTGATACGTATTTTTAAATATTTGTTACTCCGTCATTTTGTAAACCAACTTAGGCTGGATTTTACCAAACTTTTATTCCGAGAATAACCCTTACTCTCAGATAGTAATGTCAAATCACTATGGCGGTTTGACATTACTATCTGAGAGTAAGCGTTATTCTCGGAATAAAAGTTTGGTAAAATCCAGCCTTAATTGTTTTATTTGAAAGGATGTTTAATCTCATATAAGGTAAATTTATTTTCCTGCAAATGTTAAACAAGCTACATTTATATGTGTAAATGTGTAAACATTTTTTGTGTTTTGAGATCTCCAACCCGGCTCTAACGATTTCTTCGATTATGCTATGATTTTTTGCGAAAAGCTGAATTATCTCGTAAGACACCCAGAGCTTGCTCGGTCGACCGTCAAATAAGTACTTCTAGTTACTAAGTGATACCTAATAAGTGCTACGCTTAGATAATTTAAGTCGTAAATTACTTATCTAAGGTACCTACTACGTAATCGTATTAACTATAATAATTTTCTGATCTTTTTCACCATATTCCTTGTTTTTTGTTCATTTTTATTATGTCAATTGCATATTCTGCGTTTTAATATTTATAAATCGACATTTTTGTTTATATTACATTCTTCTTTGTTTTTTACTTGACAATCTGACTAGTGAAATATCTACAATTTTATTTCCTAGTTTTTTATACGTTGCTAAGACATATGGAGATTTGGGTCCTTAAATTAATGATTTCCACTAATTTTTTTTTAATTTTCAAACGAAGAGATTCGCTTATAATTCTTATAAAATATTAATTACGATTGCTTTACATGGCGCACTAAAGAAAAAGCATGTCAACCCAAAATTAAAACTTAACTCAATTACCGGATGGTCCATATTAAAACGGTGCACTATCTTGAAATTACACGCTTCTAGGTGTGCGATATAATCCACTTCAAGTTTTGTGTGCATGCGCATCTGAACAGATCGCTCGTAACCTCGAACCACCATTAGCCTTTCGATTCTATTCACTAACACTCAGATTATCTTGCATTTTTATTTACCCCCCTTAAATGTAGAGGTCATACGAACCAACGGTAACGGAAAGTACTACGTCGTTCTCTATACCTACCTACATAATAATAAAGGGTTACGTGACTAACTGATTGACAGATATCTTACACTGCCAGATCAACAGAACTTCAACTCAAAATAATAAGGTCTAAAATAAAATGGTATATTACTTCGATTTGATGTTTCCTTGATCTAGAAGTGCGGTATCCTATTATCTCGACTCATTCGTTTTTCGTTTAATTCTTATTTCGTCTCATTCTGTATTTGTCACTTCGTCTTGTTCACTATCCGTCATTATCTTATTTAATAAGTCTTCTTCGTTTTTCGTCACGGTCTTCTTTGGACTCATTCGTCGTTCTTCCCTTTCGTTTTTTGTCTCATTTACTTACGAACATTTATTTACCATCCCGAACGTATCCAAATAATTTTGACGAATAAGTTAATGAGACAAAAAACGAAAGGGATAAAAGACGAATGAGTCCAAGGATGACCGTGACGAAAAACGAATAAGACGTATTAAGAGATAGACAAGTTGCAGAATTGGACCAAAAAAGATAGTGACGGCTAGCGAAAAAAACGAAGACGAATACTGAATGAGACGAAATAAAAATTAAACGAAAAACTAATGAGGCGAAATAATAGGATACCGGGAGTTAGGAGTTATTTATTTATTTCAATCAAATTTATTCCTTAATGCAATAACAACATTGTTTGAAATCACTTGGCAATAAAGACAGTGAATGCAAAAAAGCAAAGCAAAGTGGGTTACGTTACAGGAGCATAGCTTCCCAACCTTTCATGGACTACACCTCCTTTACATAATAGTTAATTACTTAACAGTGGCGTAGCGTGGGTGTCAGCCACCCGGGGCGGAAGAAAATTTTGCCGCCCTTTTGTATACCTGGCTACTTCAAAAAATTTTACTTAGCCAATTTAAAAAACTACAATATGGAATTGTAAAGATATTTACAAAATATTTGCCGCCCCCTAAATGTGCCGCCCGGGGCGGGTCGCCCCCATCGCCCCCCCTACGCTACGCTACTGTTACTTAATACATTTTTTTTTTAATTCTGAGTGGAGGCCAGTAATCTGAAGTGGGTATTGAGTATGTAGGGTGGGATGACACCTATTTTATATGTCTGTCTAACAATCACAAATTAAAAATTATCAATAAAAAAATTATAAGCTCCAGCGCCCACCACCACATGTTGGGAACCTAATGAGCTATACAGTTTTAGGCGGACTTATGCATTGAGTGCAGTGGCGGACATACCAGAAAAGCACAAACTGAACTCAAAAGCGGAAATTTCTCCCAGCCCTATCCGAAAATTATTAGTCTCCAAGACTTAAGATTTTTTCCAAAACTGCAAAGCAAACCAGTTTGAGGAGCCCATTTAGTGAACGGCGAGTCACGGCATACCAAAAGTTACCATACCGCCATCTTAGTTCATAGGCCGATAATCCTGTCCACAACATCTCAACCAATATTACAAAATACAAACTGCTAATGAATGGAATTCGCTCCCGTCGACTGTATTTCCAGATAAATACAATCTAGGGCCCTTCAAGGCTAGAGTGAAGAATTACTAAACCAGTGGGATACACCCTTGGCCTCATCTGCACTTTTCATTAGGTGATAGTGGTCAATCACGGGTCAGCTTTTTGTAAAAACCTCATAGCCCATTCCATTTTGCTTCCTACCTTTCAATAGTTTGGCAACTGTGGAAGACTGTCCGCTAGCTTAAACACGTATTAAACTTCCAAAACTCAAGTGCAACCACATTTTTCATACAAATATATGACTCGACAGTGGATCGAACCTGGAACATCAAACTATGAAGTCACTGGGCTATCCGGTCGGTAGACAAAGACGACAGGTGTAGGTACGCGTTACAATTCTAATCTATCTAATATTATAAGTTTTTGTTAAAAATTTCATTTTCATTGCAAGCTTTTTCGCTGACTGTACTTTTTGTTGAATGTACTTGCATTGTCACCCAACCTACATAAATACACCAAATTTCAAGTAAATCCGACCACTGGAAGTGGGTCAAATTCAACTGTCAAGATTTGACCCGTACATAATATTTACACACAACGCAAGTTAGTTAAAAGTTTTTAATAATGTCAAGGAAACTGAATCGCATACCAGGGTGGAATCTTTTCACAACCAATTTCACGATAATTTCTTAGGCAGATGTATGGAATGTCAGCAAGACATTTGAAATGAAAAGGTTCACCCTGGTAGGGTCAACGACATAAATGATTACGACTTTTGTAACTTGTCACTAACGTCATGTTTGAAAAGCCGTACGAAATTATGTAACGACTGAAAGCGACAAGGTGCAAAAATGATCACTTATTTATGACGTTGACGTATGTACGTGATCCAGTTTCCTTGACTGTACCTTTAAACGAGCAATTCTTGCGTATATCAGAATCCCGGAAACGGCTCCAACGATTTCCATGAAATTTAGTGTGCAGGGGGTTTCGGGGGCGATAAATCGATCTAGCTCGATAAAGCGCGTTTTCGAGTTTTAATCCGGCAAAGCTCAGTCGCCCAGGTACTTTAGTGTTAAATAAGTACTTCATTGTAACTCTATCTTAGCAAAAACAGACATAACCGCGATGCAGAGATAGTATAGAACAATAGATGTAATAAAACACGGACAATAGGGCATATCCTACCAGGAGATTTCCATCAGATAACCTTTTATTGCATTATGGAATTAATTCCGATATTTTATCTATTATCTTTCCATGAGTCTATACCGTCCAAGTTTTAATGGGGAGGTGAGGGGGTATACTATAATATTATTGCACTGAATTTATATGACAATGCGCTGATCAACTGGCTCTACCATTCACCATTCTCATAAACCAATCTTTTAACGAAGGAACATTCCCGGATTATTTAAAGAAAGCCATAATTAAACCTATTCACAAAAAAAAACACTAAAACAGACCCAAATCATTATCGACCCATAGCTCTTTTACCCACGGCCTCCAAAATATTTGAGAAAGCAATGTGTCACCGTGTCCTCAGCTTTTGTGAAAAATATAAAATTCTTGACGATTGCCAAAATGGCTTTCGTAAAAATAGATCAACTACTCTAGCAGTCTATAAATATATCCATGAAATTTTAAATGCAATTAACGATAAAAAATACGCAGTTGGAATATTACTAGACATGACAAAAGCATATGATAAGGTTCAGTACGATATATTGTTAAACAAGTTATATGGCATAGGAATACGTGGCATAGCTCATAAGTGGTTTGCCTCCTACTTAAAAGATCGTGAACAGCTCACAGAAGTAGAATATTTTGATTATGAGACAGGTGAAATAAAAAAAATCCGTTCTGAAAAAAAACTTGTAAATACTTCTATCCCTCAAGGTAGCGTAATTGGATGCCTTTTATTTTTAATTTATATAAACGACCTACCGAAAATTATGAACGAGCCATGTATTCTATTTGCTGATGACATTTCCCTCCTTACAATATGTAAAAATAATTTTAATTTAACCAACACATTAGACTCTATATTTGAACGGACCAATTCCTGGATGAAAGATCATAATTTACAAATTAATTATGAAAAAACAAAAATAATGACCTACTACCCACATCAAAAAAATCCATTAGACTTAAATTACTTCTACAAAAATTTTAAATTAGAGATGGTTGATGATTTTACTCTACTCGGATTAGTCATAGATACCCACCTAAATTGGAAATCGCATATAAAAAAAATAAGAGGTAAACTATCTAGTTTCGCGTACGCACTCCGAGAGATAAAAAAATCGACAGACTTACACACTGCACTTGTGACATATTATGCATATGCCCATGCGTGGCTTAGCTACGGCATCATCTTGTGGGGAAATAGCACAGATGCACAAACACTTTTTACTGCACAAAAAAAACTTATCCGGATTCTAGTCAACATCACCAACACTGAGAGCTGCAAGCCCCTCTTCCAAGCACAAAAACTACTAACAGTACCTTGCTTGTATATTTTAGAAATATGTAAGTTTGTCCGCAAATACCCTGATTACTTTACACAGCGAGACGATAACCAAAGTACATACTCACTACGCCACAGAAATAAATTAAATTTGCCACCATCCCTCCTCAAACTACACTCTCACGGAACCTACGCTATGTCAGTAAAAATATATAATAAACTACCTATCCAAATAAAAATAGAAACAAAAGATAAAAAATTTATAAGAATGTTAAAAGATCTCTTACTCCAAAAATGCTACTACACTATAAACGAATATCTAGAAGAATAAGTAATATTTTTAATTATTGTCATGTTATGTATTTAGTCAAAGGATGATTTTCTTTCAATGTGCCACAAGTTATTAGTTTGTAATTTAAAATTGTTTGAAATTGTTTATTTAATTGTTCGAAATTGCTTATTAGTTTATAATGTAACAAAAAAAAAAAATTTTTGTTTTTTAATAATTTTAAATAATAATTTTATTTTTTTAAGTGTCACTTACACGGACATTAACATTACGTGTTGTACAGATAAGTACAAACTAATGTACTTATAAATTTAGTTTAAAATTTATATGTACTGAAATATGTACCTACTGCTTAATTTTAAGTTTAATTGCTACGCCCCAACAGGGCATCATTTATGTACAAATTTTGTAAGAAATGTTGCGATTCAATAAATACTGAAAATACTGAAATAGCGGTGTACCATCGCCCCAGACGTCAGATACCCATTTTCATAACAAATTTGCTTGCAGCCGTTGATGTTTATTGCTATGGATTGTTATGGACAGATGTCTAGCCACTGCACGCAAACTGGGCCTTTAAGGTGGTTATCTGGCGCTTGGGGCGATAGTACATAGGTAGGCCTCCAATAAGGGTTGCTGGAACGCACAGGACCGATCTGTTTGGCGAGCCTAGGGGGTGGCCTAAGTTTAGCAGTGGACGTCTATCGGCTGAAATGATGATGATGAATTTATACTTGGTCATTATGGTTGGTTGGTTTTAACCTTTGATCAATTATAACTGTAGATCCACAGTCGCGCGCCCGAAAATGTCCGAGCTAAATGAGCGCCACTTTGACAAAAGTAGCCTTGTTTTTTCTCAGTACGTTGCGTGAAATTGTCAAGTTTAGCTGTCAAGTGTCAACCGAAATTCGACTGTAATGAAGTAAAGACTAGGTTCAAATTTCTGTGTAGGTGATGATTTTAATTGTTATGCAAACAAATAAAAAAGTTCGGACATTCTTTGAAGGGGATTTTGTTCGGCAATGTGTATCTTCAGTTATAATTGATCAAAGGTTTTAACTATACTTTGTAGGTTGATTAAGTATTTCGGAAAAAAAGCGAATAATGAGGATGCAAGCATGCAAACCACTACGCGCTCTATCTTAGAAACAATTGAACGTATAAAAAATTGCTTAGGCAAAATTTATAGATAACTAGCTGTTGCCCGCGACTCCGTCTGCGAAGAATAGGGGTATCAAATAGCCTAAAGTCCCTATTCTCAGACTTAGCAAATACAGACAAAAAAGTTTCATAATAATCGGTCAAGCCGTTTCAGAGGAGTTCGACAACAATCACCGTGACATGAGATTTTTATATATTAGACTATCTGTTGCCTGCGACTCCGTCCGCGAAGAATAGGGGTATAAACAATAGCCTACGACCTATTCTCAGACCTACCGAATACGGAAAAAAAGTTTCATAGAAATCGGTCAAGCCGTTTCGGAGGAGTTCGATAACAAACACCGTGACACGAGATTTTTATATATTAGATTTTAAGATTTTATACTTTACAATCTTGTAGTAATTATAGAAAGCGTTGATATTAGCAAAAATGTAACCTTGAATATATCTCACACGCACGCACCCACACACACACACACACACACAGAGAGACATAGACCAGGGGCTAAATTCAGGAACAGCCCAACACGGTTCATTCATCATCATCATCATTTCAGCCGAAAGACGTCCACTGCTGAACATAGGCCTCCCCCAAGGCTCGCCAAACAGATCGGCCCTGTGCCATCCGCATCCAATGCGTTCCCGCTACCTTCACCAGGTCGTCGCTCCATCTTGTTGGAGGCCTACCTACACTGCGTCTTCCGGTCCGCGGACGCCACTCGAGAACCATTCGGCCCCATCGGCCGTCAGTTCTACGGGCGATGTGCCCTGCCCACTGCCACTTAATAGGCTGACAACACCTAATTTTGTTGAAATTGATGTCATTTGGTGATATTCTATTAACTCACTGTGAAACCTAATAATTGTACTTTTAGCTATAGAAATTGTCTTATAAGTGAAATTATCTGTAATTTCTTTAGACAATAAATGTTCTTTAAACCTAACATATTATAGGGAAGTTAATATACATATGTATGAGAGTAGATAAAATCTTGTAAAAAACTAAACCCATTTCCCATCATAAAAAAGCTGCACTCTAATACCTTAATAATGTCACTAAGCGCCAACATATTACCCAATATGTCTCACTAACGCACAGCCAAAGAAAAACCAACCTTACTGTATAAAAATTACAGTAATACATACTATAATAACTCTATCGTAACAATAGAGCTCCAAATCGCTTGTCATCAAACTGTTACGCAAACTGGAATCTTTAGATTAGTTACATAGTAGACTTGTTCTCACGTTATTAAATGGAATAAAATTCAGTGGTAATATTTAGGCTTAATTAGCTACAGTAGTATTATTGTACCGTGCGAACACGCTCAAATATGTAATACTTACTTTAAAATATTTCAAATTCCTTTAAAATATCCATTATTTGCTGAGTAGTGTGAATTAGGCAAGTTTCTGCTTGTTTTTTGATGTAAAAATAGAACCACTAGTCTATCTATACGCAATTAATTACTATGACATAAGATTGAAGGTGCCATGTATTGGGTCAGTGTCGAGTACAGGGACGTTTACCGTAATAATCCGTTAGGCCGGGGCCGCACTGGTAAGGCGACTGGCGACGCGACGCGACGGCGACTAAATCAAACATATTTGATTCAGTCGCCGTCGCCGCTGCGGCCGCTGCGACCGCTCACATAACTCGAACTATGTTTGATTTAGTCGCCGTCGCGTCGCGTCGCCGGTCGCCTTACCAGTGCGGCCCCGGCCTCATAGTTACGTACCAATTTTTTTTTAATCTAATATTTTAACGAGGCTTGAGTACACTAATGCGACTATATCAGCCTCTTCGATCAACAGTAGTTTGTTGATCGAAGGTCAGCCTCAAAGAGTATTGTAATATTATATGAACAAGAGTGGCAACTCTATGGTCAAATATGGCTACTCAAGAACTAATGTGACGTATCTATAGATGTATACCTATCTATCTGTATATGTTGGTAGTGATGTACAGCTATAGATACGCGTAATTTTAATTGATAGGCTAATTGCCACTTTTCGTATTTTAGCCGTCTAATTCAAATCAGCATATACGACGTATAAGCGGCTAACCCGATTTGCACTATACGGCTAAAATATGAACATTGGCAAGTGGCCTATCAATTAAAGTCCTTGACCGTACAATTTGGTACGCCATGGCCATGGCCGATGAATGACAACTGACAAGTTTGACAAGTCAACCAAGATGGCCGCTAATTTAGTTCTTCGTCAAACACCTAACACCAAAGGTCGCTGCAGTCGCATGAAAAGTGTTATATATGTAAGTATGCCCCCCCTGGTCAGCCTCATGGGAAGGACATTTTGAAATTTAAATGATAAAAAACAAAGTATCAAAATGCACATACCATCCACACACTAACCTGAATTGTTGCCATTTAAGAACTTCGAAATAAATCTCAGGACCAGCTTGTACTGTACTGTATACTGTCCAATCTACCGCCTCCATAATCTACGTGTCGCACTAAACGTCAAGTTTCCACGCCGGCGCACCGCGCACAATGCGTGTTGCAAACACGAGTCGTTAGGTGTTAAACGTATTTGCGAGAAACAATATGCTATTTATTTCATAATAAAGAAGGTGTTATATTGACCAAGAAATTCCTTTACCACCCTAAGGTGCAATGTCATAAATAAATAAATAAATAAATAAATATTAGGGGACAATCTTACACAAATCGACCTAGTCCCAAACTAAGCAAAGCTTGTACTATGGGTACTAGACGACGATAAACATACTTATATAGATAAATAAATACTTAAATACATAGAAAACATCCATAACTCAGGAACAAATATTCGTGCTCATCACACAAATAGGGATTTACGGCTTAAAACTTCAATAGTAGATTTTACAACAAGAGTATAAAACGAAGGGTATGTATCACGGGCGTAGCGAAATATTCAAAAATTTCTTTAATCCGTATATTAATTTAAAAAAAATCATAATATTACCTGTCATTTCATTCACATATTTGTTGTTTTTTTTTTTCTGAACCCCCCCCCCCCCCCCCCCCCCCGATATTGAAATCTGGCTACGCCCGTGGTATGTATTACAATACCGAAGTACGAAAGACCGAATGTATTAAAACATCGAATGGGTCAAAAGACCGACACGATTTTTTTCTGAAACCGTTAACTTTTTAAGATTGTTATAAAACAAACCTAACCTAACCTAATGGGTTCTGTATGATGCCGTTTTAATAAATTCTGAAAAGTTTACGGTTTCAGAAAAAAATCGTGTCGGTCTTTTGACCCATTCGATGTTTTAATACATTCGGTCTTTCGTACTTAGGTATTGTAAAACACACCCAAAACGAACCATTTTACCCGAGACGTTGTTATTGTGAAAGTTGATTTAGGGAGGGCCGCGACTGCGACGCGCCCCCGTCCCACGTCTCTTCAGAGGCTCTACCATGAGTTACACTAGTTTGCAGTGACCGTACTCGCTAGCGACGGCGTAAATGATTTGTATGGAGAATTGTACTTCCGTAAGTGACCGCTAGAGGCGCTGTACACAATTCTCTATACAAATCATTTACGCCGTCGCTAGCGAGTACGGTCACTGTAAACTAGTGTAACTCATGGTAGAGGTAGGTACTGTGTGGCTTGCACCTTACTGCCTCATCGGCCGTCGGTTCCACGAGCAATGTGCAGCGCTTGCCATCACCGACTCTTCGAGCTTTGTCAGTGACTTTATTTCTCCTGCGGATCTCCTTATTTCTGATTCGATCGCGTACGGAAACTCCAAGCATGTCTCGTTCGGGGGGGCGAGGGGGTTGAGGGGGGTGAGGGGGGGGGGAGTGTGTATTACAATACCGAAGTACGAAAGACCGAATGTATTAAAACGTCGAATGGGTCAAAAGACCGACACGATTTTTTTCTGAAACCGTAAACTTTTCAGAATTTATTAAAACGGCATCATACAGAACCCATTAGGTTAGGTTAGGTTTGTTTTATAACAATCTTAAAAAGTTAACGGTTTCAGAAAAAAATCGTGTCGGTCTTTTAACCCATTCGATGTTGGTCTTTCGTACTTCGGTATTGTAATACATACCCGAGGGGGGAGTGCGGGAGAGGGGTGCGGGGGTATTAACGGGGGATGAAAATTTCATTGATTTTGCTGTAGGATGCACCGTTTTCAAGATATTTAAGAAAACACCGGTTCTCGTCTGATCACCGAAGTTAAGCAACGTCGGGCGCTGTCAGTACTTGGATGGGTGACCGCCTGGTTTCATTTTTGTTTTTTGAATGTTTTGTTATGACTTTGTCACATTCAACTATCGTCTGTAAAACGACTTTACAGACAACCGGTTTTATGAAACTTTTTTCTCTGTACTCGGTAGGTCTGAGAATAGGTCGTAGGCTATTTTTTATACCTACACCTATTCTTCGCTATAGTCTTTGATCAATTATAACTGAAGATACACATTGCCGAACAAAATCCCCTTCAATGAATGTCCGAACTTTTTTATTTGTTTGCGTAACAAATAAAATCATCACCTACACAGAAATTTGAACCTAGTCTTTACTTCATTACAGTCGAATTTCGGTAGCGGCAAAACTCCACTTGACAGCTAAACTTGACAATTTCACGCAACGTTCTGAGATAAAAGAAGGCCACTTTTATCAAAGTGGCGCTCATTTGGCTCAGACATTTTCGGGCGCGTGACTGTGTATCTACAGTTATAATTGATCAAAGGCTATAGTCAACGGCCGCTAAGAAGTTAATCCTGACACATTGCACAACTATGAAGTCTCTGAATAATTGACAATGTTACCCATAGGAAAAATGCTATACTTACTGTTCTGTCACACGCAACATGTATGTATAGCATTTATTTTTGTATGGTTGATATTGTCAATATTTAGAAACTTTATAGATAGTTGTGCAATGTGTCAGTTTTGAAGAAACTGTGTAAGAGCTTTCTACACAAGATGTCTAGGTTCCTAGACTCTTACACAGTTTCTACAGACTATGCAATCATGACTGTAATCACCAAACAAAGCATAAAGCCTTCCCAATCAATAGATCCATCGATCTCTATAACGATTCAACAAAAAGTGGAACATCGGAAAACATCAATAATCGAAACAATACGCACCGATTGCGCGCATTGCAACCGTTACAAAAGGGCTAAACCGTGAAACGGCGCATTACGACCCAAGAGCACAAAGTCCGTAATTAACCACTTGTACAACAAACTCTATTCACCTGTACCAAGAGTCTATTTTTGTTTAAATTTAAATTGTGTTTGTGTCGTTTTGAGTTATGTTTTGGTATTATTCAATAACCTGATCAATGGATATTGTTATCGATTACGCTGAATGGATCCAAATTGTTCGCATAATAAAATGATATGCCGCGTTGTTATGTAATAAACACTTTGTAACTATGTTTTGTGATATACCTGCAAGTACCTAAATATTATGTATGAACAGGCAAGACTAACATTGACTTAAACATCGATACTATTCTGTTACTATTTCGAGTAAACAGGCAAATTTTTGTATCATCATCATTTCAGCCGAAAAACGTCCACTGCTGAAAATAGGCCTCCTCCAAGGCTCGCCAAACAGATCGGCCCTGCGACATCCGCATCTAACACATATTGGCGCAGGAATTTTTGTATATAAATCAAAAAATATCATGGGACTTTTGACACCAATTGACCTAGTCCCAAAGCAAGCAAAGCTTGTGTTATGCACTATGCAACGGATAAACTTATTTTAATAGATAAATAAAAATAAAAATAAATAAATAAATATCACGGGACAATTCACACCAATTGACCTAGTCCCAAAGTAAGCTAAGGAAAGCTTGTGTTATGGGTACTAGGCAACGGATAAACATACTTATATAGATAGATACATACTTAAATAAATATTAAACACCCAAGACCCGAGAACAAACATTCCTATTTTTCATACAAATATCTGCCCCGACGCGGGAATCGAACCCGGGACCTCAAGCTTCGTAGTCAGGTTCTCTAACCACTAGGCCATCTGGTCATCTAAATACCTATACTATAGATACCTATTAAAACCCCAAGACTTAAAAAAACACTTGTAGGGATAGGCCATATTAGAGATATCTCTCTCCAGTCACATGTTGCCTGGGGACCGCAGTCCATTACAATCTGAGAAGAAGCCTGTTTACACGCGCATAGGCCCGAAATGAAGACTATGATGTATGTATATGCCACGACGATCTCTCCAACAACTCTAACGACGTCAACGAACATCTTTCATCTTTTACAAAACACTTTTCATCTTCAGCCTTTGTACATTTGTTTATCATATTATCAGAATATTTTATAGGTATGTTCAATTCACAATAAAGAGTTATATATGCATACATCTATGTTTAGAGATATTTTGTGTAATAAAATACATCTATAAAAAATGTGTTATTGTCGAGAAAAACCATTGAACGTAAAAACTTTAGTTAAATGTGTCTTTGCGAGCGCCATCTTTCGTTGAATTGCTGAAGGGAACTAATAGGTATACTAGTCCGGGTATGTATTACAATACCGAAGTACGAAAGACCGAATGTATTAAAACATCGAATGGGTCAAAAGACCGACACGATTTTTTTCTGAAACCGTTAACTTTTTAAGATTGTTATAAAACAAACCTAACCTAACCTAATGGGTTCTGTATGATGCCGTTTTAATAAATTCTGAAAAGTTTACGGTTTCAGAAAAAAATCGTGTCGGTCTTTTGACCCATTCGATGTTTTAATACATTCGGTCTTTCGTACTTCGGTATTGTAATACACACCCACTAGTCCGTACAGTTGAGCAAGAAATTTAAATCAAGGGCAAATGTGTAACGCTTCGGAGTAAAATGACACGAAACGCAAAATGTAACCAACGGCAAAATCTATAATACGCAAAATGCACACAATGCATATTATGAAACACGCCGAACGTACAAAAAGCAAAAAGTACATTTGCGAAATGTACAAATCGAAGAATTTATCTATTTATTTATTTATTAATTGTCCAATTTGTACAGCTTGCGAATGTACTTTTTGCTTTTTGTACGTTCCGGTTTTTCACAATATGCATGCATTGTGTACCTACATTTTGCGTATTATAGATTTTGCCATTGGTTACATTTTGCGTGTAGCGTACATTTGCGTTTGGTGCATTTTGCTCCGAAGCGATCTGTAACATCATAAATTCTGTAGTCAGTTGTACAGCTAAAAACATTAAAGCCTTAATAACTTATAAGTGAATGTACTAATCAGCTTTACATTTTTTTGGGATGTAGGAACTGTCCTAAAAAGTAAAGTAATTATTTAATTGGCTGCACATATCTTTAAATAAGAATAAGAATAAGAATAAGAAATCTTTATTTCGCATAAGTAACGTTACATGTTAAAAAGAAAAAAATAAAAACAATAATTGAAAATAGAGATAAACTACTTATACGAAAAAGGAGTCCACTCAGCACTCGTCGGGTCACTAAGGGTGGCTCGACGCTGATATTATGTGGATCCTGGTCAGCATCCGATACAGAGCCGCACGGCACACATGCTCCCACAAACTCTCCCAATATGGTTATAAATATAAATAAATATTCTGTCTCTCTTTATTTAACACAAATTCATAGATATACAATAAAGAATTTCACAAACATACATAAGTTACATAACACAAATTGCTCACACAGCACCCCACACAAAATTATTGTAGCCTGGCGAAATTGTGACTCAAACCGCAACACGGTAACTCCAACCAGCAACAGGGCACTCTCCACCCTCAGGTACAAGAAACTACACATCATAATCTTATGGTGGTTACACAAATAGCACCTTTGCCAACAGAAACGCCTTTAACCGCGAAAAAACTACATACTTCAAAATCAGGGCAACAATGTACAGTTTTTACCTGTATTTTGGTGAACAATGCATTCTCATAGCTTGTACACGCTAACGTTGGGAATATGTTTCTCCGCCGCATTTACTAGGTATTTAGGTGATGGATCGCGTGATCGACTTCGAAGTAACGAATCTGACTTACATTATGTCGATAAATAATATTCTATTATACAGGTGACTCGTAAGTTGCCCGACAAACTATTGAGGGTGAGAAATACCAGATAGTATGTCACTGGTTCCGAGATATTCCGATTTCTGTTATTTTTAAAAAATCCTCGCCCGCACCAGGTTTTTCGATTACAGTATTCGGAATTTATAGCTTTTTATATCTGCTTTTAATGCAAAAGAATTATGAATGCAATAAAATACAGAAAACAAAGTAACAAGGTACTAGATAGGTACTTAGTTTATTGAATCTGTTTAAATTTTGCCTTTTCTACTGAACTTTGGCCAACTTTTGATCTCTCCCGGTGAAAAAAAATTACGCCATGGCCTCTTCATAATTCACCTCGACGTTTCGACCACATTACAACGGCCGTAGTCACGATAGACTAAATCGTCGCAATTAATACAATACCTACAATACAACTATTCCTTATTAAACACCAAAAACAGTACAGCAACATAGTAATTCCCGTATTTAAGTTTAAAGTAGGAAATTGCGAAAGTTTAAAATATTAAATTACATTTTCCCATACCTTGACAGTTCAACAAAAACTACTGACGCACCGATTAGGTTATGAAAACCATATCCGTCTATTTAACAACCGGAAACAACAAATATTAGTCACTTTATATGGCCCTTTTACTACTCATTACACGCTGGGGCCAATAAAATTAATCAACTAACCCAAACATAGCATAATCAACTGGTTTATATAAAAGTAATTATGGTAACACAAAGTTATCTTTGCGCTCCAGTGGCGCTGCTACCCCCAAAGCAAACGTCAATTTTGTACGAGCTTAGCTTAGTTCTAATTTTTTCCACCGCTACAAATAACTTTGTGTTTAAATAGGATATCGACGCTCGAAAACAACAAGGGCGTATCCCATAAAAAGGTCGTAACTAGATTATTACATGGCTATAATCAGCTTTTTTTTCTGCGTCGAATGGTCCGGGTCTCGTGTCTCTACGACGACAAAAAATTTCAAAATCGGGCAGTATTTTGGAAAATGGGTGTAATTTTTTTGGTCGTAACTGCCCATAAAATGACGAATTTAAACTTTTTAGAGATACGACGAGTAGAAGTGTGTGTTTTTCAAAAAACATTAGTTAAGCCGTTCGAGTTTCTACGCACGATAGTAGTTACGACCTTTTTGCGGGATGCATTTTTCAAACTTCGTTGCTTACGACATTCTTGCAGTTCGCGTTTCTTCTAAGAACAACGAATAACCTCTAAGATACTGCAATTTCGTGGTTACCCGAAATCAATCTAAGCCTAGTTAAACCAATATTATCAGAATGAATATTTTGGAACATTTCGGTTTTTCCTGGCTTACGCCACAGGCACTAGCACCTGTAGTCACTGCGCGGACGCAACTGAAAGGTTGTGTTTGTTTTTCCTCGATAAAATCATACCTAAAGGATTATCAAAATCAAGGTATGTCATATAAACTTTGGATTACTCGTACCAACTAGTGAATTTCATGATACTTAAGGGCCGAGTTCATTCACCGTTCAACTGACGTACTTCAATCACCGTTCAAAATAGTGAGGTATTATGTGATTACATTAACGACTGATCATTTAAACGTCAGTTTGACGGTTGCACTTGGTTAACACGGCGTTTAGACAATAGGGATGACGACTGGGTTAAAAATTGGTCATTCTAATTAGTCCCGTCATTTAGATTATGGGAAAATATGGGACACGTATTTTTTGGTTTATCAAATTATTAAAAAACGACAAAGATCATCAAACTTCCGGAGTGGGGGCTTGTGACGTCACCCTTAGGTAAAAATTGTACCATATAGTGACGTCATTCGAAACTTCTAAGCACTGTATCCTCCTCATTTTTTGTTTGTCAAACAAAAGAAAAAATACGTGTACAATATTTTTTAATAATCTAACTGACGGACTAAACAGTTTTTTTTAGTCGTCTAGCCTATTATATAAGGTTAATTTATCTTAAAATAACATACAAGATCATTAAAACAGAAGGCGATATAAACTAGTAATTAAATTTCGTTTTGTTTTCACCCGTCACGAGAAATGGATCGCAGCTGCAAAAAATATCTTCAATATTGGAAATAACAAATTTGTATCTAAGGAACTGACACTTACTTTTATTTTTGAAAAATCGATAAAATCAGTATTTATTAGCCGGAACTCAAACAGGCCAAAATTAAATAATGACATAACATAAAGTCGTACTTTATATACCGATCGAAAGCATCATTCATAGTGTTCATTTATGGCTACAACACGTCCTTTAAACTAAATAAAAACCTGAAAAATAAAAATTACTAGTATTCTACTATTTGCTACATATTTACAATATGGTAGCTGTGGTCCATTTCCCGTAACGAATGAAAACAAACCGAACAAAACGAAACTTAATTGTTGGCTTTCATGACCTTCTGTTTTATTGATTGTGTATGTTACTTAAAAATAAAACTCTACATCATAAAACAACAACGCAACAACACATGTTATTTTATTTGTTTATGTTATTTTTTATCGTATTTGACCATTTCAAATCCCGACAAAGACAAGCGAATTTTCAAAAATGCATAAATGCAGTATTTATTCTTTTTTTTTTAACGGAAAGAGTCCTTAACGTAGATTAAACTATTTTCGATATTAAAGGTAGTTGCCCTCCACTAGTTAGTTTTTTTTTCACCCTTTATAAGTAGGTAAACTTATAAATAATGACAAATATGTTTAAATTTAGATGAAATAGAAAATTTTATGTTACAAAAAGAACATTTGAAAGAAAAAAGAACCCGCTTGCTCGTTTTCCTCCCTCTCACAATAAAAAATTGCTGAAGCCGGGAATCAAATCCTGGACCTATTAATAAAGTCCTTACTAGACCTAGGTAGGTAGGTACTAAGGGTGTTTTATCTAGCTGATTGCTTAAACTTTGATAACGAAAGTATACTTACACCAACAAACAAATACCACACCGATCGAAAGGTAAATCGATCAAAGTCTATCTAGCGGTGTGGTCAAATACTAAAGAATAATAGTTACCCTGTTGGACAGGTATCTCAGTTAAGTTTTAAGCTGACATAAGATAAGGATAGAGTAGTCCTAATGTTGGGATATAAATTGTTAATTTTACATTTTTTGTCGAAGAAAATGGATAAACAACCTGAATCACGAATTAAAAATTGTTACTACGATGATTGATCATTTAAAATACAATTTTTTAATTTTTAAATGTTAACGAATTCATATTTAACTAAGTTAAAATAAGTTTTCTTGTTAGTAATTTTTTAAAGTTCAATAAATTTGTGTTTACAAAAGCTTATGACGTTTCATTAATTTCATTAAATTTGAAGAGGTTAAAGTTACGACATTTTTTCTAGCCATTGTCATGCATTACGAACGTGCTTACACCCCCGTTCCTTATGCGAAATTAAAACAAAAAGCGGTTACTACATTTTTGTAGTCAGCTAATTTGTTATCATTTTCTGATTCAGTACAAACATCATGTAAAGTTACGCCATTTTTGAGGTCTGTAATTTCTATAGACGATGGGCGTAACTCGATTTCTCGTGATCCTGGCTGTACCAAGTTAACAGTTTGTAAACAACATAATGCAGATTTATATTTTATAGTTATGGTCCAAAAATTACGTTCATACGACAAGCCGTTACAAAGTTATGATTTTTTTCCCGTTTTTTTTTCGGTTTTTTGGCTCTGGTGTAAAGTTGGGTTTTTAGGGTTACGCCCTTGTTGTTTTCCATCGTCGATATGTTACGTAAAATTAATTTTCAAGCCCTTGGTCATATAATGAATTACTTAAGATCATAAAATGCATCGTTCTAGCGTGGGAACTGTACTGAGCTGGAAGAATTTTTAAATAGGAGATAAAATCTTTCTTTTAATTAATGATCTGACTTGATGGATGACATGATGGTTATTAATGATCCTCATTGTGTTGCACAGTTTTGGTAATGTGTATTTAGTGGGGAATAAGTCAATGTGTGTATAACTTGGTATTCTGGTATTCTATTTGATTAGTTATAATACTTAATTATATTGATACTAGCTGTTGCCCGTGTCTCCGTCTGCGAAGAATAGGGGTATAAAAAATAGCCTGCGACATATTCTCAGAACTACCAAATATAGAGAAAAAAATTAATAAAAATCGGCCAAGCCATTCCGGAGGAGTTCGATAACGAACACTGTGATACAACATTTGTATACATTAGAAGAAAGAATACCTATATCACATTGAAAAAATAAAACCTACTCATTAAATAAAAAATAGTAACAGTTTCGATGACACATTGGGGAATATCCCAAAAATCCGGCAAGAAACTCAACAAGGTATATCTTTTTCAAGCAAATCTATTTAAATCTATTTGAAGTTATGGATCGCCAAAGTGGATAGGAACAATTTCCAAACATCACTGCGACTATTTGCATACTATAGTATAAATCTTCCCAGGTGAATTTTTCGCTTCGAGCCCTTATCTTTCAAAACAAACGGTATCGTCATAGTATTAAGGTTCAAATTTAATGTAATGGCTCGAAGCGAAAAATTCACCTGGGATGATTTATACTATATCTCAGCTGGCAGCATGAAGTGTAATAAAATTATTAAAATACGTATCCGCACGTACAAGCAGCTGGAGCGGGCAAAGCCAGGGTCAAATGGTGACTTTGATATATCGGACATGCACTGTCAAATCGCTTGCTAACTATAAAAACTATGTCCGTGTTCTAGACGCGAGCTATTGGTTTCTATCTTATTATAATTGATTATTTTGTGGTTTGAATTGAAAAAAAAAATTGCGATATTTCGAACAATACGGTTCAATATTGGTGCTGTTAGGCAGTCTATTAAAAATGTACTATTTGAGTATCTTAGTTTTGTAACTTGCTTTTATCCGGGGCTTCGCTCGCGTATATAATTTTATTAGGTCTAGGCGCAAGCCACACAGAAGAGACTTGCCTCTAGTTGCGGTAGTTCGGTTGATTTGTCCGGGACCGAACTGCTGCAACACTTTTTGTCTCAGTAGTTCGGTAAAGACGTCAAACCGAACTGCTGGGAAACCTTTAGTTGCAGTAGTTCGGTTGATTGTCCGGGACCAAACTACTGCCACACTTTTAGTCTCATTAGCTCGGTTGTGACGTCAAACCGAACTACTGAAAATTGAAACGACTCAAAAGCGCGATTAAAAATATAGCTAAATACACAATCCATGAAAAATAAGAGCTAGTTAATTTTATTTGCAATGTTGCTACTTATTTCATTTCCTTGCAATCGAAGTGAAAAGAAGAGTGTACCTAAAACTCTAGCATTAAATCCAACGTCAATGTCAACCAAACGTCTCGGGTAAAATGGCTCGTTTTATGCTCTTGTTGTACAATCTAATCCTTAAACGTCCTTTTGAGTCGTTTCAATTCTCAGTAGTTCGGTTTGACGTCATAACCGAGCTAATAAGACTAAAATTGTGGCAGTAGTTCGATCCCGGACAGTCAACAGAACTACTGCAACTAAAGTCTTCCCAACAGTTCGGTTTGACGTGTTAACCGAACTACTGAGACAAAAAGTGTTGCAGCAGTTCGGTCCCGGACAAATCAACCGAACTACTGCAACTAGAGGGAGACTTGGAACGTGGACGCGTCGCAACGGGTGCGCCAAAGTTGAACTAATGTTTCAATGTCGATTATCGGAAGTCCGAAAATGTTGTTCCTAAAAATTTACATCATAATAATCACTACTCATAACTACTCTGTTCCTAACGTTCTGAATTCCTAATCATTCAACTTCATAATGTCCGTTGCAATAAACATCTATCATACTACTATTTGTTTTCCTATATTTTCTCAACATAACCATCTTTTACACTATTATTCATCATCATATCTTTTTTATGTAGATTTGTTTTTATTCATAATATTGCAAAATCGTTTCGAATGCCTAGGAAGCGACATGGATGATTACAATGACGGGTTTGTGGAAGCTGTCCATACGGTTGGGTCAAAGTTCTTTAAGACTCACCGTACAAATAGAACCAAAAAAATCACACCTTCTACTCTAAAGCTCATGGAAGATCGACGTAAGATGATCCTACAGACATCTGGTGACGCTTGCCAATACCGGCGGCTTAACAGACAGATCTCAAAGTCTCTGAGGCGCGATATACGCCAGTTTAATACTAATAGTATTGAAGTGGCGATAGAGCGCAACAGAGGCTCTAAAGTTTTTGCCAAGAATCTGTCTGTTGGGCAAAGCCAATTGGCAAAGTTAAAGACCGATGAAGGTAGGATCGTGACCTCTAAACCGGAGCTATTGTTAGAAGTTGAGAAGTTCTATGGACAGCTGTACACATCAACGAAGAAACCCGTCATGGATCTAGCTGAAGACCCGAGAGCTAGATTAACCCGGCACTATACCGAAGACATCCCGGACGTCAGCCTGTACGAGATTAGTATGGCTCTCAAACAACTAAAGAATGGCAAGGCCCCTGGTGATGACGGAATAACAGCCGAACTTCTGAAGGCGGGTGGAAAACCGATCCTCAAAGCCCTTCAGAAACTATTCGATACCGCCATCCGTGAAGGGAAAACACCAGAAGCATGGAACAGAAGTGTAGTGGTGCTGTTCTTCAAAAAAGGCGATAATACCTTATTGAAGAATTATAGACCCATTTCACTTCTGAGCCATGTTTACAAGCTGTTTTCGAGAGTCATCACGAATCGTCTCGCGCGCAGGTTAGACGACTTCCAGCCTCCCGAACAAGCCGGGTTTCGAAAAGGCTTTAGCACCGTGGACCACATACATGCGTTGCGGCAGGTTATACAGAAAACCGAGGAGTATAACCGCCCCCTTTGCCTGGCATTTGTGGACTACGAGAAGGCCTTCGATTCGATCGAGACTTGGGCTGTACTGCAGTCTCTTCAACGGTGCCAAGTAGACTACCGGTACATCGAAGTGTTGAAGTGTCTGTATAATAACGCCACAATGTCCGTCCAACTTCAGGATCAGATGTCGAAGCCCATTCTATTGCAGCGGGGAGTCAGACAAGGAGATGTTATCTCTCCGAAACTGTTCACCGCTGCACTAGAGGATGCGTTTAAGACTCTGAACTGGGAAGGGCGTGGCATCAATGTAAATGGCGAATACTTCACTCACCTTCGATTTGCCGACGACGTGGTGCTTATGGCTGAGACCTTGGAGGACCTCAGTGCGATGCTCGCTGACCTCGGAAGTGTCTCCGAGAGAGTTGGTCTTAAATTGAACATGGACAAGACGAAGGTCATGTCGAACGCCCATGTTGTACCAACTCCCGTCGTAATCGGAGATACTTTGCTCGAAGTTGTTGACGACTATATCTATCTGGGACATACAATCCAATTGGGTAGGTGCAACTTCGAGAAAGAGGTCAATCGACGAATTAGACTCGGCTGGGCAGCGTTCGGGAAGCTCCGCAATATCTTGTCATCCGATATACCGCAGTGTCTCAAGTCAAAAGTCTTTGACCAGTGTGTGTTGCCAGTGATGACTTATGGCACTGAGACGTGGCCGCTAACGATGGGTCTTATAAGGAAGCTCAAGGTCGCTCAGAGGGCGATGGAGAGGGCTATGCTTGGAGTTTCTCTGCGGGATCGCATTAGAAATGATGAAATCCGCGCGAGAACTAAAGTCACGGACATAGCTCGAAGAATCGCTAGACTTAAGTGGCAGTGGGCAGGGCACATCGCCCGTAGAACTGACGGCCGATGGGGCCGAAAGGTTCTCGAGTGGCGTCCGCGGACCGGAAGACGCGGTGTAGGTAGGCCTCCAACAAGATGGAGCGACGACCTGGTGAAGGTAGCGGGAACGCATTGGATGCGGATGGCACAGGGCCGATCTGTTTGGAGAGCCTTGGGGGAGGCCTATGTTCAGCAGTGGACGTCTTTCGGCTGAAATGATGATGATGATAATATTGAACATTATTATACATTAAACTTCATAATGTCCGTTGCAATAAACCGAGTTGCTTCCGCCCTGATAGGTCTTGCTCGCTCGCTCGCTGACTCCAATGATAGCGATTGAAGCCAGCGAGCGAGCGAAGCGAGCGAGCAAGACCTTGCGGAGTGGAAGCGACTTGGTATGGTTAGGTTCAAAGGCTAATGCGGGAGCGTAGCGCAGCGCAGCTCCCGCATTAGCCTTTGGTGTTAGTTATTTTTTTTATGACCACCCGGATAATCTAATTTGTTTGATAAATTTCAACAGTGAAGTTATTACTTAAAATTTTCGGAAAACTTTAAGTACTTTATGGAAAACTTTAAGGAAAACTTTATGGACTAAGTTAATAGTAAAATAAATTGTAGGAACGAAAACTTTAGGAAACAAAATTTTAGGAACAGTGATAATTAGGAGTACAAATCAATAGGAAAATCAATTTTCGGAAAACTGAGTGTTATAGACTACGTTAATAGTAAAATAAATTGTAGGAACGAAAACTTTAGGAAACAAAATTTTAGGAACAGTGATCATTAGGAGTACAAATCGTTAGGAAAATCAATTTCGGGTGATGAAATTTAGCGAACCCAATATGGAAAAAAAAAAAAAAAATAAATATCATGGGACAATTCACACCAATCGACCTAGTCCCAAACTAAGCAAAGCTTGTACTATGGGTACTAGACGACGATAAACATACTTATATAGATAAATACATACTTAAATACATAGAAAACATCCATAACTCAGGAACAAATATTCGTGCTCATCACACAAATAAATGCCCTTACCGGGATTCGAACCCAGGACCTCTTGCTTCGTAGGCAGGGTCACTACCAACTAAGCTAAAGCGGTCGTCTTATATGGACCCGTCGCAACACACGCAGTCCGCGTAGTTTGTTCGCAGGCCGCGTCTCCGCCCCGTCTCTTCTGTCTGCTTTGGATCGCGACGCTGGACGCTATACTTACATATGAAAACTGATTCATGGGGCGCCGCGACTATGAAGCGCCCCCGTCCCATGTCTCTTCTGTGTGGCTTGCGCCAAGCAGATAAATTGAAATTCCGGGATTTCGATAAACATGTACCTATCGTGAATTCTATTAAAGTTAAAAAAAAGACATTGTCAAATTTCATCTCTCTAATCCTAGCGCTAACGCTTAAAATTTAATAATTTTATCCCGATGCCGTGCGAATAACGGGATTAAAAGTAGCCTATGTGCTCCAAATATCCAGTTAGATACATGCCAAGCTTCAGGTTAACGACCGCTTTAGCCTAGTTGGTAGTGACCCTGCCTACGTAGCAAGAAGTCCTGGGTTCAAATCCCGGTAAGGGCATTTATTTGTGTGATGAGCACGAATATTTGTTCCTGAGTTATGGATGTTTTCTATGTATTTAAGTATTTATTTATCTATATAAGTATGTTTATCATCGTCTAGTACCCATAGTACATACAAGCTTTGCTTAGTTTGGGACTAGGTCGATTTGTGTAAGATTGTCCCCTAATATTTATTTATTTATTTATTTATTTATGTAAATCCGTCCGTTTCAGCGTGTAAAAGTAACATACACACACGTAGACCCTCACATATGTACCTATACACATACTTACACACACGCCACGGGCACTCTCACATACACACAGCGTAAGAAGCAAAAGTCGTCTCCCCTGTGGACATAAAATTAGCGACTCCGAGTCAGCAAACTTGAGATTTATTTAAATTGACTGAAAGTTTGCCACATGCCGATGTAGACTTGACTAAAAGTAATCGCTGTAGATCCTTAACTTGTTGGCATGTCCACAGAAGAGACGCGCACAAAAATATGTGTCTGACCCGACCCATACGCGCACTCACACAACATAATACACTCGCAAAATTTTGCATTTGACGAGCAAAAATAAAGGGTCGGTTACAAAAATGTCGATAACTACAAAACCCGCTGTGATGGGTATGTATTACAATACCGTAGTACGAAAGACCGAATGTATTAAAACATCGAATGAGTCAAAAGACCGACACGATTTTTTTCTGAAACCGTCAACTTTTCAGAATTTTTTAAAACGGCATCATACAGAACCCATTAGGTTAGGTTAGGTTTGTTTTATAACAATCTTAAGAAGTTAACGGTTTCAGAAAAAAATCGTGTCGGTCTTTTGACCCATTCGATGTTTTAATACATTCGGTCTTTCGTACTTCGGTATTGTAATACATACCCCGTTCACATAGAGTCGAAAAGTGACGAACCTTTTCAAACCGCAACTGTACATGCCTAGGCCGAAATAAATGAAAAATTAATCTCGTTTCCGGGTTTAACATATTTTTTATTAGTCGTGTCTTTAAATTATCGGTGTCAAATACCCTTTTGTAACCTCGTTACGCCCACTTCAAATTTCGACTATCATAATTTGCAACTTATTAACAATCAAGAAACGTTTACATTTGCTCTGACGTAATACTAAATTTAGTGCACAGGTTGTATGAAGTTTATGCAAATCTTAATTTAGGCATGTTTTTTAAAACTAACGAAAATTGTATCCATTACAACAATATTGGAAGTATCGTAACCACAAAACTTTCACTGTTTAAGTGGCAGAGTAACAATTCTATACTCGTTCGCTCCATATTAAGATTTTACCGCATTTAGATTGACATTATTAAATTATTATTACACAACGTGTTTCGTTATAACAATGAAACAGTATTGTTATTTTGCAGCTTCCTTATTCGTGTTTTTGTTACTAATTGAAGCAAGTCCAAATTATTTGTTGTTTTGTATTTGTCTTTGGCGTAAAAATACTTACATTATGAAATTTTATGAACTGCAATATATTTTTAATATATTTTTAATTTTTTCAGTTTTTTTGTTTCTTTTAAATCCGCACTGGGCTCGCACGGGGTTTGGGGCCCAAGCCCTCTCATTCTGAGCGGAGGCCTGTGCCCTGCAGTGGGACGAATATAGGCTGGGATGATGATGATGAATATTTTTTACCTTGCTTCTCCGCTACAATACCGTGTCACTCTAAATCGAATATGTAAATCCCGTTAATTCTCTATCCCGTGAGAATTTCAACAAATCCGTCCTTATCCCTTGCCAACACTACCAAGACAGCCTCTATGCGAAATTTCAACCTTCTAGGGCCGTTGGAAAGCCAGAGAGCCATTTTTATTTATTTCAGAGTTTCATTTTGTATTTATTTCATTAACTAGTAGACCAAATTGGAGAGGAAAAGTTGGGTTTGCTCTAGTTTTCCAACTAGTAGCGCAAATCAAACTGTTTTCCTCCAATTTGCTCTATCGTTAGAAGTAGTACCTATAACCCTATAACAAATTGGAGAAAACAGTTTAATTTTCTCTACCGCTAAAACTCTTAGATTAGATAGATTTACGCATGTAGTCTTATGTAGAGCTATTAGTATGCAGTTTATTTATCTATCTAAACAGCGATCTGGTTGTCACCAAAGATAATGGCTGAAAATCAGCGCTGGGTTGCTATAAACGCCTCAGCATTATGCTGAGCCAGTGTCCGATTTGGAACCGCAATGACACCATTCTATCTTTAGCTTTCGTGTTGTCTTTTGTTTTGTAAAAATATTGATGATGTGTCTTGTGTTGCTATAAATAAATCTATTTTCTTTCTTTTCTTTCAAATTAGAGGAAAATGTCCATTTTGCTACCTATACTACTTAGTGGATACAAATCGTAGAACATTAGTGGATAAGTTTTTGAAGAAACAAAATCGAGACGGCGCTGTTGTGTCAAACAAAGGTCTAAGTAAATGGAAGTCCTCTTTGCCCGATACATACGCACCACAAATGTTACTAAAGTGATAATCCATAATCTATACAATATTATAAATGCTAAAGTATGTCTGTCTGTTACCTCTTCACGCTCAAACCGCTGAACCGATTTACATGAAATTTGGTATGGAGATTGTTTGAAACCCTGAGAAAGACATAGGGTAGTTTTTATCCCGGAAAATCGTTTAGTTCCTGCGGGATAGCGATAAACGAATTCTTTGCAGACGGAGTCGCGGGCAGCAGGTAGTATATAATAAAATGTCAGCCGCGTATGTCGCGACAAGTTGTGATTACCGCGTCGATAAGGATGAAGACATAATAATTAAGATCACATCAGAATGCGCAGTAGGTACAGTTGAAGTCAATTGTAAGGGCCTAAGCACACGGCGTTTTTTGAACGCGCCGTCGACGCGCGTTTGTATAGCTACAAACGCGCGTCGACGGCGCGTTAATAATACGCCGTGTGCTTGGCCCTAATAAGTATTGTAATAAGTTTGTCTTTCCTAAAATATGTATGCCACGTAAAAAAATATACCTACACCTAATAAAATCCATAAATTAAAAAAATAAAAAAATATCACACCAATTGACCTAGTCCCAAAGTAAGCTTAGCAAAGTTTGTGTTATGGGTACCAGGCAACGGATAAACATACTTATATAGATAGATACATACTTAAACACATATTAAACACCCAAGACCCGAGAACAAACATTCGTATTTTTCATACAAATATCTGCCCCGACACGGGAATCGAACCCGGGACCTCAAGCTTCATAGTCAGGGTCTCTAACCACTAGGCCATCTGGTTGTCTTGGCCACATTGTTAGTGACAATGATTATGATTATTATACTTATGAACTATGTCGATGGATGAATGCTTGTCATCATTGAAATTTAATCGAGTTTCTGTAAAAACATAAAACATTTTAAAGACGATTTATCCTTAATTGTTTTGAACCCACTGTTCTATCGATTCCTACAGCTATAGGGGTCCCTGATATAGGTATGTGGAATATATTTCTCACCCGACTTCAAAAAAAAGAGGAGGTTCTCAATTCGTCTGTATGTTTTTTACTAAAGAAATCGATGAATCAAAAATCGAAATTGGTACGTTAACCTAAAATTTTGAATTTTGCATATAAACTGTTAAAAGAGGTTTTTCACCTAAAAAAATAAGGCGATAGAGTAATTTTTACTTGCACTTTGATTTATTTCTGAGATCTATACATACTTAGCAACTAAATTTAGTTGCTTAAAAAACTGCCTACTTTAGGTAAGTGAAACCAAAAAAAAATTAAAACGTTAATTCTGCAAGTAGGCCGCAAAGGGCTCTTTTACATGTCACTTTTTTTTAAAACTACCAGCGCTTTCGTAAGGACCATCATTGCCAAGAAGAATGCGCCGCAAGAAACTTGGCAGGAAGTCATCTTTTCAATGAACTAAAACAATTACTTTGCTCACCCGCGACCTTACAATAGTTACGTTTATGCAAGAAATGTGTGTTCATGCAGTTCCTCCACCTCCACACTGTACGAACACACACAAATCACATAAACACAACTATCACCACCACCAAGCTACACTGACGCGTTTCGAACTCAACCAGAGCTCATCTCCGAAGATGGAGGAACTGCATGAACACACATTTCTTGCATAAACGTAACTATTGTAAGGTCGCGGGTGAGCAAAGTAATTGTTTTAGTTCATTAATATGGACCTCCACAAAGTAACGCCTGATTCAATAAATCATCTTTTCAAATTACAATATAATAAATTACAAACTCTTAAAAATTACACTACTACTAAGATATCATCATCATCATCATTTAAGTCGTAGAACATCCACTGCTGAACATAGGCCTCCCTCATTGACACCCAACCACTACGATTGGAAGCAGCTTGCATCCACCGCGAACCTGTGACCATTAATCACCCGCACCAGTAATCATCATCAGTAAACGCTGCAAAATTAATTTACCCATATCTTTCAACGACACAATTTATCTTGACTCCTTAATGGGCATTTGGCCTTTAGATTGTACAGACAGATGGACGCACAACCGGCTGCAATAATTTGGCAACGCTAAATGTCAGTCCTCGCTAGGAAGGTTCCGTGTAATCCTTTTTAATTGGTTCGATTAGGTTTCTTGTTATGAGCAATCGCAGTTCGGTGACATTTGCAACTTTTTAAGGTTTCGTGTCTCACATGGAAAAACCGGCCAAGAGCGCGTCGTACACGCCCAGGATAGGGTTCCGCAGCCGTTACAAAAAATCCTCTCATATCTTATTAATTTTACTATTAATTATTTCAATATTACATAATTAACTCATTCTGAGAGGAGGCCTGTGCCCTGCAGTGGGACTTATATAGGCTGGGATGATGATGATGATGATATTATATAATTAACTAATATACACAAATAAAAATTTCATATACAAGAACAATTAAATAACCTAAAACTAAAAACCTTAAAAAATATAATAATCATAACTAAAATATAATAATATTATTAAAGGGAGTCCTTTAGGCAAGGTTCCGAAGATACTGGCAGCGATCCCCCTTTGAATAACTAAGCTAATTCTTTGTCCGAGGTAGCTGCCAGTAGCTGTCTCCTGTGATTTCGACTAACCTTTTTACTATTTCCTTAAAAAGCCTTATAGCGCTAGAACTCCACGGACCAAGGGTCTCGACACCGAGTGGGACTAAATCATATATTATTTGGAACGACCCCTGTATTTGCATGCTTTAGCTTTTTCAGCCGCTTCACAAGCTGCACCAGCTCTGTTAATTGTTTTGTTGTTGTTGTTGTTGGTTCCAATTGTTGGTTCCATGTAGATGGGAACGGACCAGCGTGTCTGAACAGGTTGCATACCATACCAGCACCCGGCCCATCTTCCATGGAATCAAACTCATACCGTCTGGTCTCTTGCCATTGGCTCTTGCAATACCAGTCGGCTCAAGTAAACTTGGCACGTTGACGGTGGCAAGGGACCGGCGTATGATATCGTTTAATTGTACTGTCCGTGATAAATAAGTAATATTTTATAGGTCAGGCTGCTATTTCACCACGATCCTCTGCTTTAGAGGTCATTTAATTACCTCCATCTATTTATTTTTAACAGAGTCGCCTCTAAGGTCCCTCTCCAAAATTTGACAGTCAGAGAGGTGAAACGCAAACTGCAATCTTGGTTACATAATCTACCTTATGAACAAATAGAGGATATCCTGAAGAGGTCAAGATAGTTGAACTCTGTCACAACACACACACATACTCACACACACACACACACACACACACACACACACACACACACACACACACACACACACACACACACACACACACACACACACACAAGCGGGTGGGTCACTTGATTCCTACGTATATTATTTATAGAAATAAAAATGAATTGTATTTAGATATTCAAATTAAGTGTAAACTTTAAATATTAAGCAAAAGTGTAACTATAATGCTTAAGTAGTTTGAATCAATGTTAGTACGGACTGTCTTAATTTTACGTTTTCATTTGTCAACTTTTCGCGCTTCGCAATGGTAAATCGTCTCTGGATTGGTTACCTACGAGACAGGCTTCGCCTAGTGTAGGAGCCACTGTAAGCTAAATTTGCAAATGTAGCTGATCTTTTAGTTCATAGCACTTAACTAGTTTTAATGTTACACCATATAATGTATAATATAATGTAAACTGTTATTAACTAAGAGAAATAAAACTTTATTATTATTATTATTAGGTTAAAGCACTATAGCTACTTAGACCGTTAAAATGAGTCCTCGCCAGCGGGGTACAGGGGCTGCGGGGTAAGACGACAAAGGGGGCCGAGAGGTGCGGGCGACTCATTTAAACGGTTTAGCTATATGCCACCACGATCTTTATGGTAATAAAGAAAAATTGACAGCGCCTGAAGGCACGAACCCCCAACTATAATTTTATTGTTCTCACAGTTGACTTATGGACGCCATCAAAACGCTCTGAAGATCTAAGGCTTAAAGCTTAGATTCTAAGCTCTCAAGTAAAAAATTGCGTGCAAAACTGTGTACATCAGAAACTTGTTTGATAGTCACCACCATTCAGGAATAATGGCATCGCAAATCCAACCTTGATCAAAACTCGTATAACTATCACAAAATCGAAGTTCCCTTTCGAAAGCAGGTTTACAATTTTGCATAAAAGATTAAAAGATTGCATATTTACTATTTTTAATTGGCAGCAATACGTTGTTATTATGAAATAACAGAACCAGCCATAGAATGTTTCGGGCTCATAAAGTTAGAAAGTTTAGCTTTGTGCGTCTTCCGCTGCTTGTGAATTATGCCTGCATAGGTATAGGTAACGCCACCAGAGTTGAGGCCACGCACACAATCACATCTCATGTATTGACAGCGGGATTTTGACTGATTGATTTTCAAAATCCCGCTGTCAATACATGAGATGTGGTTGTGTGCGTGGCCTCAACTCTGGTGGCGTTACCTGGGTATGTATTACAATACCGAAGTACGAAAGACCGAATGTATTAAAACATCGAATGGGTCAAAAGGCCGACACGATTTTTTTCTGAAACCGTTAACTTTTTAAGATTGTTATAAAACAAACCTAACCTAACCTAATGGGTTCTGTATTATGCCGTTTTAATAAATTCTGAGAAGTTTACGGTTTCAGAAAAAAATCGTGTCGGTCTTTTGACCCATTCGATGTTTTAATACATTCGGTCTTTCGTACTTCGGTGTTGTAATACATACCCCGTTACCTATACCTACTGTGTTTTTAAGGTTCCGTAACCAGAAGGGTGGCAAACAGTACCCTATCGACGGCCAGATAGCCCAGTGGTTAGAGAACCTGACTATGAAACTTGAGGTCCCGGGTTCGGTCAGGGCAGAAATATTTATGATTTTTAGGGTTCCGTACCCAAAGGGTAAAAACGGGACCCTATTACTGAGACTTCGCTGTCCGTCCGTTTGTCCGTCAGTCATCAGGCTATATCTCACGAACCGTGATATCTAGAAAGTTGAAATTTTCACAGATGATGTTGTATTTCGCTTGCCGCTATAACAACAAATACTAAAAACCAGAATAAAATAAATATTTAAGGGGGCTCCCATACAACAAATGATAATGGTACGGAACACTTTGTGCGCGAGTCCAACTCGCACTTGGCCGGTTTTTTTTTAATTAGCCTAATGGTGTCCCACTGCTGGGCAAAGGCCTCTCCTTTTTCTTTCCACCCGTCTCTGTCACTCGCAAAATCCCGCCAAAATGGGTCAAAACGGTTCAAGTCATCCCACCATCGCCGTTTTGGTCTGCCCCAGCTCCGGTGCCCGTCGCTTGGAACCTAATCGGTGACGATGTTTGCCCAGCGATCCGGATGCATTCGGCAGACATGTCCCGACCAGTCATACTTGAGTTTGGGTATGAAAAATAAGAATGTTATTCTCGAGTCTTGGATGTTTAATATGTGTTTAATTTCCGTCGTCAGTTCTTCATTAACATGTTTGGGTGACTGTAAAGTCAAACACATGCTTTTTATACGTGTGTGAGCCCTAGAGACTTTTGAACTGTGTATGCTCCACTCCAAGCATATATTAACCGGAGCAATGGATCAGATTAATATTTCATGTTATGCCAAGTAAAATCGCACGATTTGCAAAGTCGTGCATGTTCATAACTAGGGTTACCGTCCTTTTGAAACTAACAGGATATTTTCGGACATTAAGTTGTTGTAATTTGTCCGGTTTTCCAACTACGTGGAAAATAAATTAACGTTTATTTTAAACGGGTTTAAAATAATAGATGGTTCTCAATTGAACTGCCTGCATGTGTTTTTTTCTTGATATGTCCATAGGTTTGTGTATAAATCCCGTTTTAGCCTTTTCATAAATCCTGAAAAGAAAGAGTCACTCTGAATCGAACATATAAATCCAGTTTATTCCAATCCCATTGGAATGTCAACAAATCTGTCCTTATTCCTTGCTTAGGCTTAGATGTAATTCATAAAGCCAAACTATGCAAAATTTTAGCTTTCTAGAGTCAAGGAACTTTTCACAGTTGTCTTGTCAATGACCTTTTTAACCCCCGACACAAAAAGAGGGGTTTTATAAGTCTGACCGCAATGTGTGTGTGTATGTGCGTGTCTGTCTGTCTGTGGCATCATAAATCTAAAACGGGTGGACCAATTTGGGTGCGGTTTTTTTTTTAATTTAAAAGCAGGTTTCTTAACGATGGTTCTTAGATATGTTTCATTAAAATTGGTCCAGCCGTTTTAAAGTTATCAGCTCTTTAGTATGCTGCGGAAAGGATCTTGGACTTAATTGCGTTGGGGGTTTTAATTTTTTTAATTTATAGTTATCTTTCTTTGTGTGGTCACCCTACCAGTGATAGATGGGTGTTGCCACACGAGCCGTTACTAGCGTTGCCCCCCGGCTCTGTCCGCGGCATTTACTGCCCGCCAGAGGCTAGAGCGTAACTGTTAAAATTAGGAGGAAATATGAGACGTAATTTCGCAAATTAAGTTGTTGGGCCCACGATTTGTTTTTGGAGATTAGAATCACGTGATATGGCTCCAGGGTATTATTACTGCAGCTAAGCCATTGGAGCTGGCCGTTTTTTTACTCAAAACGGTTTTTCACAGTAAACCTAAAACAGTAGGAAAAGCAATGCGGCGTGAGTAACGATACCAAAGACTAAGTTTTTTCATAATCATAAATTTATTTATTTTTTCGCAAAAAAACACGATGTTTGCTTAAAACAAGCGTCACAATAAACGTTTTTATTTAAAAAAAGTCTCTTGAACAAATATTTTCAATTCTAAAGAGCTAACCTACCTACCTATTAACGACGTTTTCGTTTCCTTCAAAACAAAACTGTTGGCTAGTGGTTTCAAGTAGAAGGTCGTGGGTTTGACGCCGGGCTCGCTGAGTTTTTCGGACATTATGTGTGAAATTAGGGAACGTATCAAAATATATAAAGTTTAAAACGAATAATGGACGAAATACATTAACAACCGCTTTAGCCTAGTTGGTAGTGACCCTGCCTACGAAGCAAGAGGTCCTGGGTTCAAATCCCGGTAAGGGCATTTATTTGTGTGATGAGCACGAATATTTGTTCCTGAGTTATGGATGTTTTCTATGTATTTAAGTATTTATTTATCTATATAAGTATGTTTATTGTCGTCTAGTACCCATAGTACAAGCTTTGCTTAGTTTGGGACTAGGTCGATTTGTGTAAGATTGTCCCCTAATATTTATTTATTATTTATTTATTATTAATGGTCATAATATATACTAATTTTTTCTATGAAACTATTGATTAAACAAACTTTTTTAATCGTGTAATTTACAGATTGGTTTGGGTTAGGTTAGTTTTATTTTATGAATATCCTGTAAAGTTGAGAATTTCCAAGAAAATTTCATTATAACAAATGACCATTATGTATTTCGTCTATTATTAATTTTAAACTTTATATATTTTGATACGTACCCGTGAAATTACATTTTAAGTTTACCGTGAGCTTTACGATGGAACTCATCGTGAGCAAACCTTTACCCTGCGAAGTAACTCAATGGTGTGTGTGAAGTTCTAAATTCACACTGGGCCTGAGTGGGACCTAAAGTCTAAGTCCTCTCACTCTGAGAGGACACTGTGCGTGCAGGGCGTTATAGGTTGGGATGTTGATGATGGTTATGATTAGACATCGGCTGTAAATGCATATAATTCTATTCTTATAGCGTTTTTGCATATTTTGGTACTTTTTCACTGACAGTGCTTATTTCAGTAGTTATTCGTGTTAGGCGTGTTGTATTATGCTTTAAATTGATGCATTTATCAACGGCACCGAACAAACTCTGCCTGAAGAAGTCTCTGCAGAAATGGCGCCAAACTTTAAGTTCGTCTGGTAACGTCAGTTGACGTCGAAAGGTCATTTTCAGCCTATAAATTAATATTAAGTGACCGACAGACGTCGCAAGTTTGCTGCAGAAAATATGGAAAAATATGTTATTGTGAAAATAATCGTAAGTTCTAATAATAAATCGTTTTTTGATTGTGCATATTTCGTCCTTTTTTAGTGCATATTTGCATGCATATTTTGGCATTTTGATAGTGCATATAATCCGATGTCTAGTTATGTTCAATGCGTGCAGTTTAACCGCCAGTACAATATGTATGGGTACCCGGCACTTGGCAGTTATATTGCAGTTGGGATGCATCCAATGCCCCTAAAAACATCTTCCAATTTGCAACCGCAACATCCGACGCTTTCGCCCGATTGCTCCTATTAGGGGACAAGTGATCGATTGCATCACGGCTTTCTACTTACGAATACATTGTCGCAATCACAATGGGATTCGGATTGCGACACGCTAATGACATGAAAGTGTGGCATATGGCTGATGGGGATGGAAAAGACGAAAATAACCACTGAAACTGAGACGACCGGATAGCCCAGTGGTTAGAAAACCTGACTATGAAGCATGAGGTCCCGGGTTCGATTCCCGGTCGGGGCAGGTATTTGTAAGAAAAATGCGAATATCTGTGCTCGAGTCTTGGATGTTTAATATGTATTTAAGTATGTATTTATCTATACAGGGTGTTTCAAAAATTCCGTACGATCCAAAACCCAGTGACAGTACATGAGAAACTGAACAACTTTCCCCAAGGAACATGGGTCGGAATATGAAATAAAATTTTGGTCTCTTCATACTAACTCTGTAAGCTGATCGGATGTTTTGTATGGACAGTCCAATTCTTTTTTTGTATTTCGACCCCTGTTCCTTGGAGAAAGTTGTTCAGTTTCATGAGTACTGTCACTGGTTTTCGGATCGTACGGGATTTTTGATGCGATTTCTAATGCGATCCCGCAGAGAAACTCCGAACATAGCCCTCGCCATTGCCCTCTGAGTGACTTTAAGCTTCCTTATGAACCCACAATTAATTAAATTTAATTCTTGATAATCTTTTAAACAATACAAGTTAGCTCTAGGACAATAGTGTCTTAGAGAAATTATATTCACTTGACCTGTCCATGTTAATTACCCCTCAAAATGAATGGAAATAAAAAAACACGACGTAGGTATATACTAGCCCATTTCTCGCGAAAAGCGAAATAGTTTATGGTAGGTATTACACAAATCGCTATTCTTTGTAAAATAGTCTATTTTCGCCACCGCCGCCGTAATTTAAAGGCAATTTTAACGCAACACTGTAATGTCAAGATATCAATCCGCTCCTTAGGAACGCCCGCAGCTGGCATGACCGCCATCTACCTGTCAAAACTGGCGAAATATATCATGACTTTTAATAGACCACAATTTGTGTAAAACATATTATATATAGTCTTTCAATAAAACCTTCGATCAAAGTTGGTCGAAGAATAAAACAGACAAAACAAAGACAAATTATTAAAGACATTTAAAAAAGGTGTTATTAATTACATTTAGACGGCCGGATAGCCTAGTTGTTAGAGAACCTGACTACGAAGCTTGAGGTCCCGGGTTCGATTCCCGGTCGGGGCAGATATTTGTGTGAAAAATACGAATGTTTGTGCTCGAGTCTTGGATGTTTCATAATTATGTATTTAAGTATGTATGTATTTATCTGTTGTCTAGTACCCATAGTACAAGCTTTGCTTAGTTTGGGACTAGGTAAATTGATGTGAATTGAACCGTGATATTTTTTTTTAATATTTAGCCAAGATTTTCAATAAGATGGAGCGATTACCTGGTCAATGTTGCGGGCTGTTATTAACACATAAATAATTGATAGTTTATTTTACAAATTACGATTTACGAGTTTAGCCGTCTATCGGGCCGCGTCATACGCACGGTACGCGCTTAAAAACAAGAACGAATTAAAATTTAATACCAAACTTTTATTCCGAATTCGCCTGTCAACATCCATGAAGCTCGCTTCCCCAGGCTCGTCGCCGCCTTGACATTAGGTGCGTCTGCGCCGCTCACTCGCTCAAGAACAGAGAGAGGACCAAAACATTCCAACTAGCAAACGATAAAAACATCACATGATTATTTTGGAGTTCACCGAATTCAGTAAATAACGGAATAATCAACTACACACCCACATGTTTTGTGCAACTATGGTTCACTATCCCAACCTACACAAGTACACTGGCCTCCTCACAGAAAGGGCCATTGTGGATTGGAACTTCACACACACTATTGAATTCCTTCGCAGGAGCGTGCAGGTTTCCTCACGATATTTTTCCCTTACCGCAAAGGTAAGTTTCAACAGTAATTTCACACATACATAAATTCCGAAAGGCTCACTCTGTTGAAGTTCATTTGCACGTTCTGATACAAAGAGGTCGATTTTCCCTTGCAACAATATGATAACAGTGACTTAATGACTTAATTCAATTACAAAAGTCAACCTTAGCGATATTTAGATCTCACAGAAACTTTTGTCAAAACTGGTAGAACTGAAACAATTTCAATGAACTAAAACAATTACTTTGCTCACCCGCGACCTTACAATAGTTACGTTTATGCAAGAAATGTGTGTCCATGCAGTTCCTCCACCTCCTCCACCTCTTATGTGATTTGTGTGTGTTCGTACAGTGTGGAGGTGGAGGAACTGCATGAACACACATTTCTTGCATAAACGTAACTATTGTAAGGTCGCGGGTGAGCAAAGTAATTGTTTTAGTTCATTAATATGGACCTCCGCAAAGTAACGCCTGATTCAATAAATAAATTATTTGAAACAATTTCATTAATATTATGGACCTCCGCAAAGTAACGCCTGATTCAATTAAAAAACTGGTAAACCACTTCTGGCCGACCGTACCCCTGTATGGTTGCCGCCGTTACAGAGGTTACCTTTTCTCTACAGCTGACTGTACATTGCACCATTTTCAAGATGAGCAGACTACATTAACTACATATATAAATATACGCTTACAAACCAAACAGATAACACATAAAGATCTCTTAGTTTCGGTCTTTTGAAGAACGCCTTTAAAAAAACCGAAACTAGTTATTTTACTAACTAATATTATTAAAACAAAAGTGTGTTAATATTTCAATTTAAAACTGAACTAGCGTTATACAGAACCTTTCTTATATAATCCGACTCACACTTAACTAGTTTAAACCAAAGTTCATTGCCCTTCGTTTTGAATGATTGCAAGGAAACTCAATCCAATCACAGTAACGAGGCTCCGCAGAGGCAGCGTCACGATATCCTGCAGTTCACTCTCTAAGGTTTACGTAACTGGTGCATCTTGAGGTTCCCACGGATTTTATTTACTTAGGGTTAAGACGCTGTCAACACCAACGTCGGCGCACACTGTCTATTTGTATCGGAGTAAACGAGATGCCGCTATTACTGGGCAGCCGGGTATATTGAAATTTATCGGGCAAATATTGAATTAAAAAAAAACTGTGGATTATTTGTAAAATATGACTCGTTAGCGGTTTAGGTATGAATATGTTGACTTCATGTTTTTAATTGCAGACGCATACGCCAAAAAAATAAAGACATAGAACCGTTTAATGATGATTTTAAGACCTATCTTTGCAATTATTTTCTATCGAGCCGATTTCGTCCAATTATGTATCGAGTTCGTCCACGGTCTTTGAAATATGATGAATATTAACATATAATTTTTTTGATGTGCTAGAACAAACAGTTTTTCTTAAAAAACTGTTTAAATTACATCAATTTCAACAAAATTAGGTGTTGTCAGCCTCTTAATGTCCGACCGAAGTTTCGGTTTGAATTTCGGCGAGTTTCGGCGTTAAACTAGAACTTAGTGTGTTCTATCCGATCCTTTCATTTTACGATGAAGAATGCGCATTTGCCTTGTGCATGTAGCCTTGTTCGCGGGCTATCAGAGGCCTCTTCTTAGAATGAAACGACTTGAGCCGTAGGACCTCACATGCAGGCATAGTGCAGATTAGAAGCTTCATACCTTAGAATATTTATGAACTAGATAGTGTCAGTAGCAAACATTGCGATACAAAACGTCCAAAAATCAATTTGACAGCTTCATATTACGTGATATTACAAGGATATTACGCTGAAGGGAGGCAAATGACATATAAGCCAACAGTTGGCTTATATTTTTCGGGACGTTTTCATGCTGGCGCCCGGCGAAGCTCTATCTAGTGTATAAATAATCTAAGCTTCATACATACCGAACCTCTTCGGAGGAGTGTGCAAGTTTTCCTTACAATGTTGTCCCTTCACTGTAAAGCTCATGGTACATTCCGAAAAACTCAGGAGGTGTGAGCCCGGACTCGAACCCACGACCCTCTGCTTGAGAGGTCATTGAACAAACCACTACGCTACTCACGACTCATTGAACTAAAGCAAAATGAACTATTTAATTTCATTTGATAAGAAACCGGACCTGACTGGACCGGAAGACGCAGTGTAGGTAGGCCTCCAACAAGATGGAGCGACGACCTGGTTAAGGTTGCGGGAACGCGTTGGATGCGGATGGCGCGGGACCGATCTGTTTGGCGAGCCTTGGGGGAGGCCTATGTTCAGCAGTGGACGTCTTTCGGCTGAAATGATGATAGGAAATAATGCGACAACTTCTTAATTTACTTCCCATCTAATAACAGAGCGTGTCGCGGCCGCTAGTGCTTGCAATAAATGGGGGTACCCACGCTGTGTTCATTGTTTTATTATAAAAACAATGATTAACAAAAATCTCACACCGCGTTGCGCCTGCGCATTATAATGTAATCCTCAAAAAGCTGAAAATAATAATTTAAATCTGTGACTTTTTTTATTTCGATCTCGATCAATGAATTTTTTTTTAATATCCTATGTTTGTGTCCCACTGCTGGGCAAAGGACCTTCCTGGTCCTTTTGACTTCCACGTGTCCCTGTCTAGAGCTATACTGGGCCACTCATTCGATTCCGCGTCTAAGTCGTCCCTCCATCTCCCTCCGCCTCGGCCTGCCACGGTGGCCGTCGCGGCTTGACTGCGTTTGAACACCTAGTAAACCTGCGGGCCAGCATTAATGCTTCTGGTTTGTTCTATTTGAAGGCAATTATAAAAATTGCGGTTAGAGGGTTTGTGGTTACTCTACGGACTCTGCGGTACACATCTGCATGAAAATCCCCAAACAAGGACTAGTAGAACACGCAGCCATTATGGGATTCACCTTGCGTGTAGAACGCCAGTTGTCAACTTAACCTACTATAAATTAAGCCTTCTAATCTTCCTATTATATCCAAATTATAACATAAAAAACCGGCCAAGTGCTAGTCGGACCCGCGTACGAAGGGTTCCGTTTCATTATCTATAAAAACGCCAAAAAAAAACACGTTTTTTGTATGGGAGCCCCCCTTAAATATTAGTTTTATTTTAATTTAATTATTTATTTTTAAAGTGAATACATAATTAAATATTCTGTGAATATTTCAAGCGTCTACCTGTTACCGTTATAATATCGAGCAAAAACGAGCAAAAAAAATCACGTTTGTTGTATAGGAGTCCCCTTAAATATTTATTTTATTCTGGTTTTTAGTATTAAAATTTGTTGTTATAGCGGCAACCGAAATAAATACATCATATCTGTGAAAATTTCAACTGTCTAGCTATCACGGTTCATGAGATACAGCCTGGTGACAGACGGACAGACGGACAGCGGACCCTCAATAATAGGGTCCCGTTTTTACCCTTTGGGTACGGAACCCTAAAAAAGATAATAAATTTTATACGGGTATTCTGCCATACAATACAACGCAGAATGAAGATCGCCATTTGATTTTTGCGAATTCGCATGGGAATTTATTAAAAACCCGGAATTTCAATTCTAGTTTCAATAACAAAATCTAAGATTTTTTTGTAACGAAACAGTTTTATTTTTTTTTTTCAAATTGGTCTCGATTAGGTACCGAACATATTAATTTTTATGACGTGTAACTTGTAAGTAGGTATCGATTTTTTAAAAATACTATTTGTATGAACAATTTAACTGAATTTCAAATAACAGTAGAGTAATAGAGAACAAAAAGAAAGATATTTTATTTACGGCCAAAAATAGCACCACCAAAATAACTCTTAGAATTTCTAAACTAACCAAGGTCAAATTTAATACTTAAGTATTTCATATTCATGTTCATTAATTCATTCAGATTCATGTTCATTACATTAATAGATGGTAGTTTTACAAGATGGTAGGTACGGTCGACCAAGAAAGTGGTCTACCACTTTTGACAAAAGTTTCTGTGACATCTAAATATCCCTAAGTCACTGTCATCATGTTATTGCAAGGGAAAATCGACCTCGTTGTATCATGACGTGCAAATGAACTTCGACCGTACAAGGGGGTAGACCATATTTTTGGCCGACTGTACATGACACCCTGTCAGGGCATAGAATGTCAATCTATTCTAACAATATGCATGCATGGATAAATTATTTTTGTCAATACAATTTATGTTAAATAATAATTCAGAAAAATAAAAATATAAATATCAATATACTAAAACTATAATAATTAAATCTTATAGATAGATATAATAGTAGTAGTTCTATTAGCATTTATTCCATTATTATTATTAATCTTGATTTTAATTTACTGAATACATTTTATTTCGCTTTATTTTTATTTCATTTATCATAGAACATTTAAAAAACAAGTCCTGTAATTCATTTGTGTCATTTCCTGTAATTTTATAGCAATACACATATTTTTATCACTTTCAAACGATATTTTCATGAATTGATTTCGAAAATCGCCCCCCAGGTCGTTTCGATCCAACTCGTATTGCAACGTGATCCTTTTAACAAAACTTGATATGTTTGCACGAAATCTCGTGCAAAGCACCATTTGAAGGCTATCAAGGGACATTTCCTTGTCTGGGACAAGATTCGTAAGTTCATCACACATTTGCAACCAAATGACATTCAAAACAAGTGTCATTAAACTTAATTTTAATTTCTACATAACTAGCTTTAAATTATCTAGAAACATTTACATCATAGAGTTTGGCCTGATAAAAGGTTATGGTAACATTTTTAAACCACAACGTTAATCTATTAATTGCAGACGAAGTTAACACGTCATCTAGTACTTCAACAATACAATACGATACGATACGATACGATACGATACGATACGATACGATACGTTACGATACGATACGATACCTTACGATACGATACGATACGTTACGATACGATACAATACAATACAATACAATACAAATATTGTTTATTGAACACCAAAATCAGTACAGTGGCATTACAAAAATAAAAATTCAGGCAGACAATAGGCGGTCTTATCGCTAAAAAGCGATCTCTTCCAGACAACCAACTACTTAGAAATTAATAAGCAACGTTCAACAACGTTCTTCAACGTCGTTCAACGTTCTTGGACAGCGCCCTATATTCTTGTACATATAAAGTTAAAATATCATAGTCATTCCCCTGCATGATATATAAAATAGGTTAGGTATCCTGTCTCAATCCAGATTTTTGTGTACCAGTACGCCAAGTTTATAAAATAGTCAAGAGTTTCATCATCTCAGCCGAAGACATCCACTGCTGAACATAGGCTATGTGCCATCCGCATCTAACGCGTTCCCGCAACCTTAACCAGCTCCTCGTCCATCTTGTAGGAGACCTAGTACACCGCGTCTTCCGTCCGTGGACGCCGCTCAAGAACCTTCCGGCCCCCATCAGCCATCAGTTCTACGAGCGCTGTGCCCTGGGGGGTTACTACGAAATTCGAAGTTCGAAGTTCGGATCGTGCGGTCCCTCTCACTCTCGTAATAAATACCATTAGCGTGAGCGGAACGGCATGAAACGAAGTTCGAATTTCGCGCTTCGTAGTATAGGGCCTGCCCACTGCCACTCGTATCTGGCGATATTCTTCGAGTTTACCTGCATACATATAGATATCCTTCATTAGATTACACTATCAAAAAAGTTCGCCTCACAAAATTATATTACACGAAATGACCATTATGCTATGCATTTCATCCATAATACATTTCAATTTTTTTGTATTTTGACACGCCAACTTTATTCGTACATTGATTACAGTTGACTGTAATTTACAAAACCAATTTTTTCCGCATCTCCGTTGCCTCACGCGGCTGTTTTGTGTAATGTAACAAGCACCTTGGACAAAACCGCGGCACAATAGTTATCTCACCGCGTGGGAAGCGGGCCGCGGCGCGTGCGCATATTCCACGTAAACTTGCCTCAAATATTGATGGAATGAATCGTCAGTTTTTTAAACTAGATCGATTTGTTATTAAATAAGTACGTCGTGTTTAGTTACTGCGGCTATATCGAGGTAGGGTATTTTTTCTATAAGACAGTAAGGTAAGACAGAAGACACAAATTCGGTAACTAAAAAAAAAAAAACTAAAAAATATTCAAAAAGCCGTTGTGGCCCAAAAGTAAAATAAATCCTTAATATGGCGTAAATACTGCACGAATGACTTTTTGAATGTTAATAAAAGAAGATGGTTTTTAGGGCCTAGTTTTTAAAATATGTAGGTATTTGTTCTAGTAATACGATGAAAATACCTACACACGCGCGGTCTGACCTAACTAAACCTATCTTGAGCCGTCGTGCTTCCCCCTTGTCCGTATAGTTAGTTGCTTTAGTTCTCCTTCGGCCATCGGACGGGGAACTCGTGTCGCTCGCGCTTACGCACGGCTTTGATTCTAGCCGCTCTCACGCACACATACACGAGTGCATAGAATACCTAAAATCGATTAGCGCATGAAGCTCGGTAGGGCTTTAAGTCTGGCGACTTTCCAAGGTCTCCGAGCTATGACAAGAACCTTAGATTCTCCTGTAGCTCGGTGATCGGACGAGAACCGGTGTTTTGTCAAATATCTTGAAAACGGTGCATCCTACGGCAAAATCAATAAATTTTCATCCCCCCTTTGAAATCCCCGCACCCCCTCCCCCGCCCCGCCACCCCGCACATATATAATCAGGATCTCGGAAACGGCTCCAACGATTTCGATGAAATTTGGTATGTGGGGGTTTTCGGGGATGAAAAATTGATCTAGCTTGGTCTTATCTCTGGGAAAACGCTTGGTACCGAGTTTCAGCCCGAGCAGAGCTCGGTCGCCCAGGTACTGAACAGAAATTTAAGATAAAATATCTCATTGAAATAACGACTTTATTAATAACAGTAGATTTCAATGGTTATTTTTCAATGAAACTTCGTTGGCAGATAATATTTTTCAACATTGAATGCGTCGTAGACATGCAGCCAAAATAACCAAAACAAACAAACAAACAAAGTTTCAATTAAAATGAACTCTCTACTGTAAATAATAAAGTCGTTATTTATTTCAATGGGCTATTTTATCTTATACAGGGTTATTTTTAATTCACTGACATCCTCTTAACCCTGAATTCCTATCACTCAAACAAATGTTTTTTGTTTTACGACTTTTTAAAATGAAGCACTTTTTTCCCATACAAATACACGAGTATCGTAAAAATAAGAGGAAATCTCAAATTTTCAAAACGTTATTACACCAAAAATATTAAGTTATGACAAAAGTCGTAAAACAAAAAACATTTGTTTAAGTGGTGGGAGTTTAGGGTTAAAAGGATGCTAGTGAATTACAAATAACACTCTATTTACGTTCCTTTATTCACTTGAGGACATAATAATAGAATACAATGGCTTTGTTCGAAAGGTGGGCTCTTAACGAGATCGGGACACCTCAAAAAATTCGTACTATACCTACTATAATGTCCATCAAATCGAAAGTCCGTTGCGTCACAATGAAGATCCACTCTTGCGCAGAACACTGCTGCGCGAATTGAACCTTATTGTTTTAGCAATACGGTTGTTTTTTTATGAGCGTGATGGGGCCTATTACTCTTCTTATGGGGCACAGGTTAGGCTGTTTGTTACACATTTAAATTACACAAGTAAATTATGGATGATCTAATAATAAACATGTTGCAGTAATAAATTTATCATCATCATCCAAACCTATATACCTACGTCCCACTGCAGGGCACAGGCCTCCTCTCGATATGAGAGGGCTTGGGCCGTAGTTCCCACGCGGGCCCAGTGCGGATTGGGAACTTCACACACACCATTGAATTTCTTCGCAGGTGTATACAGATGTCCTCACGATGTTTTCCACATAAATTCCGAAAACTCAGAGGTGCGAGCCGGGATTTGAACCCACGACCCTCTGCTTGAGTTGGCTATTAGGTCAAACCGTGGTGGCTTAAGGTATAAGTTGGCAGCCGACTCCACGCAACAGCAGCAGACGACGTGTCGCTAGCTACGCTAGCTACGGAGGGAATTTCATAGAAATAAGGTATAAGTTCGCGTAGCTAGCGACACGTCGTCTGCTGCTGCTGCGTGGAGTCGGCTGCCAACTTATATAGTATATTCCAGTTAAAATGACGAAAAGTACTTAAAACCAACATCTATTGTTTAATTGTTATCTTCAAGTGGGGTTGTAAAACAATTATGCAGGTGTATCGGTCGGTAGGCCATACTTCGGTCAGTTTTATTACGTCTCTTTGTTATCTTTCTTTCATATTCAGCAACAAAATAAGTTGTAAAATCCCATGTCAAGTGCATTTTCGTCATTTTAACTGGAACATACTATACCTTTAGTAATTTTTAGGGCTGCGTATCGAAAGGGTGACTAACTCTGTTCGTCTGTCTGTCACAGTGCTGTACCTCAAGAACCATAATAGATAGACAGCTAAACTTTATACATGATGCGTAAATGTTGCCGTTAATAAAAATTAAATTAATTTAAAATTGAATGGCCTGACCCGAGGCCGTATTCGTCTAACACGAGGGCGCTTGCCATCGCTTTCAGCATCTCTTTCTGTCACTATCTTATACCGTTTGATGGAAAGAAATAGTTAATGCGAAAGCAAGCACCAGTGCGTTAGACAATACCGCCTCAGACGGTTTTTGTTTGCTGCAGGAATAGAAGTGTGATGCGAAATAAATGCGTGACGAGCCTCTAGTATAGGTTATAGCGAGACCGTTTAACTAAGTTTGCGCCCGCGCGGTACAGAGGCGCGGGGGTAAACGACAAAGACACAATATAGAAATAGATTATTATTACCAAAATCAAATATAAAAATGTTCAAAAATGGTCCTCAATATAAATGTATTCAAATAACCAATAAAATCCCAGAATCCATTAGACAAGAGACCCGTAATAATATCTTCAAAAATAAATTCAAGACATTTTTAATTAATAAATGTTATTACTCTGTTAATGAGTTCTTGAATGACGAAACTGCAATTTAATTTTTATTGATATAAATTAGGAAAATTATTATTTTAATAAATATTGACAATTTGAGTAATTATAATTTTAATTTGATTCGCATATTATTTAAAAATGACATTTTTTCCAATAACTCATTGACATAAAATACTTATAATGACAATTAATATTGAATGCATGATTGTAGTAATAATGTAATTTTATATAATTTCTAACTGCTAATCTTAAGTTTGGTTATACTTATTATTATTATGTGCCCTTACAGGGTGTCATGGACTGACTTAAATATTATAACACCTTGTTTCTATATGTATATGACTTAATAAATAAATAAATAAATAAATAAATAAAGGGGGCCGGGAGACGTGCAGGAGGCACACGAGGCGCGCTCGCCGCCCGCACCTCTCCCGATCCCCTTTGTTGTCATATCCCCCAGCCCCTGTAGTCTGTACTCAGGCTCAGTTAAACGGTTAGTTATAAGCGACTAACTAATGATTAGCGCGAGCAAATCCCCGAGTTACAAAATAGACTAGTTACAGATGAAATTGATTTCAATATTTGTTCAATGTAATAAGACACCGATCATATTTCTTCATCTCACACAGCAAATGAGTCAAAGGCCACTTTCTGTGCTAATTAATACCAACAATTAATGGGCTTACGTCAATTAACTCGTGTAACACATTGGCGAGCATTGGGCAACTTAGGACATTGGCCAATACATTCTAGGAAACTTACATGCCTACTTATGACGTCAAACTTGGTATCAAACGAGATATCGGTAATTTTACCTACAACCACGCGGCGGACACGACGTACAAATACGCGTTCTTGAATCTACATAAGCACGACGACGTCTGTACACGCGTACGCCTACATACATCGCGCGCGCACTCTTCTGGATTCGGGCGGTTTCCGGCTATCTGCGCCTTGAGGGGTGGGGTAATTCGAATCGGTGCGGGGCGGACCGTTTCCATTCTGTATGTCAGTACTATTATATATTCTGTGCTACAACTTAAAAAGGCATGTTAGCTTTGTGGTTTGTGGTTTGATAGCCTGCACAGGGGGTTGTGAGTTTCAATCTGAGGTCGGGCCTCTAAGAGACATAAATTCATTTCAAGACACAGTGTAGGTATATCTAGGTCTCAATATGAAGAAAGTGGTTTACTAATGTTACACAACTATATTTTTCCCAAATGATTCATTTGCCAACTGACTATTTTTTCTGAAACTGTAAACTTTTCAGGATTGTTATAAAACAAACCTAACCTAACCTAACCTAACCTACGGAATAGTCCTGAAATATATCCTGAATAGTTTACAGTTTCAGAAAAAAAAAACAGTTGGGAAATGAAATAGTTGGCAAATGAATCAGATTGGGAAATGATGTTAGGCGAAACGGCAGTACCTACCCCCTAGAAAGTTTACATGTTCGATAAGAACATACGAACCTATTAATGTATCATTATGTAAGCAAATATTGCTATATCTGTTCGTGACCAGGTGGCTCGCCCGTCCGATCTGTCAAGATAATATTGACAACCGACACACGGACTGTAGGATCTACATTGCAAATATTAATAAGATGAGAGATGTCGAAAAGGTCGACCAAGGATTTGCTTTACCTAAGTTCAACGACGTAATGGTAAGTATTTCCTACAGCCGTAGCACAATAGGGATGTTGACGCTATTAAAAAATAATTCGAAAAAACGACTCCCGTAAGAAAACTCTTTATTTTAGCCCTGAAAGCCGGATTGCTTTTTGATTAACTGCAAAATTAGATTTTTTGTTGCTTTATAACAAATAAATATTATAGTTAGTTGATTGAGTTGGCGAACAAGTGACGTCATAAGTTGCTATTGCCATTCAAACTATGGGAGAATTGTGTTTTGACAGCTCATAAAAAGTACGTCAGTCGATTGGTGGTGTCAACATCCCTATTAGGGGTTTTAAAGTCGAGTACCGTGTTTCATGTCATGAAGCTTTGCCGAATGGCTCGATTAAGGTACGAAATTTTTAAAATATACACTGACGAGCAAAAATAATGGGTTACAGAAACAACGATAACTACAAAACCCGCTGTGATAGCTTCTTCGAGTAAAATGAGTTTAGTAAACAGTTTTATTCTTAACGAGAAAAAGTTTAATTGAGAATAAAACTCTTTACTAAACTCATTTTACTCGAAGAAGCTATCACAGCGGGTTTTGTAGTTATCATCATTTTTGTAACCGACCCTTTATTTTTGCTCGTCAGTGTAGTTCCATCCCATCCCACTACTACTCGTGTTATAAAAGTTAAAGTTTGTATGGATGGATGAATGGACAGACTGTGTATGTTTGTGTTGCTAAACAGGTTTGACGGTTTTTGATGAAATTTGACACACAAATAGTTTATAACCTGGATTAACATATAGAATACTTTTATCCCGGTTTTTTTTGCTCTTCCTTCATCAACCGTGTAGCTATGGAATGGAATTCCCTGCCTGCCTCTGTGTCCCTGAAGACTTCAATCTGGCCGTTTCCAAGCGTGTAGGTACTGCCTTTTCGGCGAATTTTTCGCTTACTGATTCATTTGGCAAATGTTTCATTTCCCAAATGTTATTTTTTTCTGAAACTGTAAACTATTCAGGATATATTTCAGAACTATCCTGTAGGTAAGGTTAGGTTTGTTTTATAACAATCCTGAAAAGTTTACAGTTTCAGAAAAAATAAACATTTGGGAAATGAAACATTTGCCAAATGAATCATTTTGCGAAAAGTTTTTCGCCGAAACATTAGTAAACCGTTTTTAAGTCTAGGGTGAATGAGCATTTACTAGGCAAGCGTGCTCCATCGTAGACCTCGTCTTCGCTTTCTATCAGGCATGATTGTGGTCAAACGCAAGCCTATACTATTTAAAAAAATGCGTTTCCAGGGGATATCGATAAACGAATTCTTTGCAAACAGAGTAGTGGGCAACAGTTTAGTTTGCACATAATTTCACAAAACTCAGAGGTACGAGCCTGCGTTCAAACTCAGGACCCGCTGCTTGAGAAGCTATAAGTGGAACCAGTAGACTAACAAGACTTAGCTACGTGAGTTAAAAACATCACAAAGTATATTCCATATTTCATATCAAAGGTAGGCAGTTGAAAGTGTGCGGGCGCAGTGAGTTTCAATTCCGAGTCACGACGCCGTGTCACGGAACATTAAATCTAGCTTAACATCTTACTGTCTGTACTGCATGTGAAGACGATATCTAGGTATACTTAGTGATAATCATATGGCTGTCTAAGTATTATAAAGTAGTGCCTGTTGTCAGCTGCCATGCCTTAGAACGAAAGATGACGATTATCACAAGATATCTCCCATATAAACCAAAGAAAGAAAGAAAGAAAATACAAGACATGATGCATCAATATTATTTATTTATTATGTACAATTAGATAACGAAAAGGGTCCGTCATTGCGGTTGTAAATCGGACACTGGCTCAGCATAATGCTGAGGCGTTTATAGCATCAGCGCTGATTTTCAGCCAGCACGTATACGTAGTATCTCTTATTAATCTGTGGCCAGCACCGACAGTGACCCTCGGATCACTTCGAGCAAGCTAACATCACAGATTAAGGGTGATATCGATCGATTGGTGTGAAAGGTTTGGCTGATCGACTGATACCGGTCGATAAATGATTGATCGACCGCCGATCAATGCTACTGTTCGACGTCAATGGATTGGTGTGGTAGATTTTGGTGTAGGAGAAACTGTCGATCGACGTCGACCAATCTATTATCCCATCCATCGATGGCATCGATCGACGATCAATCGATTGATGCAGTAGAGACTGTCGATCGACCGGAAGACGAAGTGTAGGTAGGCTTCCAATAAAATAGAGCGACAACCTTATTAAAGTGCAGGAAAGCATTGGACACGGATGGCGCAGGACGACTGTTTGAACCCTGAATTTTATATATTATGTACATAGATTAGATTAGATTAGATTCATTTATTTCAGATTGAAAATTACAATTATAAATAAATAAATTATAAAATAAATAGATAAACAATTATAGGCATTCAGTTCCAAGACAGACGAGTGTACCCACTATTACACTATGTGGTTTGATACTACACTGTCACATAACTGTAAACTTTATAGCGTCCACATCTCGTCAATGCATCACACAGACGCTTAGAAGTATCACGACTGGCAGCCATTATTTATGAATAATAGCTTTGACGAGCATTAGCTTTTACGTTAATAATGAGGCGTCAGTAACTTGTTAAGTGACAACAGAGCATTAGCGTCTACTCAAGTGTGATGAGGTATTTTAAATCGAATCACTTCGTTTCTCATTATTTCATTTGTCATAATTTCACTTACCATATTAACGTTGGCCGTGAAATAGAATTATTGTAAATTTTATATAGGTTTGATCGGTTTAGTTTTTGGAATTTTATTATAAAAACGTGTGCAATTTTCCCAGAAATATCTTTTTGGTTTTAGCCAGCCTTAAAGATGGTTAAATAATAGGTACTCTTGCGCTTATCCTAAAATACTTGTTTGGATCATATAGGTATGACTCATTGGACAGGAAAGATACCTACGTAAAGTTTTTGAGTCTCCAGTGTAAGTTTTTAATAAAAAAACAAACGTGTTATAGGTACGTGCCCAATTAGGCATAGTTGATCAACTAAGTGCTTGATCATTTTTTGTAACAATTCATGCGTCAGAATAAAAATTATAATTCTGATTTTCAGATTGACTTGTAACTCAAAATAACTTTTGATGTTTGAAACCATATAACTGACATTATATCAATAAAGCAATATATCAAAGCAATAAAAATCAAAAAATACAGTTAATTGAAAATTACAATTAAGTTTTCAGATCTAAAATAATGTTTTTTTGTAATAAGATTTGCGCCTTGATATTGTTTTCATTCATCATTAAGAATATGAAATAAAACAGCTGCGACAATTAACCTTATCATTCATCTACCTCACATCAATGTGTCTGTCTTCACGGCTAAACCAACGAATAAGGTTTACGCCGCGCAATCTCAAGCAGTCTCGTAAAAGCTCATGATCTGATTCCAAGCTCGGAGCGTTAAATCGGTCGCATATGAACGTGCCAGTTAGTAGCGCGAGGTGTGTCGACTCGTCTCGCGGCTTACTGCTACTTAGCACTTTCACTAAGTCTTCTGTGCGTGGGTCCATGGAACCACGGCAAAGTTAAAAAAATATCGATACTTCAAGAGTTAATTTGCGTAAAGGACAAAATGGCACTTTTTATTTTACCTTTGATTTGTTGTTGTTTGATATCCGTTAGTTTCAACCAAAGGCTTATTAGATACAGGGTGGCCAAATTAAAGGTATACACTTTCGTTTTATAATTTTATTCTATGAAATCTAAAAATTATTAAGTATTTCTTGTTAAATATAGTATTTAGGGCTGGCAATTAAATATGGAAAATAATGCCCACCTCTCTCTAGCAGCATGGCAGATGTGAACCTTTTCATTGCGTTTTTCATCACATTTCCTGCGTTATCTCAGTGACTGTGTCTCGAATATTTTGTTTTATTGCTGAAGATTTATTCAAAGTTGTTCAGTCGTAAAATGCTCTAAGCAAATTTGCCGCATCTACACAAAGTAATTTTCATGCAACAACAGTCAAATTAGCCCTGTGATAGACGGACGGACAGACAGACAGCAGAGTTTCAGTAATAGGGCCCCGTTAGCTTTGGGTACAGAACCCTAAAAATCATAATTTCGTGATATTCTTACCGTTGTGTGCGCGAATGCGCCCGCGCACATGCACGTGCGCGCCCGTTTTGGTCATATGTGAGTCTAAGTCTAGACTTCCTAGCGCAGCTGACGTGTTTACGATCTAACCCATTCGCTGATGCGTGGTGTTGCAAATCCAGTAGGCAGGACATAAAAATCGTTTAAGTGAAATGTTAATGAGGAAATGTCTGACGCTAAAGCGTTTTTGAGTTACATACGAACAGAACGGTAGACAGGCGGAAATCATTAGAATTAGCTCGCACCGCGACGCTATGTTCTGAAATCAACTATTATTTTTATTCAACAACACATTGAAATCTTCTTTTTTATTTGGTAATTTAGATTGTACTACTAGAGCATAAAACGAACCATTTTACCCGAGACCATAGAACAAAAAAAAACTAGCCCGAGACGCTCATATAGCCATCCGAGCCGAGGGTTGATAGACACGTCGAGGGGAATATGGGTTCAATGCTCGAGTTTACACTATGCTTTTCACTTCGATTGCATGATTAAATTTACATGTCCTTCGGGATTGAATATATTATTATAGTGTGATCCCGGGATTCATCTCATGATCCCGGAATTGCGATACTATTTTGTTTTATATAAACCAATTCTGAGATTGGAATATGTAATCACAAATTTGCTGTGGTCATGCGAAATGTAGATGGGAGCTTCGCGTTCTGACATCTCGTAAAAAATATGTCAACTGACAGTGGTGTCAAATACCTTATAAGCTAAATCAAGCGTACTGTTTCTGTCGCCGACCCACACCTACCATCGTTTCACAAAATAAGTAATAACACAAGTAGCAATTTCTCAACCCAAAAAAAATGTGTCATATAATAAACTTACGACACCTATTAACCATATCGAGATCTGAGAGTATTATTAAAATAAATGTAACATTCTTTTGCAATTTGTTACGAGCAAACCAGTTTGGCATAAATCCCCAGTATTGGGCGGGTCAAAGAACAAGTTCAACCACGTTGCACTATGCTATAACTATAAGTGTGCTATAACTGCTGTATGTTTTGTGGGCACCATAAAACAGTTTAAACAGGTTGCTTGCCTCGCGGGTAAAGCTGCGACATACGTTGCAAAAAGATCAAAATGGTCATAAATACACTCTAGTATTTTTTATTATGAGATGGAGGCAAACGTGCAAACGGGTCATGTCATGGAAAATGATCACCATCGCCCATAAATATCAACAACTCAAAGAGAGTCACTGACCTGCTGGCCTTTAAAAAAGGAGAAGGAATAGGGGAGGGGGGGAGAGGATATAGTACTAGCGATATAGTACTAGCGGACCCGACAGACGTTGTCCTGCATGAACCTAGATACCGACTGCAGCGCCATCTGCCGGGCTGATTTGTGAATCTAAACCATCCAGGGCGCCACCCAAACGCATAGGTACAAAAAAAAATCATTCAAATCGATCCAGCCGTTTAGGAGGAGTTCAGTGACAAACACACGTACAGTGGAATTATATAAAGATATAATATAGAGATATGAAATTTTGCAAATGTTCGTCATACAACGTAAAAGACGACGTAATTTTTGTGAATTCCCGTGTGATTTTAGTAGAATCCCGGGATTTCAATTCGACTGCCAATTGCCAAATCTAATGGTTTTAGCGAGCGAAGCCGCAGGCAAAATGCTAGTTCGTTATAAATGCGAAAGTATGAGTATATGTGTGTATGTGTTTCTTAGTTATTATTTCACGCCAAAACGGCTGAAAGGTTTTTGAGTGACATTTATTATGTAGGTAGGTATGTAGGTAGCTGGCTGGTATGGCTGGTATCGTAACTAACATTAACCCAAGCCTTCAGGCCGCCATTAAGGGATAATAATAATAATAATAGGTAGCTGGCTGGCTGGAGGCCGTAATAGCCCTAGTGGTTTGATCTCTGGCCTCTCGAGCAGAGGGTCGCGGGTTCAAGCCCGTGCTGCACCTTTTACTTTTTCGGAATTTTTGTCCGAAATTATATATTTCAAACTAAATACAAACAGAAATATAGATGCAGAGAAAAAACCCCAGAAAAAAGACCAATGCTGGGAATCGAACCCAGGTCCTCAGCATTCCGTGCTGCGTGCTTACCCCTACACCATCACTGGTCTTAAATTATATTTTAAATTTACCATGAGCTTACAGTGAAGGATAACATCGTGAAGAATCCTCCACACGTGCGAAGAAAATGTTGGTTGTGAAGTCCAATCCGTACTTACTGGGGGAACTACGACTCAAGTCCTGTCATTCTGAGAGGAGGCCTATGACCTGCAGTGGGACGTATTTAGACCGAGATGATTGATGATAAGTAAAAGGAAAATACTCGATAGCATTGTATACGCAGCTTTAGCTTTGCCACAGGCGAAATTTTGGACTTTTGGTCGTCCTTGACACCATGTTTAGATTGGAAAGTTTGACATAAATGAGTATCCTTGTATTATTTGTTGAGTAATTATATTTTACTTAGCAACAATTACTTACAGTCGGCCAAAAATATGGTTTTACCATACGGTTGAAGTTCATTTGCACGTCATGATGCAAAGAGGTCGATTTTCCCTTGCATTAATATAATGACAGTGACTAATGACTTCACTCAATTAGAAAAGTCAACCTTAGCGATATTTAGATCTCACAGAAACTTTTGTCAAATTCTTAGTTTCCTTAGTTCGTAAATGGCAGACATACAAAACACTGACTAAATGATTTGTACTACCTAATAGTACCTAACTCTAGACGGAACCTAGAATTAAGTGTACCTAATTGCACCATTAGGACCGGCCTCAGAATACCTTAGGCTTAAAACGGTACTGAGCATATTACGCGATACAAACGATAAACTACTTATACTTAAATTATTTTTTATTAGCCTTCCGTCCGCAGCTTCGCCCGCGATAAATTATTTTTTCTGTAGGAAAAGGTATTTCCCGCGGTAAAAAGTAGCCTATGTCACTCAGTGATAATGTAGCTCTCTAACGGCAAAAGAATTTTTGAAATCGGTCCAGTAGTTTCGGAGCCTATTCAATGCAAACAAACAAACAATCAAATCTATCCTCTTTATAATATTAGTATATATATTCAAAAATTTCAAAATACACTGAAAGAAATATTTGGTATAACTGTAATGAAATATTTGATTACTGCTAAAAAATTGAGACTTGCAAACTAGGTAGGTTTTACCCATTACAAAACTGTATGTAAATTGTTTTTTTTTTAAATATAACTAAAATTTGTTTCGCTATAACTTAAGTTGATTTTTTCCGATTCCTTTTTGACTTTTCACCAAAACTTTTTTTTATTGCTAGCCGTATACGTCCCATAAACCCTTACGTATACACGCAATTAAATACACGTTAGATTGCAAAATAACCGCTGGAAATCCGTCGTACATTAATCAACTTAATTACCTAATGGTTTACCTAGATGGTAAGTAGTGTTTAAATCATTGACAAGATGCCTCTAGACACATCATGTCAAAGGAACGGTACCTATTTACCTAGCTCCTGACCAAAGGGCGGACACGACGTACAAATACGCGTTCTTGAATCTACATAAGCACGACGACGTCTGTACACGCGTACGCCTACATACATCGCGCGCGCACTCTTCTGGATTCCGGCGGGTTCCGGCTATCTGCGCCTTGAGGGGTGGGGTAACTCGAATCGGTGCGGGATGGAGCGTGTCCATTATGTACGTTAGTACTATTATATATTCTGTGCTCCTGACAACAACCAATTTCGAACACTTCTGTATAGTTAGGTACCTACGTCGTTTGGTCGATGCCTAAGCATCACCTTACCTCAGTTCGTAGCTAGAACAACTTCCTAGTAAAAAGTCTTCCATTAGACATCTAGACGCAAGCCACACAAGAGACGTGGGACGGGGGCGCGTCGCAGTCCGCGTCGTTTGTTCGCAGGCCGCGTCTCTTCTGTCTGCTTTGGATCGCAACGCTTCTATACACATAGTATGAAAACTGAATCAGGGGGCGCCGCGACCGCGACCCGCCCCCGTCCCACATATCGTCTATGTGGCTTGCGCCTTAGACTATACGTCGTCAGGGCACTACCAATTTTACAAATAAACTGAACCTTAAAATAGACTACAGTAAAACTACAATGCAAAAACTTTGTCGAGATTTTCCGCCGTATGCATCGATATATATTTTGCCTCATTAAATCTCACCCGTCGTTTGAGATGACGTTGAGATTATGTCCAGCGTGTCAAGGCCCAAGAGGTCAAAGTTGCACAAACGCAAGACGAAACTAATTGACGCCCCGGGTACAATGCGACGTCTCAATGTCATGCTATTTTGGATCCTAATGATTTGGAACAGTGTCATTTGAACAACAAAGAGGTATCAGTTTCAGGTGATTTTCCACTACAAACAAAAGATTCTTTTTGTTTAGTTGTTCGACTATCCTTATCCTAACTAATATCAAGGACGATTTAATCCAGAATCTACCAATTTCTAAACAATGTCGCATTCCTTTGAAAAAATAAGTAGCCTGCTCCATTCTTCCACAGGACGACCAGAAGTAGATGAAGTCTCCACCCTTATTGTTGTCAGTATTCCCAAAATCCGCACAAAGCGTTTTCATTCTTCTTTCATCAACCATACAGCTAAAGAGCAGAATTCCCCACCTGCGTCTGTCCCCTGAACACTACAATCTGGCCGTTTTCAAGTCTAGGGTGAATGGGCATTTACTAGACAAGGGTGTTCCATGGTAGACCTCATCTTTGCTTTCCATCAGGAGCAATGGCGGTCGAACACAAGCTTGTAGGTATTGTACAAAAAGAGCTACTTTCGCTGTAGAGAAGTCTCTTTTGTATGTTACTTAGACCTCTCCTTAACATAATAGTTGGTGTGCCCCGGAAAAATAAGGTTATCTCATAAACCTAAATAGACGGATGGAAGAAAAATACTTACAGAGATGTTAATCACGCGAGCGCTCGAGCGAGGCACAGTGTTGATTAATATTACTTAAAACCTGATTTTTCATTATGGTGTACCTCCAAAAATTTTCGTTTTCCTAGATGTATTTGAACACAAAAGTTTGTGGAACACACTGTAACTTTTGGCTCTTGGTTCGGACTCAAAAGATGACCGTCCTGAGCTAGTCTGTTGTAAATTAGCTAGTGAGAACTCTAAGCTTAATACCTATTAAACAATTAACTCATGGAAATTACATCCATTAATTAAATGACATTGGCTTCCGAACAAATTAGTAATAACACTTTAATACCGCCATTATAAAATTAGCCAAATGCGAGTCGAATTCGCGCACCTAAAATTTTAATGATAATTCTAAACGGAATAGTATTTCGCGTGCGCCGGACGGGTTTCGATTCCGCATCTCCTAACCAACTGGTCTCCGTTCTAGACCTTTTCAGCCCCAACGGCCATCCGTTTTGCGTGCTATATGGCCTACCCATTGCTATTTCAACGAGCTAATCCATTCGGCTATATCTATGACCCTACTCAATCCATATATTATAGCAACTCTAGCACAACACAGTTTTTGCAGACTTATCTAATACAAAAGTCCATAATGGTGACTATAAATAAAACAGAGGTCTATTACATCGATTGCTAAAAGCTGCAGCGCGGGATGTGGACAGGGCACATTACACGCCGCTGCCGCTTATGACTTTGACCGTGATTTTTTTTTTCTAATTTTTGTCGAGGCTTTGAACACTCCAGATGATCATTGATCATGTCAGCGTCATGGGAGCTTACTCAATTGGGGATGTCTATTTTTTTGTAATGTATAGTAAATCGAAAATCATTTCGAGGTAAATGCTCTTTAAATTGTTATCTGTAGTTATTTAATTTTAATATAATGTAATGCATTTATTACATATCAAATAAGCAATGACCTTCATTTGATATTGAAGTAAATTTCGTAGACGGTCCAAGTTGTAGTTGTAATTTGATTGATTGATATTTTTTTAAAAACACTAAAACATGTATTTAAGTTAACAACATGTGAATTTTGTCATGAGCTTTACGGTGGAGGCAAAATTATATAAATTTTCCATTTTGTGAAAATGCCTTAAACGTAAAATGCTATAAATATGACTATAAAGTGACACGGCTAGATAACAATGTCATTAAATATGTAAAATGTCAAATACGTATTCAAAATCCTCCTCCACTCCTCTTCTATGTCAGTTCAGTGCACACTGTCAGATTAATTTTGTCTGTTAAACGGTTGCTAACACTTACCGCTACTAAAGACCGAAACGATATTGCGACATGACCACAAGTAGTATGTGGTCCATGTGAAGTTATATATCACATAAGCTGTTACGATCGATCGAAGATACGTTCGAAGATACCCGCCCACACGCAATTATCGATGCGGTGAGATTTATCACTTGCCTATCGTCTTATTAACTTACTAATTATTATGATGACTATGGAATAATATATTAAAATAATTTTAAGAATGACATGTAATAAATATTATGAATAAATGAGCTTATTAAATTTATGAGCGTTTTCATAAGCCGTAAAAAACGCTTTCTTAGCAAAAGGCACAAAACGCAAAATGTACCCAATAGCAAAATCTACAATACGCAAATTGATGTCCACAACGCATATTGTGTAACATGCGGAACGTATACAAAAGAAAAAGTAAATCCGAAATTGTGTACAGTTTGCGTACCTATTGTACATTTTGCTATTGGGTAGGTAGGTACATTTTGCGCGTAGTGTACATTTGCGTTTTGTGCATTTGGCTCCGTAGCGGTAAAAAGCCGTAGTAGCTTATTGGTTTAGCAGATTGGCTTTCAGGCAGATTTGACCCGGACCGAATGACAATAATATCATCATCATACAACATAGCAAAGCACGACTCTCGCCATTCCTCATCGTCGCACCCATTGCATTTCGTCCATCGTCTCGACTACGCCACCAGCGGAGTGCTCTGCATAGCCAAGGTCATCCTCAGCTGCCTCATCATCATCATCATCCTCGCTTATCAACGTCCCACAGTAGGGCACAGACTTCTCAGAATGAAACGGCTTGGGCCGTAGTTTCCACGCGAATCCAGTGCAAATACTGTTCCTCATGAGGGTACTAATGGTACTATGCTAGGCTGGGATAATGATGATGATAAACCGCACCCTATGATTCTAAATGCCAACCTTGTAAAACCCAAAGCAACATGTTAACCACTGCCCTCTGACAAAGACCTCAATGGGCAGCGGACCGAACTCGCTATCATCTCCCATCGTCTGCACACGGCGGCGGCGGTTCGATAAGCTGTCATTATGACAAATTACCATGTTATCTTATCTTACGTTTAAATTTTATTGTGGTAGTACCGTTACCGGCCGTATGCGTTAAAAATATAATAGGATATACCTATCAAAAATCACTTACGAACTTTACAATGGAAATTGAGCCGAATTTTTCGAAATAGCTACCCAAGTTCGAGACCATTTCGTGACATGTTTTTTTTATTATTTTATTTTATTCTTCTTTTTTTCGTGCTGCCACGAATAACTGTTTTCTTTCTTTCTTTTAAATTGCTAATTAGCCGGATGTTTCCATATGAAGGGTCCACGAAATGAACATGTCTAGTCACCTAAGAAACTTTTTGAGTTATAGCAGTTTGAAAGTTAGTCATCACGAACAATTACTACGATAATCTTTTCATTAAAAATTAAAAAAAAAATATGTATTGTTTTCAGATTAATTCAATAGTAAGTCATAGGAGAGCTCTACCTTTTGAGATTAAAATCTCAATTTTCAAAAAAGATGACTAGACAATGGTCCCTTCATATTTTTGTTGTTGAAAATTGTTAATGTCGTCGTCCACAGATGGCGCTGTCGTGCGACTGCCCGATGTCGCAGCCGGGGCCGACGCTGGCGGCCACGTGTGGCGGCGGCGCGTTCATGCTGTTCATGGGGCTGCTCGAAGTGTTCCTCCGCAGCCAGTGCGACCTGGAGGACCCTTGCGGCCGCGCGCAGGTCAGTTGATGCGCGTCGCTAATAGATGGCGCTATCATTATTTGTCAGTGAAAGATGGGGATTTAGTCCGACCGCCCGTTGTCGCTAAAGGACACCACTGTCCAACGGCTCTTTGAGGATAAGGACCACTTGTCACTAATAGATGCCGCTGTCGTCCAACCGTTGGTTGTCGCTAATAGGCGCAAGCCACATAGAAGAGACGTGGGATGAGGGCGCGTCGCAGTGGCGGCGCCCCTTGAATCAGTTTTCATGCTAAATGTATAGAAGCGTCGCGATCCAAAGCAAAGCGGCCTGCGAACAATCGACGCAGACTGCGACGCGGCCCCGTCCCACGTCTCTTCTGTGCGGCTTGCAACATAGACTCCACAGCCACATACATAAACCAACAGATGCCACACGGTACTATCACAAACACCATACAAAATGCTAACGCGTTTCAAACTCTACAAGAGTTCATCCTCAAAGCTCAACGTGTGGTAGCGGCGTAACACGTTAAAAGGTTGTAGTTCATTGGTAACACTTGAATATTCTAATTTTATTTATGTCGGTAGTACATAGAGGATTTACAATATTGCCAATTTGTTATAAACATAAATGACATGAGAAACAAACATTTCCGTATCCGTTAACTCTCTATAAGTACATCGTTAAATTTAATGATGCTGAAGCTCAGAAATACAAACATGGCTTCCTCACCACGGTACGGCTACGACGCTGCGCGACCGGCGGCGCTAAGGCTTTCTCCAAATACATTGCGTGTTTTGTTAAGTCATACGCTTTGCGGTAAGCATCTGGACCGCGCAATGAACAGAGAAGTCACTCACGCGCCGCCGGTCACGCGTATTTCTAGATCACGGCATGCAATCATGCGCATCATGATCGTGGATGCAAATCAGATGATGAGGGAATCGCTTGCGGTTTCTGTATCTAATGGGAAGATCGATGATCTGTGTACTTTTGACAGGATTTCTTTAGTCTACGTATCGGGATTGTGCGCGGTATCCACTAAAATCACCTGACCCGATCACTCAAGTCATTGAGACTGGACTATTTTATAACCGGTGGTCAGCCTATGGATATAGGCCAGAATACAGAAATAGAGATTTCTCTCCAGGCACATCATATGCCTGGGACCTAAGTCCGAAGGAAGAGAGTTGCCATTTGTACATCTATTGTATTTAGGCATCCGAGTTGACAAACTTCAATAATGTCATGTAGAATGTAGCGGTTTCTCTTATTGATGACTAGATGGCGCTAGAGCTTGCCACAAGCCTTAGATACATTGCCGTATATGATTGATCATTTATAAATCCATAGCTGCCAGCCCCGCAATGTAACTATAGCGACTACTAGCGTCATCTAGTCATCACATAAGAAACTAATTACTACAATCCTGCATCGCACTATCGAAGTTTCTCAACTCAGCTGCATAAATATAACATCCAACTTTCATCCATCGGACTTCGGTCCCCAGGCATAACATCTGCCTGGAGAGAGATCTCTCTATTGCAACTACCCCCAACTAGCCCTTACAGTACTCATTACATTGAATAGAGTTTAGATAGAGTTGCATTGTCACCGATTTCTTAATGAATTATCTGATAAAAGCTAATGAATGAAACTTAAAGTAAACAATTGACAATCATGCGAAACACGAAGGCTCTGATACAATCTATAATTTTTATTGAGTGAGGAAATTGTTTTTAGTTATGATGTAATTAACTGGTTAGTGAGATTTATGAGATATCTTATCTCACGCTTCATGAGATTCCTTTGTAACTATTAATACCTAATAGTATTAATAGTTGAATCCGGTAGAGAAATTTAATTTAAGTAAAGCATAATAATTATCTACGAAAATCTAATACGAAACTGGAAAAAGTACTGTATAGAACTTTAGAAATGAAAAGTTATTTATCCTATAAGTACTACGTTTTTGGCGTGTCTATTTGTACAGTCGGACCAGTTGATTTCTGACCCATCGTAGAATGTCATAACAGTTTAGTCATAACGGATGACTTCTATGCCATCCATTATGCGCAAAAAGTTTGCCTCAATGCTCAGTAGGTTGTGGGACAGTCCCAACACCATCCTAAAAACTGTGGCGGCGAGATATGACTCGCCTTACGTACGCCACTTTGCCTAGGTGCTGATCAGCAGAGGATGATTTCTCCTGTGGTCTCATACACATTCTTGTTTATTTTTTAAGATTTATTTTTATGTGCACTAACATAGCTGTAAGGAGCTTGCTTGTTTACTAACCATTGGGCCTTTTGATTATCTTGATTCTGAATAAATTATTATTATTATTATAATGATTTCCATGTCAAGCAATGCGATGTCACTGTGACTATTTCTGTGAAAAGGTTCTACAAGGTTCACACAAGATTCAGTTGGTTTGAACACCCATACCAAATTGCAGCTTTCTTAGTAAGGTAAATACCGCAGTTCCCGACGCTGCCCCAGTAGCCGACACTTTCAATCTTAATTCGTAGAAATAAAGGCGACAAGCAGGATGTTGATTATTGGAATCAAAGTGTTGAACACTGGGCATTTACCTTAGTGCCTGCTAAGAGTTTAAGTTAAGCAGTGGACAGACGAAGAACGGACTTTTAAGTATTAATACAGTTAGCAGAAGTGGATGAGCGGTTATGATATCGAGGGGTGAAAGGCTAATGGCGTTAAGCGACACTATGGGTGATATTGAGTATATAACTCAAAATGACTTAAATTGAGTGTATAACTCAATATCACCCATAGTGTCGCTTAACGCCATTAGCCTTTCACCCCTCGATATGATCCTCAAAATGTCTTACACGCGACTTTACTGCCAAAGTAATAAAAGAGTGTGTAGTTCAATTTGGACACAACTGCTTATCCACATCTGCTGCTGACTGTACAACAGAGCTAGGTCACAGTAAGAGTTAGAATTAGAGTTTACTATAGCGATTTACCTACTAACTCAGTGTGAGGTACCTAGTTTTTTTTTCGTTTTTTAATCAATGTTTATTAAAGGATATAAGAAAATCAGATCCGCAGCGCAGGCTTCGTCAGGCAAACATATTGTTATCAACCTGTTGTGTACCTAGTATAAAGAAATATTAAACTTTTAACCCTAATCCAGGTTACGAACTGGCTAGTTAAAGATTCGACGATTCAATTTTAACACGCAATCGGCCTATAGAAAGCGTTGTGCCAAATATGGGAAAACATGGTTCGGCGTTCCAGTAAGTTTAGTTAGTCATCCATATTAGTACCATACCTAAACCAAGAGTTGAGCTACAACCTAATCTAATGACACCAGTGGCGGATCGTGAAAATGTTTGCATGTAAAGCCGGAGCAAAAAAACCTAAAGCCAAGTTTAGACCATAGTGAAAATAAACGGATCACTCGCGTCTCAAAACGAGTTTAACTCGAGTGCAGTGCACGTTTGGCAGCCGCCGTGACGTGCGACTCCGAGAGGAAGGGCTACGGATTAGCCCGAAACATGTCGAGTTAAACTCGTTTTGAGACGTGAGTGATCCGTTTATTTTCACTATGAGTAAGTCTCACGGTAGTTTCATGTTTAAAGTTTAGACCAGCAAGTAAAATTGTGCAAGTGGCAATATGTACATTGCTGGGTCGTAAAGCGAAAGAGTTTAAATTCATTAGTCGAACGCAGAAATGTAATGCAACTTTCGCGATTTTTCTTGCAGGTGTAAACTGGGCTTTAAACCCATTTATCCTTTTCTTGAAAGTGCAGTACTTAATGGAAGTGAAGCTTGACCCAGGGGAAATTGGATTGTTAGTACTGTTGTGACAACTGGCTGATTCCGATACCAATTGTCAGTCCATATACAAGAACTGTCAAAATGAACGCGATGGCGATTACGAGGGAGTCAGACAATTACCCGCTTGTCTCCACTGAGCGAGCAGCCTCACAAGGCAGCCATTTTCGGTGCGATTTTGAGCTTTGTGTAGAACAAAATCATGCCTCATGCGCTTGCCTCGCGAGGCGGCTCGCTCAGTGGAGACCCGCTAATGTAAATTTAATGGCGTAATGTTCCAGTATCGGCGACATATGGACTCCGTGTACGACTTCATCGTGATCGGTGGTGGGTCAGCGGGGTCGGTGGTGGCCGCACGCCTATCCGAGGTGCCGCACTGGAGAGTGCTGCTGCTTGAAGCTGGTAAGACTACCGCACACGTTTTTTTCTTCGGACTGACTATTGCTGTTAAGGTGGCGACTGACGTCAGCATTTGCTCGATGTCAATATTCGCATCGAGCATTTGTTCTGGAGCAGCTGCTCCGCTGGCTGTACTGACGTGCCGAATATTCGACCTGTAACCTGCTCACATCGAGCAAATGCTCACGTCAGTCGTCATCTTTAGCCTCTGCTGGCTTTTACAGTTTACCGGAGAGAGGGGGAGCTCCCAGACGGGCCTCTAACCAAGGGGAAATTACTGCCACCCACAACGTGGAATAACAAACTGAAACTGGAAAGTGTATTGGTGTGTTAGTGTCTTCGGTACACCACGCAGTTGTGTACAGTCAAGGTCATACATGGGTGAATCAACTTTTAAATGTCCACATGATGAAATTTTGGATTTTTATTTTTTGTTCTTATTTTCCAATTTTAAATGTTTTATTTAAAAGATAATTTTCTCTCGTTTATGAATCTGTATAGAGCAGAGCTGTTTCTTTGAGAATTTAGTGCGTTTCACTAGAAAAAATTCACCAGCCCAGATCTGCCCTGTCCCCTGGACCACCATTCAAAATTATTTTTAGCTAAACTAGACATCAGTTATTGTTAATACAATTATCTTACTTACATTCATTTAACAATACAGTTTCATTTTTTATTTTTATATATGGCAAATATCTCAATAATTTCACAGTATTTCCCATAATCATGTCCCCAGGACAACTCTAATTTCATAGAAAGTGAACTTTTCAATTAAAATGCGAAATAGTAACAGTAACTTAATAATTTTTTTCCTGCTACTTTGTTTTATATTGTGTTATTGTATCTTTTAAAAAAATTAATTGTTTTTGAATTTAAAAATACATAAAATAATGATTAGTGTTTTTTAATTTTGGGGACAACTTGGTTGTCCCATAGACATATCTGGTTGTCCAATGGAAATATTAGAACCAAAAATCTTACAAGAGGGTACATAACATGACCCGCTTCGAAGAATAACCAGCTTGGAACCCGTAGTTCTTATATTTTTCGTATTTTGTTTTCCACTTATTAGCTTCACTTCGTAATTTTAAATTTTCTTTATGTATCTTAGTTCTATCTTACACATTACGATAAGCAGAGCCTGGAAAACGTCGCTACTTGATGCTAGGAATCGCCGCGGCGCTGATGTGGATAGCGATCATCATCTTGTCATCGCTGATGTACGTCTTAAGATGGCAGCACGCGTCGTAAAGTTGGAAGGCATCCAAAAAGTTCCATTTGCAGAGTTTGCCTCCTTAATCAATTTGAGCTTTTGGAAGAGCTGGAAGACGAGGAAATGGATGAAACTTGGAATCATTGTACGCACTGCTTTCACTGTAGCCGGCGAAAAAGTCCTGGGCTATAAACGCTCCAAGCAAGAACCCTGGATGTCCCAAGTGCTGTGGTCCGCGATAGAGAGAAGGCAGAGCGTAAAACTAGAGCAGCTGGCCGCTGAATACACTGTCGCTTCGGATGCCCGAGATGAGGAGTGCCTCACGCCTCCGCATCCGAAAGCTGGCGAGACGTGACAGACGGCGTGCCGCCAACGAGCTAGCAGACCAGACTAACGCAGCAGCCAAGATAGCCAACATGAGGGAGTTCTACGACGTTACTAAACGCCTGTGCAACAAATCACTTTCCTCCAAAAAGCCGCTAAAAGACGCCACTAGCGAAGACGAGAACGAGCACTTCTCCAACCTGTTGACTAGCATTGGCTAAGCCCAACCGATAACTGCTTCAGACAACTCCGGACCACCTCCCTTAAATCTGCCAACCACTCCACCAACATACGCAGAAGTAGTCGCCGCTATTAAACAGCTGAAGGCAGGAAAGGCACCAGGGGTTGATAACATCAATGTGAAGCTATTAAAAGCGGATCTGGCTAGGACAGCCGAAATACTTTATCCGCTGTTGCAGCGTATTTGGGAGAAGGAGCGTATTCCCTGCGACTGGAAGCAGGGTTTGCTCGTGAAGGTACCGAAGAATGGGGATTTGTCAGTCTGCGATAGCTGGAGGGGCATAATGCTCTTACTGACTGCGGCTAAAGTTCTGGCAAAATGCTCCTCAACCGAAAGTCCTCAGAGATTGCAGGGACACTTCGGGAAGAGCAAGCCGGGTTTCGTTCTAGCAGGTCATGCACCGACCACACGAATACCTTGCGCATACTTATAGAATCGTGCGTGGAGTGGCGAGCCGAACTTTTCCTTGCTTTCGTCGACTTCGAGAAAGCGTTCGACTCCGTGAAGTGGAGCGCACTGTGGTCCTGTCTTAGGCGAAGTGGAATACTGTATATAGGTATCATCAAGTCCCTATATAACTGTAGCATCTGCAAGGTTTTACACGACCAAGTTCTAGGGGAACCAATCCCAATGACTTCAGGAGTCAAGCAGGGCTGCCTCCTGTCACCGCTGCTCTTCATTGTCCTACTCGACGACGTCATGCGGAAGGTAACTCAAACATCTAGGGGCATTCCATGGAACAAAAGCTCGCACCTGGAGGACCTTGACTATGCAGACGACATAGTGTTGATTTCGTCTTCACTGACCGTTCTCTAAATGAAGCTGGACTCATTACGAGAGGAAGCTCAAGATAAGGGTCTACGAATCAACACTAGGAAGACCGTCGAAATGCGAGTACAGTCTTTGGAAAACAGACCCATCAGACTCTATGGTACACCACTGGAATCTGTCGCAAAGTTTACATATCTCCGCAGCACCATGACCAACAGCGGCGACTCTGATGATGACGTCAACGCGAGGATCAACAAAGCGAAAGGTGCCTTTACCCAGCTAAAACTTGTGTGGGATTCGAACTTGCTCACCCGGCGGATCAAGTTTTCCCTCTTCGATTCCATAGTGAAGTCTGTTTTGCTCTTCGGCTGCGAGACTTGAAAGGAGACAAAGAGTCTGACGAGCAAGCTACAAGTGTTGGAAGTGGATAGAAAGCAAGACAGAAATAAAAACATAGGGCACACCCTCCGAAGACCAGAGGACAATACCACCAGGGTCGCGTTCACGTGGAGGCCGCATGGGAGCAGACGGCGGGGCCGACCGGCACACACGTGGCAGCGCACCGTGGACGCCGAGCTGCGGGCAGCAGGGCTGAGTTGGAGGGACGCGGAGCAACAGGCGCAGGACAGGAGTGGATGGCGACGTCTCAGGAAGGCCCTCTGTACCACTGGGGTGCCATAGGACAACAACGAATTGTTTTTGTCCAAGGGACAACCAAAATGTCCTACGGACAACCAATTCCGTTGTCCAAGTGACTAGTTGTCCGAGGGACTTATCTAAAACTTTGTGCCGTATAATAAATATTAATGATTTTTTATGTTTTATTTCACCCTTAAGGTAAAATATTTATACAATAGTATCTGGTACAATATAATTTATTGTAATAAGTTAAGTACTTACGTAGTTGTGCCAGTGGTCCGATGGACAGACAATAAAGCCACCCACAGTCTTCAACAGTACTCGACCGACTAACGCTGCGAGTTTTGTGAAATCAAAATAACGGCTAGGCCTATTTGCTTAAAAGAACTTTTAGCTTGTTGTGAAGTATCTTAGTACGCCATCAATAACTATATTTTATAACTATTTTATGGTTGCCCAGTGGACCTGCATAGCGTGTGTAATTAAAGGGACAAAATTAAAAGGCAAGAAATTCATAAACCGTTTGGTGCAAATATAAGAAATCGGTGTGTTTTATTAATGATACTTATCCATAAAAACGATTATGTGTATAAATATCAATTCCGCAACAGTATTTTTTCGTGATACAAAGTTTTACGGTGCACCGTTGCAAGGGGACAATCTGTCTTCTATTGAAAACCAACTTTTGGTCTTTTGGACAACCATTACAGAACAGATAAATTGTAAACAAAATGAAATATTTTGTGATAAAATGCTAGGTAATATTAATAGGAACATAAAGGAACACAAATAAAAGTCATTACTTTTATATAAATTTGTGTTATCGATCCGGGACTCTGTACGTATGACGTTGAACACTAAAAAGTTGATTCACCCACATACATAAATATAAGTACGTTACCAAGACGTCAAAAGTATCTATGCACCTCTATGCCATAATTATACTTACCCTCGACTGTACCTACATTCGACTATAAAATCGATACGGCATAAATTACAAAAATATGTAAACACAACTTTATTGACTTGATATTAAGGTCATGTTACATAGTTGATAAAAGGTGAGAGCCTTAAGGCCCATTCAGATTAGGTTTACAACTTTCTTGCACACACAATAAAATTTAGGAAATAAATAATTTCTCAGTCTAAACCTAACGTGGCTAACTTTGGACTGACCAATTTTTTATTTCCTCAATTTTATTGCTTGGAATGTGCAAGAAAGTTGTATTATCTAAATGGGCCTTTAGAGTATGCTATAACAGCGTGACAAATTGCTTCTTCCCCAGGCTTCGACGAGCCGACTGGCACGCAGGTTCCCTCTATGTTCCTGAACTTCATCGGCTCCAGCATCGACTGGGGCTACCAGACCGAGCCGGAGCCCGCCGCCTGCCTCGGAGAGACCGATCGCAAGTGCTACTGGCCCAGAGGAAAGGTGGGATATATTTACACGACGCTGAAAAATAGGCTTGAGTTTTGACTACATTCACGCCTTACATAGCTTACCTAGTAAAAACCCATTCGCCATTTAAAAATACCATTAGTATTTTTGGAAGATCTGTGTTTTTAAATTCATGCATAAAATTAACATAGAATGATAAAAAAAACCAGTTAAAAGTGTCTAAGGTTTCGGATATTTAAATTAACACCTTGTATAATTTTGGGCCCTTCATAATTTTGATTATTAGTAGTTCTTAATGTCTACCATGTGCATGTGTATGTGGATTGTATCATGGATAGGGAAGTTTGAAAATAATTCTAGTCTGCTGTGGCGATCCCTTGTTCCGAATAGCGTACCTATATACTGTGTTAAAAAAAATGTTGTGTAAATACTTGGGATGTATTGTAATCAAATGACATTGCAGATCTGTTTGAAAAAAAATACCTTGTTTGAGTTTATTGCCGGATTCTTCTCAACAGGATTTTTCCAAACTCGTGGTAAATTCTTCCACGGCATTCATAAGACTTTGACAATAGATAAAAAATCATGAATTCTTTCAACTTCCACTTTCACTTCGGCCCTCGTCTCTATCAACCGCCTCCGCAGAGGCGGAGCTCTTTGCCTCCGCATCCCCTACGCCTTCGCTAAGAACCCGTTGCAATGCAACCCTAATCCATGCTCACTAAAACCTTTGTCCAGGTGCTCGGTGGGACTTCAGTGATGAACGGAATGATGTACATGCGGGGCTCCCGCGCTGACTACGACGGCTGGGCGGCCGCGGGCCTCGAGGGCTGGTCCTACGACGACGTGCTGCCCTTCTTCCTGAAGTCGGAAGACAACAAGCAGATGAAGGAGATGGACCAGGGGTACCACGGCACCGGCGGGCCGCTGACCGTCTCGCAGTTCCCCTACCATCCGCCGCTGAGTTACAGCATTGTGAAGGCTGGGGAAGAATTAGGTTAGTACAACAGAAATCTAATAAAAAAACGTCGTGACGACAAGTGGCCCGATGGTCTTACGTTGGTTACTTGGGAGAAAGGGCGCTGCCTCTTGTGAGATGCGACGTGCGTGAGTCTGAGTGAGAGAGCCGTGAGTCGAGGTCTGCTGGCTCCGTGGTTAATAATGCCGCGAGGTCTAAAGTATCTTAAATACTCAGCCTTGGAGCCGACTTATGACTTCGTGCCTTTTGCAGTCGAAACGGCTGGTCCCCGGTGGTGATGAGGCCAAATCCTTGGTGTTGGATTTGGGCCGTAGATTGCAGGACAGGGGCTGCAACCCTCACTCCAGGTCGTACTTGGTTCAGCAGATTGCGCTGGCTATACTAGCGGGGCAATTTAATGCTAGCGTTATGGGGATTTTTGACACAGGTACGACGCGGAGGTATAAATTTATTTTGTAAGTAGATTTTTAGTTTTTAGATAACATTGTATTTTACGTAAATATAATGGGAAATTCATTAATAAATATTTTATAATAAAAAAACATTTTGACATAGATTTTGCCAATGTTGAGGCTGAGAAAGACATACATACCTACCTACCTAACAGTCGTAGGTACCCTTCTCATCTCCTCGTCAGCAGAAGGACAGCTGCCATAACTACTGACTGCTAAGACTCAGATACTGACAGCCAGACCGCTTTCCAGGTTACAAGGCCCGGGACCTCAACGGCGCCTCCCACACGGGCTTCTCCATCGCGCAGACCACCAACCGCAACGGATCACGCTTGTCCGTGGCGCGCGCCTTCCTGCGTCCGGCCAAACATCGCGCCAATTTACACGTCATGCTCAACGCGACCGTGTCCAGGATTCTCATCAACCAAACCACGCGACAGGCATACGCGGTGGAAGTGAAGAACAGCTTCGGAGGGACTGAAACCATCTTTGCTAACAATGAGATTATCTTAAGGTGAGCATGTGGCCTAAGCTTACCATTAAAACTTAAAACACGTCCTCCAACGTTGAGGATCGAGAGACCAAAAAATTCCATCTAATCTTTCTCCGCGTGTTGGGTCTTCTACACGGTTGATCGCTGCACCACCAGATCTTCAGACTTTCGGATATCTGGTCAGACCATCTTTTCGGGTTACGTTCTTTAGATCTTTAATACTCCATTTTGCTGTCACCATGAGTTTTCTTAGATTTTCGGAACATTTACGAGCAATGTGACTAAAGCATTGCAGCACTCGTTTTAAGCAAATGGTGGAGAGCCGGTTTCTAAATAGTAAAATCAAAATCACTATTATTATTAAAATATTTTCCAGGACTTCATCACTAACTATAAATACTAAAATGCTAAAATCACCTCGACATTTCGGCCGCATTGCAACGGCCGTGATCACAAAAAGTAACTGGTAAACGTGGTGTGGCTGCAATGTGGTCGAAACGTCGAGGTAAAGCCCCGAAAAATATTAAGTAAATATTTTTATTCACAAAGTGTATCTCCCACAGTGCGGGCGCCGTGGGCTCTCCTCAGGTCCTACAACTGAGCGGCGTGGGCGACCCAGCCGTGCTGAGCCGGGCCGGCGTCAAGCCCGTCCACAACCTGCCCAGCGTCGGGAAGAACCTCCACAACCACGTCGCCCACTTCCTGAACTTCCACATCAATGACAACAACACGGCGCCGCTCAACTGGGCCACGGCGATGGAGTACTTGCTGTTCAGGGATGGACTTATGTCGGGGACTGGTAAGTGAAGTCTAAGTAAGAGACGTGGGACGGGGGTACGTCGCAGTCACAGCACCCCTTGATTCCGTTTTCATACTAAATGTATGGAAGCGTCGCGATCCAGGGCACACAGAAGAGACGGGGCGGAGACGCGGCCTGCGATATAACGACGTGGACTGCAACGCGCTCCCGTCCCACGTCTCTTCTGTGTGGCTTGCGCCATATGTAGGTACGTGATAGTTTATGCAGCTTTACCCCCTTGGAAAAACAAGGCGCATCCGCCACAAATTGGGATTTGGGATTATTACTCGAACCGTCGTCATGATCGGTCGTGTTTTGTAATAAATTTCGCTTGAATTAGTTTTTTCTATTGTTAGCTATTTTAACTGTGTCAAGTCTTAGTGCTTAGTATGTTTGTATTTTAAAGTGTGCCGCGATCCTACTTTCAATAGTCAGTGACTAACTATGTCATATTGATTAGATTAAAAGTGAATAAAAATGGATTCTCCTTTTAATAGGAGTGGCCTCACTCCTCGTAGTCCTCCCCTGCTACCGAGACGTGAAGAGGATAAGCCCGCCCAGGAACTTGTTTTATGCTCTACAGCAGAACTGCAAACGTGGATGAACACCATCGACCAATGTCTCCAAGAGGTCTGTTCAATTGCCACAGACGGAAAACTGAACTCTGAGCAGAAAATTAAGATCCATGGCCTCTGCCGTAAAATTGGGCATGGGACCTCGCAAATGGCTGTTCAGTACCAATCTGTTAAGCAAAAATGCATTTCCGCTCATTCGTCCTTGCAACATCTAACAGAGAAACAGGAACTATCTACTCATTTAGACCAACTTAAGACCGCTGTCGAGGATGCATGCAAGCTACCGGCCGTTGAAAAATTGTCGTATGCGACCATGACTAAGAAGGGCCCAAATAACTTAATTAGACCGACACCGCTGAGCTCAGTGGCTATTTTCCCAATAGATAAGGAAAGATCAAGCGAGGACACAAAATCTCTAGTGAAAAAAATCATTAGTCCTGAGGAACTGCAACTTCAAGTTCTGAGCATGAGGAAGACCAAAAATGGTGGCATAATCATTAGCACAAAAAGAGAAGAGGATGTGAAGAAACTTCAGTCCTCCGGAAAATTTACTGAGTCGGGTTTATCAGTCGCCGTGCCGGACAAACATAAGCCGAAAGTGATAATCTACGGTCTCCCCAATGATGTTTCGGAGAAAGAATTTTTTGACCAACTTTATGAGCAGAATATTGAACCTAAAAGCCCTAGTGTTTCTCGTGAGGAGTTTTCTGGCCTTGTAAAGTTAAGTCATAAATCGGGAAAAAAGGACGGTCGGTCCTGTAACTTTGTCATCGAGGTGTCTGCATCATTTCGGAAAATTTTAATTACTCAAGGGCGTGTGTATTTGAACTGGTCGTCTTACCCCATCAGAGACTTCACTCATGTATCTAGGTGTTTCAAGTGCCAACAATACGGTCATTCAGCCAAATACTGCCGTGACCAAGAACCAACGTGTGGTCATTGTGGGCTCCTAGGCCACGCTATGAAAGAGTGCACGAAGAAAGATGCAGCGCCTGTCTGTGCCACCTGTCAGCGCTACAAGAAACCCAGCAACCACAAAACGGGAGATGAAATCTGTCCAGCGCGTAAGCACGCTCTTGCAAGGTTCATCAACTCTATTGATTATGAGGGCGCCTAAGAGCGTCGCGCGGAAGGTAACAAATTATCAGCGCCAAGCTAAGCTCGTAGTTTATGGATAAATTTATTTCTTTAGAATTAGATAGTTTAAGTGTACCTCACTCGAAAGCTTGTGATGTTGAAGAATGTAAAACTTTGATATCAAATATGCGCCATCCATTTTTGATTTTTACTCAAAATATTCGCAGCATCAATCGCAACATCGATGGTTTCAGAGTGCTTTTGGAAAATCTAAATCTGCATTGTGATATTCTAATTTTAACTGAATGTTGGCTAAAACTTCACAATATCTTTTTACCGGATATAGATGGTTATAACTCATTTAGCACTAAACGAGTCACCAATCAAAACGATGGAGTTGTAGTGTACTGTAAAACTAGTTTAGATGTAGCTATAGAAGAACCCACTCTGCAGGATTGTAATGGTCTTATATTAAAAATAGGACAAGACACAGCTATTATTGCAGTTTACAGGTCGCCCTCCTTTAATAAGATAGACAACTTCCTAGCCTCTCTTGATTTAACGCTTCGCAAACTTTCCTCTTACAAAAATATTATTATGGCGGGTGACATTAATATTAACATCTCAAAGGAAAGCCAAGATTCACGTCGTCACGATTATCTCAATTTCTGCTCAGTTCATGGCCTTGCACCTGCACACACGCTTCCTACGCACCATAGTGGCTCATGCCTCGACCATGTTTTAATTAAAAGTAATCTAACCTCGACTACCCTTGTTACTAACTCTACACTCACTGATCACCATTCCGTACTCACAACACTAAACTTAGCCCCTCCAAAGAAAATAAGTAAACAAACTTTTGACAAGGTAAACTACGCTGACCTTGAAGAATATTTATGTAAAATTTCCTTAGACAACATTTTTAAATCATCGGACCCGAATAAATCGCTTGAATACCTTGTTGGCTACATTCAAAATGGCATATCAACTCATACTAAGAAAGTGAAGATTTCCAAAATTAACAGGTGCATCAAACCATGGATCACGCCGGGGTTAATTCGTTGCATTCGTCATCGAGATAAACTTCACTTAAAAACAAAACAAAATCCTAGTAACGAGATGCTTATTGCTACCTACAAAAGATACCGTAATTTCTGCAATAACCTACTTAAGAAGTTAAAACACCAATATGAAAAAGCCGAATTGGAAAAAAACAGCAAGAATAACAAGCTAGTTTGGAAATTCATCAAAAATATCACGTACTCGCAGGTCAAGCGTGATGATAATCTGAATTTGCTTAGTTCGCACTCTAACCCGCATCTAGCTGTAAATAATGCTAACAGTTTTTTTGCAAGCATTGGGAAAAACCTAGCGAGTAAATTTGTAAATTACAATAGCAGCAATTTTAGTAATGTAAGTATGAGTCATCCGCAATCGAATTCATTTGTTATGTTTGACACTGACCAGCGCGAAATTGAACTCATCATCGGCAGTTTGAAAGATAACTGTGCAGTGGGCTCAGATAATATTTCAAATAGATTTCTCAAGCGATATAAACATATTTTGGCTAAGCCTTTAGCTCATATTTTTCAGCTATGCTTAACTGAAGGTATTTTTCCCGACATCCTAAAGAAAGCCATTATTATTCCTGTTCATAAATCAGGCAATAAAGATTGCATAAATAATTATAGACCTATTTCAATACTTCCATCCTTATCCAAAATTCTAGAAAAAATCATAAACAAGAGACTAGTAAGCTATCTTGAAAGTAATAGCATCCTATCTAAAAACCAGTTTGGTTTTAGGGCTCACAAATCAACAAGTGACGCAGTTCACCTCTTGACTAATCATGTTTCGTCTAATTTGGATAAAGGAATTAGAACCGTGGGAATTTTCCTTGACCTAGCTAAGGCATTTGATACGGTATCTATTCCAATACTTATTCGTAAACTTCAAAATGTGGGAATAAGGGGTAAACAATTGGCTCTATTTGTAGATTATCTCAGTAATCGTAGCCAATGCGTAAAGATCAACAATTTTACTAGTTCTGACCTCAATATTGAATTTGGTACACCCCAAGGTGGCATTTTATCCCCAACCCTCTTTTTAATTTACATTAATGATCTCTGCAGTCTTAATTTAAGTCATGGTGCTATAATATCGTATGCGGATGACACTGTTTTACTTTTTTCGGGAAATACGTGGGTTGATGTTTATAGTCACGCTCAAAACGGTTTATGTACAGTGTCTAACTGGCTTGAAAGCAATTTACTTACATTAAATGCTGATAAAACTAAACACATTGCTTTTTCAATGAGAAAGTCACTACAACCGCCCAGTAACCATTTCATCCGAGCTCACCAATGTTCCCGTGCTAACCTAGTCGAGTGTATCTCCTGCCCTGTCATTTCTAGAGAATCCACCATTAAATATCTCGGTGTAATCATTGATTCTAATCTCACTTTTAGTCCTCATATTGACACAGTTGCTTCTAGAGTTCGTAAGCTGATTTTTATTTTTAAAAAATTGCGTGATGTGGCTAACAAGCGCCTGCTCACTCAAGTGTACACAGCTTTATGTCAATCGTTGTTGTCTTATTGCATTACATCTTGGGGTGGCGCCGCAAAAACAGCGCTTATAGTTCTTGAACGTGCTCAAAGAGCTATTCTAAAAGTGTCAACATTTCGACCTTTCTTCTTTCCCACCAAAGAGTTGTTCCAAACATGTAGAGTGCTCACAGTTCGCCAGCTTTTTATCACGAATTTAATCTTAGAACAGCATAAACTTGCATCCTACAACCCCGATATCTATAATAAAAGACGATCTGATATCGTTTTTAAACAACCTCGCGCAAATCACGCTTTTATGCACCGGTTCTCTGCATTTTTGGGTCCTTTTATTTACAATAAAATCAATAGGCGTCTTAATATTTATGATTCAAATTATAGTAGCTGCAAAATTAAACTTATAGAGTGGCTAAAAAGCATGTCTTATGAGGAAACTGAAAACCTGCTTATGATAGTTGTGTAATTTAATATCTTCCTTCTATATGCAAAACACGAACTAATATTTTAATATTTTAATTAGTTAGATATGTTATTTATTCTTTAGCACTCAAAATATTTATTTGCCTAAGAAACAGGCTACTTTAGTATCCTAGTTTAGGCATTTAAGTTATTTATGAATATAGCACGGTATTGTTTGTATTATGTTTATTTTGTTATGTTTAGGTTGTTAGTGTTCCATTAAGGTCAATTTGTATCGAGTCAGTACTTTAGTATGTCGGTCTTTGTTTACTAACACATAGACATAATCTCAGCGCTTACTAACGACTTTTCGTGTAAATAATTATTTATATTAATAAACAATTTGATTTGATTTGATTTGATTTGAAATAAAAGCCATGAAAAAAAAACCGTGGTAGCTTCGTAGTTTGACATGGCCTTTCAAGCAGAAGATCGCCGAAATTAAGAAATAAAGAAAATCAAGTACACAACACGAAGGATAATCATGCTGAGGCGTTTATATAGCATGCTAAGTCGTAGCGCCGATTTTCAGCCAGCACCGGTTCACCGCCTCATTTATATGGTCACGATTTTTAACAAACGACAGAAAATTCTGATACGGTTTCCAGATATATGGTAGAATTGGTAGACGTACAGGACCTCTAATATATAACCGAAAGCCCCATCAAAATCTACAGCCATTTGTTAAAAAATGTGACCAGACACATGAGGCGATCGAAACGATCGAATAAACGCTCAACCGTCAGTTAAATTACATTTCGTACCATGAGCTTTTCGGTTTTGAGTGTGTGTGAAGTTACGAAGTTACGTGACACGGCCCGAGTCTTCTCACTCTAAAAGGAATCCTGTGCTCATCTGTGGGACTTATATAGACCGAGATGAGCTTGAATACATGACTCTCTGCTTGAGAGACTATGAGTAAACATCTGCTAGCAAGGCTTTTTACCACCCAGAACGTTGTCCACAGGTATATCAGAAGTAACCGCCTACATAAACACCAAATACGCGAATCCGTCGGACGACAACCCTGACATCCAGCTGTTCTTCGGTGGGTTTCTCGCCGACTGCGCCAAGACCGGCATGGTGGGGGAGCGGCTCGACAACGGCAGCCGCAGCATCCAGATCATACCCACCGTGCTGCACCCCAAGAGCAGAGGCCGGCTCGAGATCAGGAGTGCTGACCCGTTTGAACACCCCAAGATCTTCGCCAAGTATGTCCAAGCGACAGTATTGTTTAGCCTGTAAAATTATCCCAGTGCTGGGTAAAGTCCAAATGCCAAATGTGTGCCGCGACGGCCTGGTGCGCCATAGAAAGTAAAGAGGGGCGCCGAAAGCCGATCCTCTAAGCCCGGCAATAGCCGGACTGCTTCTAAGCTGCTCTAGCAGTCAGTGCCAACAGCTTCAAGCGATGAACTGAAACAATTAATTTGCTCAACTGCGACCAAGTAATTGTTTTAGTTCCGTTGTTAGTTTAGTTGGACCTCCGCAAAGTAACGCCTGATTCAGTAAATTAGCTTCAAGCGGTTGACCGTTTGAAGCTGTTGGCACTGACTGCAGTTTCAATACAAAATACTAAACCTGTAAGTGTACCACGGGCTGAAAAAGATTGGGAACCCCTCCCTGGACTAGTAGAATATTACCGGCTAAGACATAAATTTTATTGCAGCTACCTGACGCACCCCGACGACGTCAAAACCCTGATCGAAGGCATCAAGTTCTCCATCAAGCTGTCGGAGACTAAAGCCCTCAAGCGCTACGGAGTCAAGCTCGACAAAACCCTAGTCAAGGTGAGACCATGTCAAACTCTTCGTCGTTGATGTGACTAGCGCTTTACAATGTTTTACATAATGCTAAATTGAGGAGTAGGTACCTATCAATAAGGTTTTAGGAATTGTCTGAAGAAAACGACGAAATGATGAAACGAACGATGAAACGATGAAATGATGGGCAAAGTGGAAGACAAAAAATCAGTAGGCCGTAGGTTAAGAGCGCCGCGGAACTTTTCAAACTGACAAAAGAGTTAGATATGCGGAGCTGATTGCCAACCTCTACTAGTTGGCGGGTACTTGTAGAAGAAGAAAATGAAGAAATTCATGTTGAAGACGAAGTATTCGATTTTTGCCAATGTTTCATTACTTTTTATTTTCATTAGGGTTGCGAGAAGATCAAGTTTGGTTGCGACGCGTACTGGGAGTGCGCGGTGCGGATGCAGACAGCACCAGAGAACCACCAGGCCGGGAGCTGCAAGATGGGCCCTCGCGGCGACGCCTCAGCCGTCGTCGACAACTTGTTGCAGGTGGGTACTGAGGCTGCAACGAACGTACGCGATTGACAATACGTGTTTAGATATTTTTGACCACCTTGGGCGACCCGATCCGATGTTGGATACTGGGAGTGCAAAATTCGGATGCAAACTGCATCTGAGAGAGATCGGCCGGCAACTGCCATAAGGGCCAGCGTATATGTGTCATTAGGGTCACGTAATACTTACTCAAAAAAGTGTGAAGAGAAAAGGCGGATACGCTGCGCGCTGGGGAGGTGACCTTATTTTTTATACAATATGCATATATATGCTTGCGTTTGACCACAATCACGCCTGATGGAAAGAAAAGATAAGGCCTACGATGGCGCACGTTTGCCTAGTAAATGCTCATTCATCCTAGACTTGAATTTAGGGGTATAAACTGTCAGAAGGCAGTTGAGCGCGGTGTTGCGCGCGCCCCCAAGCTGCAAACCGTACAACAAACACTGGGCACTGTAACCGGTACGCGCGCGCTGCACAACTGCTCAGACCCTTCCTCCAGAATGGCTTCCATAGGCAACAGGCCGGAACACGACGAGAGTAGCTTGGCGTCCTGACTCAACCTATAGGGTGGTGACCAGCCACGGCCGAAGCCAGTGTTGTATCGCTCGTTTAGCACCACTCAGGGGTCACGTGTAGGCTTTCGAGGGTAAACCTATTGACGCAAACGATTCCAACCCCACTGTCCGCCCGTACGCATAAGGTCACCGCCCGGCCACGACTTCGCGCGTTTGGCGGCGCGGCAAGCGTTTTCTGTGTTTATTGCGCGGCCGAGACGCTCGCCGTACAGTGGTTACCTGGCGGCACACGCAATGAACTGATAAAACGCTTGCCGCGCCGCCAAACGCGCGAAGTCGTGGCCGGGCCCTAAGAAGTAAGAACGCTCGCGCTCGTTACCACAAGGTGGGAGTGCGAATGTTCCTCAGCACACGACATTACTAACTCGTCAATGTGATCGCAGGTGCAAGGCCTGGACCGGCTTCGCGTGGCGGACGCGAGCGTGATGCCGGCCGTGGTCTCCGGCAACACCAACGCGCCCACCATCATGATCGGCGAGCGCGCCGCCGACTTCATCAAGCAGCGCTGGCTGGTCAATACGCAGGTAACAACTGATCGCATGTGCGCGAGGTCTGTACGCTGACTTCCTTAAACAGCGCTAGTTGGATAACTGCAAGTATCTGTACTAACAACTCATTTACTCTCGTGCGTGTGTCAAGACGAGTCGTGAGGCATTATTGTTATATACCTATCTAAAACTCTTTATTGTCCATCGTTATCATGAACCCAACTCATATACAATACGTTTACTTTTAGTTTACCACTGACGATGGCTTGCCTTCATTTCATTTCCAACTTTAACACCGGACAAATAAAGTAGCTATTACAAAATCTGCTATTACAAAACGTGGGTAACAGTATTCTAAAATTGGCTTTATTTGTAGGTCGTTAAAGTTAAAGTTGAAACGGTCAGCATCAAAAATAGCTGGTCACTTTTGTACTTTGTCGTAATACACAATTTTCAATCAAGTATGACGTTTTGCACCTAACCGTAGAGCGACAAGGTACAAAAGTGACCAGCTACTATTGATGCTGACTGTACGTCCCACTGCAGAGCATTAAAGGTAAATGCTCTAAGAAAATGGCCTATGGATTAGCCCGACAAATGTCGAGCTAAACTCGATCATAGACGTGAGTTATCCGTATTTATTCACTAGCAGCAAAGTTGTTTGTTAAGGAGCCCTCGCGCAAAACAATAACTTTCCAGCCTAGCATAAGAAATGGGTGGATTTTTGAAATAATTTTTTTACGTAATTTCCGAGGGCAAAATTTTTTTTTTACTTTTGGTGAAATTGATCACTCGTTGAGATACTCCTTCGGATTAGGATTTCAATGCTATAAAAGGCCCCAATTTAAAGTCAATAATTTAGTAGTTATTCGACATTGAAAAAAAAGCACCATCGAAATTACTATAGTGACAGCGAAATTACGTCTTTATTAATTACATAGGAAATAGTACAAAATTATAAACCATTACTATGATTTATGTATGTAACTATAATTAAATTTATGCACGTGTACATATTCGTGTATAGTTAGATTAATAAAACATTAAATTAAAGTGGAAAACTATTTATTTAAGTTTTTCTTAGGAACAATACGTGAGAAATATTATATAATTTCGAATGTGTCATTATTAATATAAAATATCACAATCAACATGGTTACAAACTTATTATTAATGTAACCGGGTACTGCCGTTTCGCAACTATGTTTTTCCCAAATGATTAATTTGGCAAATGTTTCATTTTCCAGCTGTTTATTTTTTCTGAAACTGTAAACTATTTAGGATATATTTTAGGACTATCCTGTAGGTTAGGTTATGTAAGGTTTGTTTTATAACAATCCTGAAAAGTTTACAGTTTCAGAAAAAATAAACAGTTGGTAAATGAAACCTCGACGTTTCGACTACATTACAGTGGCCGTGGTCACGTAAATACAGACTAGAGGTCTACTCGTGACCACGGCCACTGTAATGTGGTCGAAACGTCGAGGTGTACTCGTGTGTTTTGCGAGATAAGTCATGTTGTGTAATTTCGCTGCCATATCTGTAATTTCGATGGACTAAAATGCCATCGAAATTACGCCACGGAGGATTACGACAATTAGGTATTTTTGCGATTACTGCTAAACTATAAACATGATTAATATAAGCTCTTTACTGTGAAATAAGGACTAAGTCAACTAGTAAATAAAAAATTAACTATTTAATTAAAACCGTTATATATCGTACAACAGGAATCCACGGAATTTACTTTTAAGCGAACCAAAATACACCGCGCGAAAGACTCACCTTGGTAGGCACATAAAACTCAGTAGTAGGACGTCCACTCCACGTGACAGCTGGAGCACAACTAACGTACTCTTCCACAAAAATGTGAACATGGCGATATGATCCTTCACCGATGAGATATTAGCAGGTATTTGCGCAAGGTAATATTGGTAGCTAGAGGTGGGACAAACACATTATGGCCAACCTATTTTTAAATAAAATTGTATTTAGTATACAAAAGTTATAATCGAATGCGTTATGTAATTAGCTTCATTTTGATATATATTAAGTCGAAAAATGACACATAGACACAAAGTTATGCTCAATTGATTCAACAAAACCGCGTGTGGGACAGGCCTCACAGACTTACTGCAGTTAGTGTTTCTAAGATTTGGATATTTTTTATGCAGTCTTAATTGAAGTCAACAATGTTTGTAATGTTAAAACTCATTGTATTATATTGTGTACAATGTATATAAAATTGTGTGGTTTTAATTTTATGAGTGGTTTTTTTTTAATTGACTTGGGACGTCCAAAAAAGTCGCTCTGAAAATACACCCAAATAACTATCGTTTTCTTTTTCTCCAGTCCTCGTTCCCGCTAAGCACGCACGGAGGCGTGAGCAACGCGCTTCAAGGCAGCGACTCGCAACTCCATCCCGTCTGGCAAACATATTGAGGCTTTTTAGCCCTATAGTTCTAGTACTGTCGCATTCCCGGCTCAGCCACTATTACACAAAGCTACTAGAGTACAACAAATTTTAATCATTTTGAACGCTAGCTTTTCGTGGTACAAAACAGTAGGTACTTACTCTTAAAAATAAAACGAAACTGGTGAGGTAAATTTACATACGTCATTCAATAAGGATAAGGACAAATAAAATTGTTTACTGTGAGAAGATCCCATGGTGCATCGGAAATCAAATTAGCGGATAAGCAGAGCGGGTAGCGGTTTTTGTGTTCTTAAGGAAACAACGCCGCTGTAGGTGCTGACTGTACTTAAGTTAGTTATGCAAAAATCCTTGCCAATTTTCAACATAAATAACCATTTTATTGTTACTAAGTACATATAGTGACTGCACTAGTTATGGACATGATCTAATTACCTATAGACCTTTTTTCCGTAAACCCAAATTTTAAGAAACGGACACTATACATTTTTAAACTATCAACACTATGCTCAGATAATGGTAAAGTCCATGAATGATGGGCTATTAGGCATTGAAATCTTTGCTGTCCATTACTGGGCAGGTACTACTGTACTTTACATGTCCATGATTGTTGCTGTCACCCTACAGACATGCAAAAATTTATTTAAAATACAATGATTTTTAAAGTTGTTTTTGTTCCATATTTTTGTGTTGTGCGTGAGAGAACTATGTTCGTTCAATCAGTTATTGTAATGACATGACTTGCAAAGGTTGTATTGTAGTTACCTATACTTAGTTACCATTTTAATTAAGTAATTAATTAAATAATACGTAAATTGTACAAATTATTTTAGTAAGTATCAAATTCGAACTAAATACCACGGACCTATATTTAAATGGATGGCCAGAAGCCGTATTTTCTAACGCTTCTGTCGCTTGCCTTCGCTTTCACTGTCTCTTTTCTGTCATCCTTTTATACCGTTTGACAGAAAGAAATAGTGATTGCGAAGGCAAGCTTCAGAAACATTAGACAATAAGCCTACTGTACAGTGAAATGAGAGCTCTATCAAACGTGGCAACACGCAAAATTGAGTTTGAAAACTAAAGTAAAACTACTTTGAATCTTACGTCATTGCGTTAAGATCACTTTGACGTTGTTCTTTGTGACGTACATATCCGTCGTTAGCGTTGAAAAGGTTAAGTCAAAACTCAGTTTTTGTAAAAACAAAGTTAGAGCACATTTTACTCATTTATGACGTAAATAACACTTAAATATAAGTCCGTGCTAAATACTCTACTTACAGAAATAAATAGGTATAAGTAGTTCAGTAAGTATTCTTTATTTATTTAGTAAATGAATAATAGTTAGCTATTATGAAAAGCCGACCAAGAATGCTTTGCCAATTTTGACACTCGTTCATTCAATAGTACTTTGTCACATTATGACATTAACTTAAGAAGAAAAACTTTTATATTTATGTCGTCGTGCATACGAAATTGAACTTTATCACGTGGTAAAAATGGCAAAACTATATCTTGGTCGACTGTGCACTAGGATAATTTGTTTCAACGACTTTATTTTTGTACTGTTAGACGTAATTTCGAATAAACTTAACAAAAAACAACGGTTCGCTTTTTATTATTTTTTTTACATAAAATTGACCCGTAATTGACCACTATCTCACCTGATGAAAAGTGCAGATGAGGCTAAATGTGTATCTTTACCGGTTTATACTTCGTTTTTTAGCATTAACGCATTCACTGCCACCTGACTTCCACAGGTGCCACCGACGCCCGCACCGACGCACATGTGCGTTCAAAATGTATGAATAATTGTGACAGCGGCACTGGGCGAAGTCCCGAAATGGCATATATGCGTCGGTGGCGAAAATGCGTTTTATTGAAAAACACTTTTTAAAAAATATTAATTATTACTTATGAAGACCAAAATAATGTAAACAACCATATTTCCTTGCTAATTGTTACATATTTGCTGTGATTTATTTTTCAAAAGTGTTTTATAATAAATATACACTTCCAGATCGCTTACCTTCTTTCTAATGCTAAAAACACGAAGTATAGTAACAGCCTATTCACTCTAGCCTTCAACTCCCAGCTGTCCAACTTTTTGAACAAACCAACCTTGCTACTGCGTAGCACATGCCAAACAGGTACGCCTAAGCGACACATAAAACCCATCCACGTATCGCTTATACAAATCAATCGTCACACGGATCTCTACCACCAAGGAATCATCATCATCATCATCATTTCAGCCGTAGGACGTCCACTGCTGGACATAGGCCTCCCTCATTGATGCCCAATCATTACGATTGGAAGCGATTTGCATCCACCCTGAACCTGCGGCCTTCACCAAATCGTCCGTCCATCTCGTTGGTGGACGTCCCACGCTGCGCTTGCCAGTCCGTGGTCTCCATTCCAGAACTTTTGGCCCCCAACGGCCATCCGTTCTACGTGCTATATGGCCTGCCCATTGCCATTTCAACGAGCTAATCCGTTTGGCTATGTCGGTGACCCCGGTTCTTCTACGGATCTCCTCGTTTCTGATTCGATCCCGTAGAGAAACTCCAAGCATAGCCCTCTCCATAGCTCGCTGAGCGACTCTGAGCCTATTCATCAGGCCCATAGTAAGCACCACGTCTCGGATCCATATGTCATCACTGGCAACACACTGATTAAAGACTTTTAGTTTTGAGGCACTGAGGAACAAGGACTGTAAAATAAAACAACAGTTTACAAATAACACAGCAGATGATTTTTATTGCGAATGATTTTTACAAATTAATTTAGGAAGACTAGTGCTCAAACGCTAATTTAATCAAATGGTCCGATATTTGATTATCTATTCTAACTAAACTGCGCTAAAACCACAGAAATCTAAATGAACGGGCAATTCAAATGCCTGCACATTTTTGTCCTACGAAAACACATAGCTATAGTACTTTATCGAGTCGAAAATTTACACAGATCACAATTATTAACACTGAAATGTCAATAAAATTAATTATTTCTTGCGCCACCCGCATCCTGAAAAATTTGTTTCAGTGAACTTTAAACTTTATGTCAGTTTTGAGTGAGTTCGATATCACATTAGAAGTAAGTCCTATATAAATGACTAATTCTAATGTGACATCGAACTCACTCATAAATGACATAAATTTAAAGTTCATTGAAACAAAATTTTCGTGGGCCTCAGGAGGATATATTATGTATGTCAAACATCACCCTGCAAGGGCATTGCGACATAATACCACCGTTGCCATAACTTCATTAACATTGTGCAGTGTTTCTATATCACCTATAACAAATAGCAATAGCAACGACTAAATGCCATGACAGTACTGGCGGTTTGTAAAAACAAGAAATACGAAAAAGAGTTCAAAAGGTTGCGGTTATAAGAGACCAATAATGGTCGACCCCACAGGTCGACCCTGAGTAAACGACAATAATTAAACTAAATTAAAATTAAAATTGCAAAAAGCCGTGGTATCCTAGTGGTTTGACATATGGCCTCTCAAGCAGAGGGTCGTGGGTTCGAACGCAGGCTCGCACCTCTGAGTATTTAAAACTACATTTGAAATTTACCATGAATTTTATGAAGGAAAACTTCGTGAGGAAACCTTCACACACTTGCGAAGAAATTCAATGGAGCGTGTGAAGTTCCCAATCGGCACTGGGTCGGCGTGGGATCTACGAGCCAAGGCTTCTCCTTAGATTATTTATACACTAGATAGAGCTTCGGCGGCATGAAAACGTCCCGAAAAATATAAGCCAACTTGGCTTGTATGTCATTTGCCTCCCTTCAGTTTGAATGACGTAACGCGATCGTAATATGAAGCTGTCAAAAGAAATTTGTGGACGTTTTGTATCGCAATGTTTGCTACTGACACTCTATCTAGTGCATAAATAATCTAAGGGCTTCTCATTCTGAGAGGAGGCTTGTGTCCTACAGTGGGTCGTATATAGGCTAGGATGATGACGATGATAATTCAAACCCTCATGTAATTGGCATAAGGTTATTAATTATCAGGTCGTGTATTATCCAGGGTCGACCAATACAGGGTCGTATGTTAATCACATCCCTTCATCATCATCCCAGCCAACGTCCCACTGCAGGGCACAAGCCTCCTCTCAGGTTGGGCCGTAGTCCCCACGCGGGCCCATTGCGGATTGGGAACTTCACACACACCATAGAATTTCTTCGCAGGTGTATGCAGGTCCCTCACGATGTTTTCCTTCACCGTAAAGCTCGTGGTAAATTCCAAATTAATTTCTCACATAAATCCCAAAAACTCACGAGGCGCGAGCCGGGATTTGCTTAAGAGGCCATTGGTCAAACCACCAGGCCACCACGGCTTCAATGCATATTTGCAATATTCACTATACCAGCGTCGCTATACTCTGGGCCCATAAAAACCAGTTTTCGAACGTCCCGCTCGCTCTTGGGAGGTTATCGGATCTCTCGCTCGCACTTTGCCACGTCACTCAAGTTGCTGCGTGCGAGTGAGAGATCCGTTGACCTCCCAAGAGCGAGCGAGTCGTTCGAAAACTGGGTTTTATGGTGCCACAGTTCAGATGATATCGACGCTGGTATAGTGCGAAAAAGAAATCTTATTAAAAAAATAGTTATTTGTTATACAAGGGGGGAAAGTTGTATTTTACCAGCGAGTGTTCATTTGAAACAAGAGCTATCGAAAGGATTCTATGATTTCTATGGCTCAAAAATAGAATCCTTTCGATAGTGAGTGTTTCAACACACGAGACGTAAAATAACTTTTCACCCGTGTATAACACAATTTTTTCACCTCACTACAGCGAGGAAAATAATTAGAAAAACATGCGAATATTTAATTGAAAAGTTTTGACTTAGGTTTTTTTTTATTATTTCGGATGCGTTTTGTTCGCACATCGACTTACTTGGACTGTCATAACATTTTATCCGTTTTTACAACAAGATTGAAGGTTAATGTTGAATGCTGATATTTATGAATTAAAATAAAGTTGTAAGACTGTATTTAGTGTTTTTTACTCGATGCAATTCATTAATTGTGACTTTAAAAATTCAGCACTTTTAACGTTTTACGTTTTGTTAGCTGTCAAATATCACATAAGCTGCCCTCAAATGTCAAAACTCTTTCTTCACATGTGGATAAAAAGCGATTTTCTCAATAGATGTCAAGCAAACAAAAAGGGCTTTCCGAGCTAGTGAGGTGAGAAAAGTTTTTCAAACGCATTTCGCTGTCGGTAGGACTTTGAAAATTTCTTGAAATAAGACTTCCAATCAGTGGCGATGGGTACTATAGCTAAACCGTTAACGAGTCCTCGCCGCGCGGTACGGGGGCTGAGGGGTACGACGACAAAGGGGCCGAGAGAGGTGCGGCCGACTCAGTTAAACGATTTAAGCTATAACAGGCTGATTCCCTCGGGTTGACTACATCTTCGAAGTAGCTCTTCCATTACTGCGATATTTATAAATATAAATCGGATGTTTTAGGTTTTTTTTGCTCTTATCTACAAATTTTTTCACAACCCGCCACTGCGTCCAATATTTGATTTAGATACATCTTATTAACTAAACTATACAATGACTGATTTCATTTGTCAATACTATACAGAATTAGGCTAAATCAAAAAAAAACTTCATCTTATATCATCTTAAGAGGGTTTATACCTACTGAGCTGGCAACGTTGCATTTTTGTTAGTTTTTCTCGATTATTCCATAAAAATTGAATGATAATGAAAAATGTTTTGTATACAAATTGTTCTAATATATAAGTTAATGTGTCTACTGCAATAATAATTCGTGATAGACTTTTATTTTCTTTAAAAACGAACAAATTATTACCTAACGGTTTTTAAAGAAAATAAGTCTTATCACGAATTATTATTGCAGTAGACACATTAACTTATATATTAGAACAATTTGTGTACAAAACATTTTTAATTTTCATTCAATTTTTATGGAATAATCGAGAAAAACTAACAAAAATGCAACGTTGCCAGCTCAGCAGGTATAAACCCTCTTAAATCTATCACGAGCGAACTTTCGCAAGATATGCGTCTAGTTTCAAATCTAGGGAAATAAAATTTGAAGTTTCAGAGCGCAGTATTACGTCATAATCTAAATATAATCGGCACGTTTTAAAGCAAATAACTCGAGCGACTATTTGTTACGAATTTTTGTCATAACTCAAACTTCAATAGAATTGGAACGTCGAATTTTATCGGCTATCGATAAGTTATATTTACGAAGCGGATCTTTATTTATTTATTGACAAAAATAGACCTGAAATCCACATTTCAGCAAAAAAATTATAGTAATACTAGCTGTTGCCCGCGACTCCGTCTGCGAAGAATAGGGGTATAGGGGTAGGTATAAAAACTAGCCTACGACCTAATCTCAGACCTAGCAAAGTTTCATAAAAATCGGTCAAGCCGTTTTAGAGGAGTTCGATAACAAATACCGTGGCACGAGATTTGTATATATTAGAAGATAATATTACATAAGATATCAAAATTTAGAAATAAAATTAATTTAATTCATTATGAGTCCATTTAAACACAGAGAAGGAGCGTTCTTCTTTAGGTGATGTAGCAGGTGCATATTTGTAGTACTCAGTTATACTGTCTTCGTGTTTATTTATTTTTATTAAATCGGTGTAGTCACTAAGGGTGCATAATCAGAAATCCTGTCAAGTACTTTTTCTAGTTTTAATTTCAGTGTTGGATCCACTGTTTAAACTTATCGATAGATGGAAAAGTCGATAAAGTTTTATATTCCAACTCTGCCGACGTTTGATTTTTGTCATGATAATTGGGAATGTCTAAAAAAAATTACTAGTGGTTTTTCTATATTTTTTGTATAGAAAAGTCAACTATAAGAAACTAATTTCAATATTTTGTCATTTAGATCACTAATTTTTTCAAAATTAATTACTGAAATTATTTTGGTTGATGACGTCAGATTATATTGAGGGCTCCCACACTGCCAAATTTCTAAATCTATCTAAATGCATACGATAAGGCAACCCCTTTAATTATTTTTTGCGTAGTGGTACACTGTAACTAGTGTCACTTTACTGGCGCTGGTCAAAGTTCTAGATGTCAGACAGCGGGTCCAAATCAAACTCCGTAGTATAATCCACGCGTAAATTGTGAATAAGTCTAACCACACAGAATAAAGTACGACTTGGACCGGTCACGCAATTTACACCAATGTCAAATGAAGGTCATTGCTTATTTGTGATGTAATAAATTCATTATATAATATTAAAATTAAATAACTACAGAAAACGAGTTAAACAGCGTTTATCTCGAAATGGTTTTCGATTTACTATACATTGCAAAAAATAGACATCCCCAATTCCGCTCTCTAGAGTATTTAGAGCTTGTCTGATTTAAAATGACGCGCCCCACCACTGCATTTACGCACAGGATTTGAAACTCAATTTAAGCTACAGTAGAGAAATATTTCTCTTGGCAGATGTGCGTAAATAAATGCGGTGGTTGGGCGCGCGTCATTTTAAATTAGACAAGCTATAGCACATTATCGACTTCAGTTAGTCTCATCATTAGTTCTAAAGGTGTAGTCTCCAATTTAAAGGTCTACATTGTTCAAATTGGAGCCAGAATGCGTGGGCAGATCGTCCTTCATGAGGAGCGTCCCGATGGGCACGACGGCTTCATCCCTCTCCTTCAGCTTGTGCATCTCGTTGCGCAGCTTTTCTAGCACCGCGTAGTTCGGCTCGTTGTGGCGAGCCTTCAAATTCAAATTCAAATTGTTTATTAAAATAAATAAAATTATTTACACGAAAAGTCGTTAGTAAGCGCTGAGATTATGTCTATGTGTTAGTAAACAAAGACCGAGATACTAAACTACTGACTCGATACAAATAGACCTTAATGGAACACTAACAACCTAAACATAACAACATAAACATAATACAAAAACAATATCGTGCTATATTCATAAATAACTTAAATGCCTAAACCAGGGCTTGTTAATGTTACCAATTTCACATTATGAGTAACGTTAGGAAACGGTAAAATCATAAAAATAACTACTAAGTTACTTGATAACATATCATTATTATAACTTTACCTAATTAACGTTATTTTTATCGGTAATTTTACTTTTCATTGCAGGGCTTGTTAACGTTACCCAATTCACATTATTAATAACGTTACCATAGTAACACTATTTTAATCGGTAATGCTATGTTACCACACCGCGCTACCGATAGACGCGCTGGCTTGATTGGCTTTGTTGCCATGGCTACCGTGAGCGTGCATGAAGTGAAGGAAGAGCCTTACCTACAATATATCCATTCATCAGTGAATCTAAAATAAATAAGCTGCTAATAACGTTACCTAATAACGTTAAAAATGATTTAACGATACCTTTAACTTAACGTTAGCTCAATCTTTGATCAATTATAACTGAAGATACACATTGCCGAACGAAATCCCCTTCAAAAAATGTCCGAACTTTTTTATTTGTTTGCATAACAATTAAAATCATCACCTACACAGAAATTTGAACCTAGTCTTTACTTCATTAGAGTCGAATTTCGGTTGACACTTGACAGCTAAACTTGACAATTTCACGCAACGTACTGAGAAAAAAGAAGGCCACTTTTATCAAAGTGGCGCTCATTTGGCTCGGACATTTTCGGGCGCGCGACTGTGGATCTACAGTTATAATTGATCAAAGAGCTCAATGCACAGCAGTACCTCTACCATGAGTTACACTAGTTTACAGTGACCGTACTCGCTAGCGACGGCGTAAATGATTTGTATAGAGAATTGTGTACAGCGCCTCTAGCGGTCACTTACGGAAGTACAATTCTCCATACAAATCATTTACGACGTCGCTAGCGAGTACGGTCACTGTAAACTAGTGTAACTCGTGGTAGAGGTAAAGTAGTATAGGTAACGGTACATTGGTTAACGTTAATTATAACTTAACGTTAAATCTGTCTCACAGTGGTAACGATAGGCAAATAAATATTTTGAGTGCTACAAGATAAATAACATATCTAACTAATTAAAATATTACTTCGTGTTTCGCAGATAAAAGGTAGAGATTAAATTACCTTGTCTTGGAGGAGGGTTATCTGCTGCTCCTCTATCTTCTTCTCTTTGCAGCTCTTGACTGAGCGGGAGCCGTAGAGGCGGAGGAGCGAGCCCCAGGAGCGGACGTGCGGGTGCAACGCCTGGTGGGGTAAAGACCGCTATAGTACTGTTATTAGGAAACCCCCGATTGACGCGAGCAAATCTATATTGACGTTTAATTTTATTAGTGAGACAATTGGGATGTCTATTTTTGCAATGTATAGTAAATCGAAAACCATTTCGAGATAAATGTTTTTTAACTCGTTCTCTGTAGTTATTTAATTTTAATATTATGTAATGAATTTATTACATAACAAATAAGCAATGACCTTCATTTGACATTGGTGTAAATTGCGTGACCGGTCCAAGTCGTACTTTATTCTAGGTGGTTAGAATTCTTCACAATTTACGCGTGGATTATACTACGGAGTATGATTTAGACCCGCTGCCTGACATCTAGCACTTTGACAGCGCCAGTAAAGTGGCACTAGTTAAAGTGTACCACTACGCAAAAAATAATTAAAGGGGTTGCCTTATCGTAGTGGGATGTTACCTGTAGGATGGCCTGGCTGGCGCGCTGCTTGGCGGCCTTCTTGTTCTTGCAGACGACGGTGGCGGAGTGCCGGCCCACGCGCATCGTCAGCTCGATCTTCTGGTACTCTAGCTTCTTCATCTGTGGAAGTGATTCACATTAGTTGTAGTTCTGATTCGACTTACGCTCGTAAAACTTTCTCGAAGAAAGGAAGGTGCGAAATACTTGCAGAAGATACCAAATAAATATTTTCAAATTAGTGATTATTTTTTTTTTAGTCCTAATGCATTTAATATATACTCAACACGTTTTAGACATAATGCGTTTTAGCCATAACGGATATTAGGCCTAAGCCTTTTTAGTTCATGCATTTTAATCTTAATCCTACTGAAGTTTAGGACTTATTTTATACGTACAAAAATACTATAGCCGTAAATCGTTTTTTTTACCTATTCTCTTGGAAGAATCGGCAACTGTAGTGTTATTGTAATGTAAAGTGACATTGTCAGATGACAACTAACCATCGATTGTGACACATTTTTTTGTCATTATGTCTGTGGTTTATACACAGACTCTGCCGCGGTATGTAATTTACGAGAAGTCGTATCTCAAACTTTCAATAAATTATAAAAAAATATTGGAGTGATGAATTGCTGAAATATTCAAATTAGTTTCTTAAAATGCTCTATATTTTCGATAAAAAAAATAAAAAAGAGGGTTAGAAAAAATGAACAATCCCAATTGGGCCCAGATATGCTCCCCATAACGCGATATATCTCTATAGGTGACTTAGACTTTGTAGCGACATTGGCACAACACGTTTTAGGCAAGCGGAGCACAAAGGCTATTTATTTATTTATTTATGGAGAACCAGCAGCTTATACATACATCTTAAACATTACAGTAAATACAGCAAGCCAATTACAGGTTCTCGCCGACAATTACAGTGTAACAATAAGGCAGTATCAGACACACAGAGTCCCTTCGGACACACAAAAAAGAAAAAAGAGAAAATAACTGCTTAGTGACAAATAATTCAGCACTATTTTATCGGAGGAGAAAAATTAATCAAGTCCCTAACCTAACAATCTTTAGTAGATTGTTCAACAAGGGAGGAAAATAACCAATATCACACGAGGTTACTTGGCACCCGAGCACAGCGAGCGAATATTCCGAGGGTGATATTGGTGTTTTTCCCGAGTTAAACACTCTGCTTTTCATTTCGACTACAAGGAAAGTAAGAAAATGTAAGTATAAATAAATAAAAATGTCTAAACCGGTCAATATGATCGTTGTAAAATATTTCAATGGAGTTTATTGTTGAAGAATAATTAATTTAACAAAATTTAGAATGTTCAATATAATAATCAATGAAAACAGTAGATAAAGTAGGTATTTTAGTAAATTTATTAATAAAATATGTAAGTAACCAATTTGAACCAAGGAGTTAAGCTGTATAGAGATAGGCTGTGTGGACAATAACATTGTCGTTTACCGTGTTTTTTTCTTAACATTTTCTAACTTTTCTGGTTTAAGTCACTAAATAATAAACTAATGTAAATTAATAATTTAATTCACTGGCATTATAAAATTTGCAATATGACTAATTAAGAAAAAAAAACTCAAAACTTAATTATTCCATGTATATGCCGTAATGCTTGGCTGAATGCGTATGTGTCCCATTGACAGCCAATGCCTTTTTTTTTTTTAATTCATATCTACCCTAGGGAAGAAAATAATAGTTATCCTCCCGTATGTCAGATATGATTTGCCCCACTTTCCGAGTATGAGAGATGAAAAATGTATTGTCGATCTCACCGACGCAATATGGCAGAACGGCTGGTTATACATATTTAGCGTGCAGCGCACCTCGGTGTGTATGTGGCGGTCCTGCGCGCCGAAGTTGCGCAGCAGGCACGTGCGCAGGATGGCGTGCGGGGACGGCTCGCACGTGGCCGCGCAGAACTCCGTGATGCGCGGGTCCTCGATGCCCACGTAGTCGAAGAACTGGGAACCATACAGTAAACATATAGATAAACATGTAGACGACCAGATGGCCTAGTAGGCAGAGAACCTGACTACGAAGCTTGAGGTCCCGGGTTCGATTCCCGCGTCGGGGCAGATATTTGTATGAATAATACGAATATTTGTTCTCGGGTCTTGGGTGTTTAATATGTATTTAAGTATGTATCTATCTATATACATAAGTATGTTTATCCGTTGCCTAGTACCCATAACACAAGCTATGCTTAGCTTACTTTGGGACTAGGTCAATTGGTGTGAATTGTCCCGTAATATTTATTTATTTATAGAACATATCAAACTTGTTAAAGTTTGGCTTAGTAGCGACATCTCTGGTCCGGGTGAGCGGGTAGTTCCGAAGGAGTGTTGAAATCTCTCGATGAGGGTATAACATAGATGGCGCTGTATCACTGCTCGTGATGATAACAGATTGAGATATGGATGTGTAGAAAAAAATCGTGTCTAAACTCCTGACCAGTGGTGGTGTAGGGGAATGGCACACGGCACGGAATGCTGATGACCTGTGTTCGATTCCCAGCGCTGGTCTTTACCTGGGTTTTTTTCTGTGCATCCATATTTCAGTTTGTATTTAGTATGAAATATATGGATTTCACGGGATGACCGTAAAAGCAATAAAAAATTAAGTTGAAAAATAAAAATAAAAAAACATACTTCATATCAAACTTGTTAATAAAGTTAGCTTCAAGGCATTAAGAGGATACCATTTCTCCATACAAACGTAGTCCCCTGTTTCCTCTCTGGACAATGGTATTAGAGCAAATATTTTTTTACCATATAATCTATATTTACTATGGCCATGCCCCTATGTTTTGTTTTTTCTATATTCCAACTATCACAAGAAGTAGGAGTCTTCTAAAATTACGAAAATTGTCTAATTTCAACATCATAATATTCAGACACTCCTCAAAAAAAATTACTCATTATAACAATAAAACGAAAACATAGGGGCATAGCTAAAGCCTTTCTCTACTTATATTTGCAAAAAATATTATTGGTCAAGTTTTTATGGAGGAAATAGGGGACTGCGAAATGCCTATCTGTGTGTGTATGCATGTCTGCTTGTCTACCTGATTGCGTGTCTCCAAGTCTGTGTATCTGCCTATCTGCGTGTGTGCGTGTTTGCTTGTCTACCTGTCTGTGTCCGCGTGTCTGGGTATCGTCTGTATGCGTGTGTCTACGTATCTGGATTAATCAACTATTTTACCCACACTTTGGGTGTCTCCGGCGTTACCAAAATTGTCTCTGGCGTTACCAAAAAATCGTATTTCCAATAAGATATTTCACGGCTTAATAGGCTTAACATTATGTAGGATGGCGGGTATAAATGTACCATCAATTAAATTAAAGAAAAACCATTTTTAAAGTTGATTGACCCATCTGTCTGTTTACGTGTGTGCGTGTCAGCGTATCTCACTGTTTGCGTGTGGTGTGTGTGTGAGGCGCGCGGGTACCGTAAAGTCGGGCTCGGGCTGCGGCGCGTCGAGGTCGGCGCGCATCTCGGGGATGAGGATGTGTATGGAGGCGCGCGCGGCCGCCGACTTGGCTTGGCGCTTGCTGGAGCCGCGGCCCGCGCCGTACTGCATGCCGCCGATGTACACCGTCGCCTGGTACGGGGACGACGCGTTCTCTGCGCGACACACAGGAACACATCACGGGTTACTATCCAAATTCCCTTTTCGCCAAAGGACAACCGACGACCGCTTTAGCCTAGTTGGTAGTGACCCTGCCTCCGAAGCAATAGGTCCTGGGTTCGAATCCCGGTAAGGGCATTCATTTGTGTGATGAGCACGAATATTTGTTCCTGAGTTATGGATGTTTTCTATGTATTTAAGTATTTATTTATCTATATAAGTATGTTTATCGTCGTCTAGTACCCATAGTACAAGCTTTGCTTAGTTTGGGACTAGGTCGATTTGTGTTAGATTGTCCCCTAATATTTATTTTATTTATAGCTCAAACGTCTGGATTGTGTAATGTCTTTGTTGCTATATAGACTAGACATGGACGCTAAATGTATCTTTAGCAAAACGTCTGGATCTTAGAATGTTAAAATTTAAAATACTCTAGTATCGAAACATCTTTATCTTAGAACGTCTTTATTACTTAATAGACAATTCAGTGGCGAGGCGTGAAATTTTTTCCAGGTAAAGCCGGAACAATAAAAAACAAAAAAACATAGCCCATTTCTTAGTAGTTATACTAGTTATCTTCTTGAAAACTAGTACGTGCACTGATCTCAGTATCAAAACAATATGTTTAGCAAAGTCAATCCTTTAAAAGATAATATATACATGAATTAGACACTGAACTATAATCACATTAACACACTCACAGACGATAATATGTACGATTAAATGTCACCAATTTTGCGTTGATCTAATATCGAATTAAAAACGTTGAAAAAAAACACTTTTTTTAACTTTATTTCATTTTTAGTATTTGTTGTTATAGAGGCAACCGAAATACATCATCTGTGAAAATTTCAACTGTCTAACTATCACGGTTCATGAGATAAAGCCTGGTGATAGACGGACTGTATAGATCAATTTACCAACATTATTTTTCCCCAATATTTTTATTCCCATTCGCGTTTCTCCCCAAATGCTTTTTTTGGCACTATGATATTTTACTGAAGCTTCTTTTCACAATCGTGTTTTTTCCCAATTTTAGTCGGCACAGAAACATAGGTAGGTTTAGGTTATGTTAAGTTTGCACCGGCCCGCAGGGCAAAAAGCACACAGAAATAGGAGCTCCGCGTAAGCGGAGCTCCGTCGACACTGTTTCCGTGTCGATTCAAATTGGGAAAAAACGCTGAAAATAAGCTACAGTAAAAAATCATAGTAGGAAAAAAAGATTTGGGGAAGAACGCGAATGGGAATAAGAATATCGGGGAAAAATAATATTGGTAAATTAAATTGATCTATACAGTCCCGCTCGCGTTTAATTGCAATGCGTACTCACCTTAGATTATTTATACACTAGATAGAGCTTCAGCGGCAAGAAAACGTCCCGAAAAATATAAGCCCACAGTTGGCTTATATGTCATTTGCCTCCCTTCAGTTTGAATGACGTAACGCGATCGTAATATGAAGCTGTCAAATAGATTTTTGGACGTTTTGTATCGCAATGTTTGCTACTGACACTCTATCTAGTGCATAAATAATCTAAGGTACTCACCTAATTGCTTGAATTCGTAGACTGGTTGCTTTTGCAGCGCCCGCCGCACGTACTCGTGGAACACTGAGAGGTAGCTTCTTCCGTTCATGTTCATCACCCAGTCGCGCTTGCTCGCCTTGCCACCTGCACAATCGAGTGTGAACCAAAGCTTTATTTAATTTTCAACGCCAACGACACATATACAGTTGTGGCCATATAATTAAGAACGATTATTTATTGAGATGATTTTTTCAAAGTAACAAGTATAACTAATTGCCCGTATTTTTTTTATTTCTCTCGGTATTGCAAAACTTTTCCGTACTACCGGTACATTCATTTATGCAACATTGTTGGCTAAAAAATTAATAGAGAAACTTTATACATTCGATCTGAACCTAGTATTAGTACTTACTGGCTGGTCACGTAATTAAGAACGCTGAATAGTTTATTATTTTTTCAAATTTAAATAGAGAACACTGTGTGGCTCTGTGGTTGTAGATTATTATTCGTATAATTTTGGCGCCATTTCGTGCTGTTAAAGTCTTAAAAGTGATTACTTCGTATAAAAACAATGGGGAAAAATAAAAGTTGTGATAAATCTACAATAGAAGTAATAATAAAACTTCGCGAGAAGAATTGGTCGTATAAAAAGATAGCCGACCATCTGCAATGTTCAAAAACAATGGTTTTCCATGCCGTAAAGCATTTTTCCACGTATCAAACTACTTCAAACGTTCCGCGTGGACCTAGACAGAGAAAGTCATCTCGTCGAGATGATCGAAATATCGTTCGTTTGGCAAAACAAAATCCTTTTAAAGGGTCTAATGAGTTGAGAAAAGAATATTTTGGCGAAAACAACCCTTCAGCAATCTCTGCACGCACTATTCGAAGGCGTTTGGTAGAAAATAAGTTGAACGGAAGGATAGCAAGGAAGGTGCCTATGTTGAAACGATGTCATAGGCAAGCCCGACTTGCATTTGCAAGAAGGTATGAAAACTGGACAGTCAGACAGTGGAAAAACGTTCTTTTTTCTGACGAGACAAAAATAAATAGGGTATGTTCTGATGGAAAACGATATGTACGACGCCCTCCGAATAAAGCATTCGACCCAAAGTACACAAAAGTGACATTAAAGCATGGCGGGGGAAATGTGAAAATTTGGGGGTGCTTTTCTGGACATGGCGTTGGACCTGTTAGGCTGATAGAAGGAAACATGGATCAATTCCAATACAAAAATATACTGCAAGAAACAATGTTACCATATGCCGAAGACGTGCTTCCGGTTATTTGGACATTCCAGCACGACAATGATCCAAAGCATACTGCACGCACCGTTAAGGAATTCCTCACATCACAATCAGTTTCAGTCTTAGATTGGCCAGCCAACAGCCCAGATCTTAACCCAATAGATCATCTTTGGTGCGAAGTCAAGAAAAAGGTTTCAAATCGACAGTGTGGCAATTTGAGAGAGCTGTACGACGTTTTCTTAGAAGAATGGAACTCTATTTCTCTTGCGAAATGTCAAAAATTGATACATTCAATGCCTCGCCGGTGTAAAGCCATAATTAGAAGCCGTGGACATGCTACTAACTATTAATTTTAGTTCAAATGTATTAAATTGCTTTTTTTTCTATACCAACTTCACATTAATATGATTTATTTAATCTTAGTTTCATATAAAACAACTCTCGGGCAGTTTAATAAATCGTTCTTAATTATATGTCCAGCTTCATTACTATTAGAATTTATTAGTATAGAGAACAAATAAAATTTGTAAAAAAAAATGTTAGCAATTATACACTATTATTATTAATCCTGTTTGCTCTATCCATGTGGCTATTTTATAACATAACTTGTTACTTCTAAGAAGAAACACAACTAGACTTATGACATGATTTAGATAAAAAAAAATCGGAAACTTCAAATCGTTCTTAATTGTATGACCACCACTGTAGGTGTTACAAAGTACATTGTCAAAGTGACCTTGACACAATGACATAAGATTCAAAGCAGGATTACGTTTTGTCGAGGCGCGGCGGTGAAAGGGTTAAAGCTGGTAACGAAGAAAATGGTGCTGTTAAACTTTAAATTTCAAAAAAAAACGAGTAAATATTTAATTATTTTTACGTTTTTTTTTTTTATTGTTTTCGGGTAAAGCCCAGTTTAGACGTGCAAAAAAAACGTGCAAGTTGCATTACATTGCGGCACTCATTGACCACTTCGATCTCGTTCGCTTTACTTCCATTCAAAACCGAATTCTCATAATTACCAGATAATGAAATCACCAGGCTCGTCAGGCAGGTCGTGGTTGTCGTATTGAGAACAAGCTTTTTTGGCAATCCGATATAGACAAAAACACGGTGACAGGAAAGTCTGGTATTATGGGAATTTGGTATTTTAGAAGTAGGTTAAGTCGGCAATCTAGTATTTTGCAATTCTCATATTTAGGGAATGAGCGCATAGCAGTGTCTCCTTACCATTCTCTGGGCCGGAGGCAGGCTGGGCGGGAATCGTGATGAGCTTGGTGCCTTCTGGCAGCGTGGGGTACTGCAGAGTCTTGCGCGCCTTGGCGTACTTGCGACGATCCGCCCACCGCCTACACAACAATACAATTTTGGTAAAAAATATATGATAAAACTTTTTTTGTAGAATATAATACATATCTGTGCTAAATCTCAAGGCGAGCCCATCACTGGAAGTAGGTTAAAGTCGACTGCCAGATTTGATCCATATTATCACAGCAAAAAAGGTTGTATTAAGAAAGATGGCCCCTGTCAAAGCTTCTATTGCCTGCGCAATATTTATTTATTTATTTACTCATCACAAATTTGTACCTTAACAGCTAAAGCCAAGACAGCACAGACTTACAAATTATCTTAAACTAATTACACATTACAGTACATGTACATCTAATATGTTTAAACTAACCCCTTTGATCAATTATAACTGAAGATACACATTGCCGAACAAAATCCCCTTCAAAGAATGTCCGAACTTTTTTATTTGTTTGCATAACAATTAAAATCATCATCTACACAGAAATCTGAACCTAGTCTTTACTACATTACAGTCGAATTTCGGTTGACACTTGTCAGCTAAACTTGACAATTTCACGCAACGTACTGAGAAAAAAGAAGGCCACTTTTATCAAAGTGGCGCTCATTTGGCTCGGACATTTTCGGGCGCGACTGTGGATCTACAGTTATAATTGATCAAAGACTAACCCAGTAGAATTAAAATGCAATAGGGATGATGACACCAATCAACTGAAGTACTTTTTATAAGCTGTCAAAGCACGATCCTCCCGTTTAGGTTCACTTCGTCACATTCCCGTTTCGTTCACATTCCTACTTCGTCCACAATCCCACTTCGTCAACATTCCCATTTCATCCATATTCCCATTTCGTCCTTTTCCCACTTCGTCCACAATCCCATTTCGTCAATATTCGTAGCCGATTTTAATGCGGTTTTCGCTATCACTTTGCTTGATTCTCAGGGAAGATTTTAATTCGTGATTTAGGTACGGGTCAATACTATTCAGATACACTATCAATTTCGTTACTATTTTGTTACGAAATGAGAATGTGGACGAAATGGGAATATGGACGAAATGGGAATGTTGACGAAGTGGGAACGTGGACGAAGTGGAATGTGAACGAAGTGGGAATGTTGACAAAATAGAAAGTGGACGAATTGGGAATTGATTGTGGACGAAATGGGATTGCTGACGAACTAGAAATTTGACAAAATGGGAATGTGGACGAAGTGAATCTAAACGCGATCCTCCCATAGATTTTGTATGCCAATAGCTAATTATCACGTCACTTCTATGCCAACTCTATCGACTACCTACTACTTACTTACTTGTTTTAAAGCATATAATAATCTAAATTTTTAATTAATTGTAAATTAATCTAAAATAGTGTTTTAAAGTTGGGTCTTTGAATTATTGTTTTATGGTGTCATCATCCTTATTCCCAACAATTATGACATTCATTAACAAAATATACAAAACTCCACGTCTCTAGACTTGGCGAAAAGATCTTTCAAATTCAACAGATACTTACTTGAAATGCATGATATTGACGGTTTTGAACTTAAACAGCCTCTTGCAGTACTCATTTACTTGGTCGTGCGTCAACTGTTGGGTTTTCCAACTGGTACTCACGGTTTCCACCCTCGGAGGAGGCATCACTATACCACCAGGCAACACCACAGGCCGCCTATTTAACGGTATTTCTTCACCATCCTTAGGATTATCGTTCTCACTAACATCATCTTTTTTATCATTATTTTCTTCAACACAACCATTAGTTAGCCCTTTAGTAGTTTCATTATCAATATCGTCATTTTTATCAATTTCATCTCTATCCACATTGTCTAAAGATTCCACACCTCTGAAGGGGCATTTCGATTGAACCTCTTTAATCTCATCTTGCAAGTTTACTTCATTATCTAATTCTTTAATTTCTTCTTCGTTTCCTTCACTTAATTTAGTTTCTTGTCCATTTCCACTAATATCGTCCTGACTATTATTTGCTACGTTACTATCATTAACTTGGCTATCATTTTCATTATTCTGACTATTTTTAACGACCTGATCTGTATTTTCGGTGGCTTTCTCTGCGCCGTTAGACCATGTGCCACTTTCGATCTGCTCTTTTAGTTTTTCGTCTATAAGTTTTTGTTTTTCTTCCTCTTCTAACGCACGGCGGTACGCGAGACAGGGTATAGCGCTGATGGGGATGTCGTGACGCTGAAATAAAGGAAAATACATTTTTAAGAGGGTTTATACCCGCTGAGCTGGCAACGTTGCATTTTTGTTAGTTTTTCTCGATTATTCCATAAAAATTGAATGAATATTAAAAATGTTTTGAATACAAATTGTTCAACTTATATATTAGAACAATTTGTATTCAAAACATTTTTAATTTTCATTCAATTTTTATGGAATAATCGAGAAAAACTAACAAAAATGCAACGTTGCCAGCTCAGCAGGTATAAACCCTCTTAAAGCCATGAGAATTGCAAACATTTGGGTGGGGTGGCAAGCGTTTCAACCGCCATATCCCGTGTGGTACGAAAATCGAAAATCTAAGAAATAATGTCCATGGACTAAAATCAATTGCAATTATGCGACAACAGACCACACCGCGAGTGGTGGTAGTAATTGGGATTCTCAGTCGAGGGACATATTCTTAGTCGACTTCCGTAACATATCCGTATGTTACGAAAGGCATACAATCGATCCTACGACGGTCGATCGACAGCCGCTGATGATGCTTCGGAGGGAGGCGAAACAGGTGTCCGAATTTTTGTTTATGGTGGTAGTGGTTTTCTTGTTGTGGATTTAGTCGTGTTTGCGTTGCTTATTTTTTATATGGAGAGAGCTCAAAACGGAAACGGCAGAATAATTTGGACCATTTAGACCCAGTATGGCAAGATTTGCAAAGGATAGAAACGGGTAGAAAGAAAAAGGGCAGCCCTTTGCCAAGCAGTGGGACGTCCAATAGGCTATTAAAAAAACCGGCCAAGAGCGTGTCGGACACGCCCAAGATAGGGTTCCGTAGCCATTACGAAAAAATCAAGTAATATTTTTCTAAGGATTTCGTATGTGTACGGAATCTTCCAAGTTAGGTATCGTCAATACTTTGAAAAAAGCTCGTATCTCAAAATTGATAATCTGGCAAAGTGAACTTTATTACGCGCGTATCAAGGTTCAGTTTTGTTTACATGCTGATTTGAGATACGAGTTTTTCAAAGTAGTGACGGTATGTTTTAATACCTTAGGCTACTGTTTACTCTTAAACTACAAATAATTCCCAAGCAATCTTAGCCGCTATAATTTTCCTTGTAAATTTAATATATTTACTAGCATTTTGAATTTTTTCAAATTTTTCCATCCAACAGTTTAGATTTTAGAGGGGGGGGACGGTCGATTTAAATGAAAATTTTCACTTTAAAGTTAAATATTTCGCAAACAAATCACTGAATACAAAAATCATGTTAGCAACCCCCCAATGGTTTTAAAAGACCTATCCAACGATACCCTACACTATGGGGTTAGTCGAGAAAAAAAATCACCCCCACCTTACGTCTATGGGAGGTACCCTAAAAAAAATTTTTACTTTTTTTTATATAATCACTTTGTCGGCGTGACTGATATATATATTCATGCCAAATTACAGCTTTCTACTATTAACAGTCTCCGAGCTTAGCCGCGGACAGACAGACAGACGGACAGACATGGCGAAACTATAAGGGTTCCTAGTTGACTACGGAACCCTAAAAAATGCGGAGGAAGAACGGGAAAATTATATGAAAAAGTATATTTTCAACGCAATTGTATGAAAAAGTATATTTTAGCAGTGACTTAGTCAACTAAGTCAGTGCTAAAATTTACGACTTTTTGACTTTCATATCTTTATAACCGCTTGAGCTAGCTTCATGAAATTTGGGCTTCTAGATGTCCTTATGGATATAATTAAACACACGTAGTTTTATGTGTTTACGTTAAAGAGGTTTCGAGTTATAGAAGGGTCAAAAGTGGCACCAAGTGGTTCGTGTAATATTACACTCGCCGCTGGCTAGCCAGATGCTTTGCTTGAACTTGGCTTGACACGCTGCCGCGTGTCTAGATTTAAAGTAGTGTTCAGTAAACTAGCGCTGTAGTGTTTCTAATCAGTGAGTGAGTTACCCTGGTGTTGCCCTTGCCCAGCGAGTAGGGCTTGGCGAGCGTGCAGACGCGCGTGCCGCGGTGCATGTACACGGCATGCCGCTGTAGTGTGTCTTGTGAGTGAGTTACCCTGGTGTTGCCCTTGCCCAGCGAGTAGGGCTTGGCGAGCGTGCAGACGCGCGTGCCGCGGTGCATGTACACGGCATGCCGCTGTAGTGTGTCTTGTGAGTGAGTTACCCTGGTGTTGCCCTTGCCCAGCGAGTAGGGCTTGGCGAGCGTGCAGACGCGCGTGCCGCGGTGCATGTACACCGGCATGCCGCTGTAGTGCCGCACCAGCATCCAGTCCAGCGGGAGCACTTCGAACTGGTTCACTCCCTTCTCTGGAACATGAGGACACCAGTGTCCACATTAGTAGGGGAGCCCAAGAGCGGATTTGTGAAGTTACTCGAGCGCGGCAGATTAATATACGGGGGATACCTTATACCCTCTAGAGTAACCCCATTGAATATGAGCAATTCATGTGGGGGGGTTTGCCTAGGGCACCCCGTCAAAATACTTAGCAAAAAAAATTGATTCATTAAAATACTCGAGCGCGTCAGATTAAGATATGGTGGGTTAATTGTTAGCAGAACAATGCACATTTCACTTCCAAATCGTCAGTCTTTGGAATTAACATCCCCTATGAAAACCTGACGCGCGCCCTTCCGTATGGCCACTCCCACCATGCAAAGTGGCAGATTATCATACATTTATTATCAGTGGCACGCTGGGAGTATCAAATTATCAAAATCTGACGCGCTCGAATATTTCAAAGAATCTTTTTTTTTTGCTAAGTTTTTTGATGGGGTGCCCAAGCAAACCAACACGAAGTACTCATATTCAATGGGGTACTCTAGAGGGTAGAAGGTATCCCCCCGTATATTAATCTGCCGCGATCGAGTAACTTCACAAATCCCCTCTTAGGCTCCCCTACTAATATTGTCTAAAGCATGACACTTCATATTATAAGGGTGAATTAACTTTTTCGTGTTGTTTACTCAATCCCCAGTTGTCCAAGTGACATCTTCATACCGTTTCATAGGAAAATGCTTAGGTTTTCCAAGAGACAAAATTTGTGTAACCATAGCAACGGGTGAGAAGAAACAGTAAAGTTGATTCACCAATAAATTCAAAATAAGAACACGATTCGAAAGTACCGTTAGACTTCGTTCGCGAACAATTAACCTTTTCAACGCCAACGACACATATATCAGCACCGCAGGTTCTACGCCAACGACTTATATATCAGTCACGGCGTGCAGAGCGATATCTACCTACATGCATTTCTGTAGGGTTCAACTTCACTTTTGACATTCCGATGTCATGGCGTATGAGTGAGAGCATTGTATTTGACAGAGCATTGAAAAGGTTAAAATTTATGGTCAAATCCCGAACCTCTATGATCCTAAAAGAATGGTTACGGAGATATGGTCCAATTGAATTTAATATCCCATTTTTTCTTTTTCCATGGGATTTTCAGAAATTTTTAATACATGTAAGTTTTTACTGATATAATCAATCACCTACATACTTACGAGTCAAATTCGAAGTTTTTGGGTTACTTTTTTGTGTTGTTTACTCTGTCCCAGGTTGTCCAAGTGACACTTCATACTGTTTCATAGACAAATGCTTAGGTTGTCCAAGGGACAAAATTTGTGTAACCATAGCAACGGGTGGCACTAAAAAGTTGATTTACCCTTCTAACGACCGCTTTAGCCTAGTTGGTAGTGACCCTGCCTACGAAGCAAGAGGTCCTGGGTTCAAATCCCGGTAAGGGCATTTATTTGTGTGATGAGCACGAATATTTGTACCTGAGTTATGGATGTTTTCTATGTATTTAAGTATTTATTTATTTATATAAGTATGTTTATCGTCGTCTAGTACCCATAGTACAAGCTTTGCTTAGTTTGGGACTAGGTCGATTTGTGTGAGATTGTCCCCTAATATTTTTTTTTTTTAATCTATCTAAATCTATACATCTAATACCTTTAAACGAGCAATTCTTGTATATATGTATATATATATATATACATATATATATATATAATCAGGATCTCGGAAACGGCACCAACGATTTCGATGAAATTTGGTATGTGGGGGTTTTCGGGGATGAAAAACTGATCTAGCTATGTTTCATTTTCAGAAAATCGCTTTTACTCGTGTTTTCCGGCTATTTTTGTTTGCATTAGAATATAAAGCTAAATTTCGCCGACTTCGAGCAGATCATAATGGCACATTAGAAATCGGGTGGTCGCGGATCCAGCCGACCTCGGATCGATACCACGTTTTTTTTCAAGATTTTTAGTTTTTTTTTTAAGTTTATGTTTTATGAGAAAACGTCAAGTTTCTTCTTTTGTGAGAAAAAGTTACTTTTTTGTGAGAAAAAGTTATTTTTTTGCAAGAAAAAGTTACTTTTTTGTTAGTTACTTTTCCGTTTATAGGGAACGTGCAGTAACTATAGGCGGCAGCACTAATGCGACAGAAGAGACACTATACGGACAGTAAAACAAACTTATCAAGGTAAAACATTCAAATTGATGGCACCCTTATGGCACCAGTTGGCAGCACCGTCTATGTGCACGTTCCCTATTGGGAGCACACAGAACAGGAAAAGCCGGTTGTCTGTAAAGTCGGTTTACGGACGATAGTTTAACGTGACTCACCGCTCCACCCCCTCCGGTGTTTTTGTCAAATATCTTGAAAACGGTGCATCCTACGGCAAAATCAATGAAATTTTCATCCCCCCTTTAATACCCCCGCGCTCCCTCTCCCGCATCCCCTCCCCCCCTCTCAACCCCCCCCCCCACCCCCCACCCCTCCGGTGTATATAATCAGGATCTCGGAAACGGTTCCAACGATTTTGATGAAATTTGGTATTTATCTCTGGGAAAACGCTTGGTACCGAGTTTCTGCCCGAGCAGAGCTCGGTCGCCCAGGTACTATAATAAATCTGTAACAAGTCGGTGTCTGTACATTGAAAATATTTGAGAAAAACTGTCACTAGGGCTATTTACTAGCGCAATAGAACCCAAAACAATGTTTTTTAGAATTATTCTCTGTTTGTCTGTTTATCTGTTTGTCTGTGCGTTTGTGCGCGCTAATCTCAGAAACGGCTTAATCTAGAAGGATGCGGTTTTCACTGATATGTTGGTATTTTCTTGGATTAACATTTAGTGTTTGTTTCATTTGAATCGGTTCACAAATAAGAAAGATACGTCTATTTTAAGAATTTATAGAACAGTTTTTAGAAGTAGTGATTTGGGAGTTGGTACGGTGGTGAATGTGAACGTGGGTGTGCGGGGGGGGGGGTTCGGTAGGGGGTGGTGAGGGGGGGGGGGTAATTTTTTTTATATCGAGGAACTAAGGAGAGCCATAATTGATGAAAAAGCAAAAGCTAGTAATTAGCTATAGTTATGGAGATAGGGCCAATTTGAAGCGAAAATATTAACCCAGACACACATGCATACCTTCTAACATAGCCTTCTGCCTGGTGATGTACGGTTTCTCCTTGGGTTTGGGGGCAACTTTGAAGTCCTCCGGAAGGTCCTCTTCCAGCATTTTCTCTATTTCATCCTCCGGAATCCCTTCAGACTTGCCTGCAAATGGAATCGCTATTGCATCAGACTAATTATAAACTTATTTTTAAAAAATACAAGTTTTACTGCATAAAATTTTGGTTACCTTGAATTTCGTCACATATTATTGTCATTATTATGTCATTAGTACCAGATATTATTGTCATTATTATGTCATTAGGACCGGACAAACTAAACTAACAGATATAACTTCAAGAAACAAGCAAACCAATTGTGTGAATTTGCTGTGATTTACTGTCATTTCATTTCATTACATTAAGTGCATTAAGAAAAATGACAATTTTTTAATACGTCAATGAGGAAAGTCGTCCATCCAGAATATTGTCGAAAATGTACCGTGGTAAAATTATCAAATTGATATACTTAGGTCAAAAGAAATAACGACACAATTCAATTAATGATTAATTCAATCCAGGCTTCATTCATAAGGCCCCATTTACTGGAGCATACTTCTACAGAGTCAAAAGCAGCTATCGAATATACCCGATGAAGTATATCTTTAAATCTAGTCATATTTTCAATAATTAACTACAATGGATATGCAATGCAAGTGGTCGGTAAATCGTTTCTACCTTTTTAAGGGTTAATGACGAAAACAAATTTGGTTATAATTAGTTTTCAGCACAATAATTGTGAAAAATTATTTTGAACGGTATTATTTTAAGTGGTACGAAATCCATCCTGTGCAAATCTGACTTCCAATAGGGATGTTTCCTAGGTAAAAAAATAATAATTCTTATTAGTCTGTATTTTACATTATCAAAAAATATTAGACACGTAATTTTTCTTTTGACAATTAAACAAATAAAAATTTTAAATAAAAAATAAAACCTTCAAAAAACATCAAAAAACTATGAAATAATAATTGAACCGAACCGACCACAATAAGCATGAAAATATCTTTCTTCTAATCTGTTTGAAGTTGGTGCCTCAGCTCGAGCCAGCAGGAGTGGACCTAGTAATCTAACTTACCTACATAGCTACCTACTATCTATAGGGCTTCTACACCCCTGCTGGCTCGTGCTGAGGCACCAACTTCAAACAGATTAGAAGAAAGATATTTTCATGCTTATTGTGGTCGGTTCGGTTCAATTATTATTTCATAGTTTTTTGATGTTTTTTGAAGGAGGTTTTATTTTTTATTTAAAATTTTTATTTTTTGCTTTTTATTTGTTTCTGTATAAAATAGAATAAAATAGATAAGTTTATGTTAAAAATTCTATTTTTAATGATCGACGGGGTTGTGTCGTTTTATTACATAGTTCTATGATACTTTTTGAATGCAAATGTTCGACTTGTCACCGAAAATACTAAAATCGCTATACATTTCTCTTGAATTTTTGAGGAGTTTCGTCAATTCCTCATGGATCCCATCATCAGAACTGGATTCTGGTAACAACGGGACCAACCTTGAAGCATGTGCTTTCAAACAACGAAAAAAATTTCCAAATCGGTTCATAAATGACGGAGTTCTGAGGTAACACACGTTAAAAAAAAAAAAAAAAAAAAAAAAAAAAAACACAACCGAATTGAGAACCTCCTCCTTTTTTTGAAGTCGGTTAAAAATGACGAAGTTATGGCGCGTTGAAGTTCCGCGTGACGAGGCGTGACGTCACTTGTTCCTAAAACGCTCATCAAAGTGTAGGAACAAGTGACGTCACGCGAAACTTCAACGCGCCGTATGTTCGTAATTTTTTGTTTAATTGACAAAATAAAAAATACGTGTCCAATATTTTTTGATAATCTAAAAGACTGACTAGTTAGGAAAGTAGCCAATTGGCCAGTCAGTTGTAATAATAAAATAACTATAAATAAAATAACTATAAATAAATTGAACATTTTAAAAACCCCCGACGCAATTAGGTCACACATATTTTGAATATAAAGTAAATGCCTAAATCATGCGTCTAAGATCCCTTCCGCAGTTAGCAAAAGAGCTGATAACTTTGAAACGGCTGAACCAATTTTAATAAAAAATATCTAATGGAGGCACTTCACTTGGCGTTGCGTGTTCGCGTTGCGCTATTGCCATCTCCGTCTTTCTCGCTAGAATCGGCATAGTGCTCCTCTCTCGCACACGCAAATATTTCGTCAAATACGCCAAGTGAAGTGCCAGCATAAGAACCATCGCCAAGAAACCACCTTTCAAATAAAAAAAACCCGCATCCGAATTGGTCCACCTGTTTAAGAGCTATGATGCCACAGACAGACAGACAGACAGACACACACACATAGCGGTCAAACTTATAACATCCCTTTTTGTGTCGGGGGTTAATGATTAACTACTACCGCCATACCATCATCATCATCAGTCTCCTCGTCACAACTATCCTCATCATTGGACTTGACTTCATCCAAGACAGTGAACTCTCTCAGCTTCTCCAGCTCTTCCGGCCTCACGAAGTTCTGGAACTGGTCTCCGACCTGGAAACTCTCAGCTTCAGGGTCCAGGTCTTCAGCGAAATTGGGTTCAGATTCCTCATCAGGCTTTAGCTTCTTACACGGAGGAGCTTCGTCACACATGATTTAACCTAAAAATAGGGGTTTTACTGAAAACAAAGCTAAGATTCATGTGCTAAATTTTGATGTATCATCAATTGACTCTTGAAGATGGGTTGATCTAGTTGCGTTGTCGAGCGACTGGCCGGTCATGCAGACTGGTCGAGTTGGAGGTCCAGGGGAAAGATCTTTGCCCAGGAGCGGCATTTAGGGCATGCACCCGGCTCTACCCGGTTCTGAGATATCCGGGTATAGGTACCCCGTTCTTTTAAGGTATGCGTAGAACTGGTTTCAAAAGCAATAAAACCGGTTTCCCCGGTTTTCAATAATAAGTAAAAGTGGTTTAATTTCACAGAATTTCTTTCACTAAAACTTTCATAGAATCTATTAGTAATTAAGCTGGCCCGGGAAGAAGAAAAGCAGATAATTTTATTTATAACATCAGGGCACAATTGCATAAGAAAGTACAACTAATATTACAAGTGGAACTCTTGCTTCAGTTACATTAGATAACTAGAAAGGGAGTTCCGCTTGTAATATAAGTTGTACTTTGTTATGCAATTGGGCCCAGATCATCAAATCATAATCAATTACCTATGAGATTTTCTAAAACTTTGTTCATTTTCGTATTGTTTATTTTTTCAGATTTTATTAATGTTTTATTAACGTTTTATTAATGTTTTGAGTTTGGTTTGGATTTTGATTGATGGTGAAAAGACTGCTTGGGTTTGATTTTCAAATACCTATTACAGTAAAATTACATAAAGTTTACCACTGACAGATGGTTTGCCTTCATTTCATATTCAACTTTAACAACCTACAAAAAAAGCCAATTTTAGAATACTGTTACCCACGTTTGTAGATTTTGTAATAGCTACTTTATTTGTAGGTATGGTGTTAAAGTTGGAAATGAAATGAAGGCAAGCCATCTCTCAGTGGTAAACTAAAAGTAAATGTATTGTAATCTAATATTTAACAAATAAATAAATAAAGACAAGTACTTAGATAATTAATATTGTTCAGTAAAACTGATTTGTTGCGTTGTGTTATTTTGTCATTTTTGTGATATTGATAGTAAAAATAGATATTAACAAACAAGCTATGTAATTAACAAGTCAGCCTAAGCAAATAAATGTTGATTACATAATTTAAAACTTATTCATTCAATTCTCATAATTGCGCTTTATCCTCTTAAATTATCTATAATTTATTTATTTAAAGAAAGTTCCAGTCTTATCACCCAGAACCGGAAGAACCAGTTTCCCTGGTTCTAACTACATCCCAGAACCGGGTATCAAAAATCTGGAGCCGGGACCGGTTCTGCATGCCCTAGTGGCATACTATATAATAGTGTGGGGCTCCATACCCTGTGTGTTATTAGATCAACTAATTATACTTCCATCAACAAAAAATCCGAATGACCACCACCACATGTGGTGTGTGGTCGCAGAAACGCAATTGGATTTAGTTCATGGACATTATCCTTAGATTTTCGTAACACACTGGATACGGCGGTTGAAATGCTTCAGAGGCCCACCAAATAACGAACATTTGTATTTAAAAGTTGCGATAAATGCAAAAATACTATATCTCTGACTGACGCGTTTCTTCATTCCTGTACCCTGCAAATTCAAACTATTTTAATAAACTTAAACCTTGTGACTGTCAGTTCCAAAAAAGTAAACATTGTGTTATAAACTTGTAATTAAAAATATGTACTCTGCTTTGTGAAACAAAACTTCAAAATACTAGACAAGGATAATGTATCAATTTACATAAAGTTTGAAAAGAATAATGATCAAAGTACATTATGGCCACTTACTACTACCATGTAAAGTCAAGTAATATTATAAAATAAACCTAGCATTTAACCTTTCGTATGCCGGAAGTAAAAAAAAAAGTTGTGCATTCTAGTCTCAACAGTTTCATATAAATCCAATGATACAGATTTTAAAAAAAATACAAAAAGAATGCCTTAAATTGGGTATGGATCCGGTACAAGGCATACGAAGGGTTAAACCATTCTTGAACATTACATAAGGGCCAATCAACTTTTAAACCGACTATAATCTGTCCGCGACATTTTTCAAACAATTGCAGATTTTTGTAAGTAAACATGTTTTTTCTGTAATTTAATAGATGAATAGCATGAATACATGCCGTCCTACGTAAGTTTAACCTATTAAACCGTGAAATATCTTGTTGGAAGTACGATTTTTTGGTAACGCCAGAGACAATTTTGGTAACGCAGGAGACGCCAAAAACGTCGGTTTAAAAGTTGATTGGCCCATAATCCAAAAATTTGTCTAATTAGAAGATTCATCAAGAATTATATTATCATAATATCAAATAATCATTATGTATTTTGTATATTATTCTTTTTAAACTTTATGTATTTTGACACATCCCTATCATAATCAAGTAAATTTATGAGATTTTGGAGTAGGATGTCTCACAATTAAATGAATCCCTTAGCTGAAAGTCAGTTTACATAATATTTCCAGAGATTCAAAAACATGCATTTTATCAAAATAAAATTATCCAGATACATTTACAAAACAATTTCAACCAGTTATAAAAACATAGAATAGTTGACATAAATAACAGATGCCAGGGAGTAATTTTGAATTTCTACTGAAATAACATGTATACTCACCTTTTGTTTGTAGAAATTTTATTTCCCAATTCATTACTAAAACCAATAGTTCTCTATTGTTTGCCGGAATTTTATGCATCCATATATTTAATTTGTCATAGTGGGATTTATTTCAGAACCAGTGTTTTTTCAGAGTTGTTATTAAACTAACCTAACCTGACTTATTGTATTCTAAAATAACATTAAAAAATCCTGAAAATATTATGATTATGGATATGGAAAACAAAGTGATTAGCTTGGCTCTGAACGGACTAAGTGGTTAAAAAACATACAGATGTTTGCACATGAACAAGAAAAATAAGCTACATTACTTTTATTCATTCATTTACATGTTACAGTAAAGATTTTTCAAAATTTACTGTGAGCATAATGGTCTCGTATAGAACCAGAATTTGAGTCATGAATTGGAAAATAAAATTCACCATTTAGCTAGGCATTGTCTGTTCTAAAAAAAGTTATTGATTGTTCGGCTACAGCACCCAGCGACACTTAATCCAATTTGCGCTTTATCAAGACAGTTTAAGGAGCACTTGATAACCATGCTCAACTAAACTGACCCCCTTGAAAAGCTTCAATTTGTACTAGTTCTTACCAGGTGCTGTAAAGCAAGCATCAAAAACAGCAATACACTTTTGTACCTTGTTGTTCTTCAGCTATTTTACGCTGAAAAATTTTAGTACTAAGACAAAAGGAAAAGTGTACAGCTACTCATGAGGCTGTTGTTGTGTTGGCCAGACTGGAACATCTTCGCAGCAACCTGATTTAGCAAAATCTACCAGACAAGACGTCAAGACAGTCCACAAATAACGATGGCAGACAAAATCCAATGCGCTACAACAGTTGGATTTCACCCATCGGTATGTGTACACCTTCGCGGTCGTCGACCCCGGCCGCCGCCGAGCAGAGAGCAGCAGAATTACGAGAGACGGTCTCTGGCTGTGCCAGACAAATAACAGAGGCCGGTCTGTAGTAAAACTGCTAAATAACCTTCTAAACTCCTCCAGTGCTTGCGTCTGCAAAAAATGTCAGGACTTTCCTGGACTTTAATTTCCGAGCACACTTTTGCTGGTTGAACAAACTTTTAGTCATCACGGACTGAGGACACGGAGTTATTTTAGTAATTATCTGGAATTTGACCTGGTTATTAGTTAATTACTTACGCACGCGTGGCCGAACTGATAGAAGTTTGCTGATGTAGTGTATCGAGAATAAGGGTTAGAATTAAAGTACAGTTTTAAATCAAATTTAAAACTATTGCAAATGTTTCCTGAAGAAATAAAATAATTAATAGAATTGCGGTTAGCGTCACCACCTTCGACAATTTTTTTTCTGACACTTCTGTCTGTCTGTCCAACTCCACAGATTACAAATAGTGCTTCGGCTTCGGTTCTGTCTTGGTTCTGTCATGGTTCTGTCTCAGAATATTATATAGACTGGCAAAAAAAGAGTAGAAATTAAAAAGTGGCAACACTGTAGTGTCGTCCCTCTTTTCTTGTGTACGAAAAAAGAGGGACGACACTACAGTGTTGCCACTTTTTAATTTCTACTCTTTTTTGCCAGACTTTAATTTCTGTCTACCTGCCTTGCCTTGCCAGCTGCCTGCTGGCTAAGTAGGGTGACCATCTCAAAAATAGCGAATTTCATCCAAGACTGGCCAAAAATATGTTAAAATCGGCCTGCTTGGCTCCAGAAAATATCAATAATATGCCGCCTTGTAATTGCCTCCATGGGAACGGAAATGAATGAATAAAAAATAAAAAGGATTTTTTTATTCAATTCTAAATACATATTTCACAATAGTTTTTTCACTTGAAAAAAAAAATGAAATGAAAAATGAAAATGAAAATATTTATTTCTTTAAAAAGATTAACCATACAGAGACAAGGTTGGGTCTTCCTATTAAGTATAGGGATACCTGTGTCAGGAAGACCCGCTCCTCTATAACTACTGTTATCATTAGTTTTACAAAATAAAACAAAAAAAAACAATAATAATAATTTAGTCTAAATATAAATATTTGGAAGTTTTGTTTGCTTGTGTGAATTGGATGTAGATCTGGGTGTCTGTGTGTGTGTGTGTGTGTGTGTGTGTGTGTGTGTGTGTGTGAGGGGATGTGTGTGTGCGTGTGAATGCGTGGATGTGTGTGTGTAATGTGTGGGAGTTTGTACGTGTTATTATATATTAGTGTACACAATAATTCTATTTTTGCCAGCACATAATTACTGTACTCTTAGGATAATAGGAACAAAGACTCATTACAATTTACATTATACAATACTCGTATAATTTTATTTCTTTTTTAGGATGGATCTTAGGACTAGGATGTTACTTTATACAATAATAATTCAGTCTCATCATAACCAAGCTGTTTTAAAAAATCAGTAATGGCTTTCTTACATTTAAAGTGCTGTAGATCATAAATGCCAATTTCAGTGTTTAATGCATTGTACAGATATGCCGATTGTGAGGTGTACTGTCTTTTTGCGAACCTGGATTTGTATTTAGGGAGGGGGGCGACATTAGCTTTCCTTCTACGAGTTTGGAGTATCGGTTTATATTCTAGTGTTTTATCTTTTAGAGTTGCACTTAGAATGTACAATTTTCTCATTGATAATTGGTCACTAATGTCGTAAAGTTCTTTTGTCGGAAATCTGAATGGTTTAAAATGCATTACCTTTAACAGGCAGCGCTGTCCTCTCTCAACCTCAAGAAACTTACTTTTATTAGCCCCTCCCCAAACACCAATACAGTAGCTCATAATAGACTGCGCAAGTGTCACATAGAGTTGATTGAGTAGTTTCTTTGCAGCAATATGCCTAAGTATTTTAAATAACCAGATTAATTTTCTTATTCTAGTGTTGACATATTCAATGTGTGTGCTCCATGACAGACGCTGATCGATCATGACACCGAGATATTTAGTGAAATGCACCTTCTCAATTTTCTTACAATCACATTGCCCATTTCTTTGACTACAAGAATGTATTTTTAACTCTAAACTATTATCAGGTTGGTTTCTGTTATATTTACTGAAGCATATATAATTAGTTTTATTAATGTTAAGAGTTAGAAGGTTACGTTTAAGCCAGGCCAAAACCCTACTGAGCTCCCTTTCTGCAGTTTCAAAAACCGATTTCCACGACTGTCCCTCGAGGATTAAGACAGTGTCATCGGCGTAGGAAATAATGTGTCCTTGATTTATTTTAAGATTAGTTAAGTCGTTTATATAAATTAAAAACAATGTGGGCCCGAGAACACTCCCCTGAGGCACGCCAAATGTAACATCAGCTTCATCACTAGTGTAGTCCCCTATTTTCACTTTTTGTGACCTTCCCTGCAAGTAGTCACTCATCAGCCTCAGCGGAAGTCCTCTTATGCCTATCCTATCCATTTTGTGTACGAGTATAACTTAACTACTTACACTATTAAGGGCCGGCAATGCACCTGTGACACCTTTAGTTTTGCAAATTCTTCTTTATGTTCGTTTTATTTCAGTAAAAAAATAATCTCCCACCAAATTATTCATAAAAGTGATAAGACATAGGAATCCATAAGTGTTCAATTTGTATTTCAAAAATAATAAGGGTTTCCTTGAAATCAAGCAAATTCAGCCACTTTTACAAAGCTTATTCTGATAGGGTTAAAAATTAAGGGCCAAATCTGCTCAAATGGCAAAAGCTACAAATGGTCACCCTGTGGCTGCCTTCTGTTTTGTTTTTAATCAATTTGTTCCTTCAGGGAAAAGCAAACGAAATAATACCCATACAACAATAGGACCTTACTTCCTACCAAGTCTTTGTTTCACTGTGTCCGTATTTAACTAATAGCCAATTTGTTTTTACACGACTACAGCAAAGCCAAAGGAAGTGTAATGATTTCTCTTTCGAGCTTTGCATGCCATTTAGGCAACGCATTAACGATAAATGTAAAGTGGGTAACCTCCTCAAAGGGAATTTATGTGACTAGTGAAGATGGCAGAAGTCGGATGGAAGCGGGTGGCGTTGGACCGATTACTGTGGTGTTTTTTGAGGGCAGTCTATGTCCAACAGTGGACATCTTTGGGTTAATAATGATGCTGATGATTTTAGTAAAAGATACAAATGTTTAAACTAACGGAAAGGAGGGAAGTGGGAGGGAAAGAGGACTATTTCCAATTAATTGCACAAAATACTGTTTGATATATTTTTATTTGTAATATCGACGAGAAATTAACTCTGGAATATTTTACATAATTTATACTTTACACCTATTTTCTATTAACGAAAAAACGTCCGCCGTATATATGCAAAAAATAGAACAAAATTACCTATCAAAAACAATGTATCAATTAATTTTAATTATACGTGGAAATATAAAGCGAGAAGTATTTTTATGCATTAATTTATTTACACAGCAAAATACTCCCATTGGAAAGTCCTATTGCAGCGTTATTTCACTTCTGGCACCTTAAGTAATGGGATCACGTTAGTTTTGATATTTACATTTAGATGGCGCTAGCGAGCGAGCGGCAGTAAGTGAGCTTTTCACGCTTGCCCTCGCAATCTCTCCTGCGCAATCGAAACTTGTGTTGAAACTCTCTACTGTTTTGATAGCCCAAATTCCAACTGTAAAATTAAATTACCTGATATTTTTTGGTACAAAATGTAACTTATATGGAAACGCTGAGAGGTGGTAATCTTTTTAACTATTTTAATTATGCTAGGCAACCCTGCGGATTATAATGATACCAGGGGCCTGTTGCATAACAAAGTACAACTAATATACAAGCGGAACTCTCGCTTCAGTTATATTAACTAGAAAGGGAGTTCCGCTTGTAATATAAATCGTACTTTGTTATGCAACAGGCCCCAGGTTTTATATTTAAGTCACATTTAGACCAAATAAATAACAGATAATGCAGAATATCACGGTACCATCCGTCACGGGACCATGTTAGTTACGTTATTCGCAACTAGATGGCGCTATCACTTGGCCATGTTAGTTGTTCTATCTTCAACCAGATGGCGCTATCACACATGTTAGTTGTTCTATCTTCTAGTAGATGGCGCGGCTAGCTGCGTCGGCTGGGCAGCTACCGGCGCTTGCGGCGCGGCTTGGCGGGCGCGACGCTGACGCTGGCGCCCGCGATCTCCTCGGCGCTGGCGCCCTCGGCCCGCTCGAGCTGCCCGCGCGCCTCCACAAAAAACATTACGTCGCGGAGTTGCTCCTTTAGCTCTGTCACCTGTTACAAACACATACATATCAAAATCATCAGTGAAAAGCTAGCTCTCGGGTTAGTGCAACGGGGAAGTACCACAGATTGACGAGGACCCGGGTTCGTGGCCCAGCCCCGGATTATCTTTTCTAGTTTTTAAATGTGTTTGAGTTGCCACTAAAACAAAATATGTTTCCACTTTTTAAAAGGCCGCACACTAAGAATATTTTTAATAGGTAGATTTAAACTTTCGATTGAAATAAACAAGTTAGTTCAAGTTACTTACACAAATACAAGATGCCAAGTTAAATATATCACCATAGAAGATTTTTTGTAGCAAAACTGTTATTGCAACCGTAATACTTCAGGTCTTAATAACATTTGGTATGATGTATAAATAATACTTGTGAACAACGTTAGATGCAATTTAATTATAACTTCTGATATTGAAAATGTTATAGGTGAAAAACTTAAGTAAATGATTTGTTTGTATGTAGTAGTAACGTGTCCGTATAAACAAATAAAATTGACGTTCCAAATTAGAGAAATGAATTAAGCTCCATATCAAATCTGTGCACTACTACGTACAACAAGTCAATTACTAAAGTTTTTCACCTACATCTACAAATATTTACAACAATTTCATTTACAATGCAAAAATGTTGTCTAAATCTGAACTTTGCGATTGACAATGACATACGTGATTTTGACACTTATGACAGTGACGTAATATCTGTCGTAGTTTTTTGGTTTGAATTAGATTTTCGAGTTTAGTTACATTGATTGAGTAAAATACTACCTGTGTGTTGAACTCTTGCTCCCGCTTTTCCGCCTGCTCCTGCCAGCCCGCCTGTTTGCTGGCCAGGGCGGCTGCGAGGGACCGCTCCTCCGCAAGCGAACTCTGCAGGGATGATACTCTGCGAACACGATAATACTACATTACTGTCTACACCTGGACATAGACAATAGGGATGTTGACGTACTTTTTATGAGCTGTCAAAACACAGTTCTCCCATAGAGTTTGAATGGCAATAGAAACTTATGACGTCACTTGTTCGCCAACTCAATCAACTAACTATTTATTTGTTTTTCTCAAACATGCTATGAAATATTGACGTTTGTAGCGTTTTGCGCTGTTTACTTACCGTTACATCGTGTTTTAGCTCACTTATCGTATCTTTTTCACGTCCTGTCGTCGATCTTAATATCATTAGAATCGCGTCACCTTCATTTCTGCAGGGTCCTGCGAAATCACAAAAGCTAAATAACACAGTTTCACTTGGTTTTCACTACGTATTTTCACGTTACAATCACTTTTTGATTCGATGAAAACGGATACTAACTTTTTCGGTCTTTTTCTATGTGTTGCGGTTATGTTGGAGATTCGGGCTTCGCACGTGCTGATGCGTGACATTTTTTCCTGCGTTTTTAATCTAATAACAATTATTTTCATGGCTCCTTAAAATTGTTTTTTTTTTTTTTTTTTTTTTTTTTTTTTTATGGCTACGAGGACATTAGCCAATGTCAAAGTTAGGGAAACTTATTTAATTATATGATAGGACATTATTAGGATTACGGATTACGGATAAAATTTTGGATGGAGAAGGATTGGATTTATTAATATACATATATACAATTTATTTATTTTTTATACTTTAATATTGTTATCTTCTATAAAAGATGCTAATATGTTATATACATCGCGGGTATTAAGATACAATAAACAAATTATGGAGGTAGGAAAAGGGACTGCAATTGATTGGAGTTGGGAAAAGATATCGGAGTGGTCGTAAAGCGAGCAGGAAAAGAAGATGTGATTCAGATCTCCATATTCTCCACAGGAGCACATGGGATCATCAACTATTTTGAACTTGTGTAAGTGTGCTGGAGTACAGACGTGACCCAAACGCATCCTGCAAATAACAGAAGTAGCCCTTTTGGTTAAAATTATTTTGTGGAACCAAGGCTTACGTGGAAGAGACTCTTGGACAAGGCGATAGTATTTCCCTTTAGATGGATTATTAATCCAGAGTCTATTCCATTCTTCGTATAAAAATGATTTGGGCAGACTGGACAAATCGTGACAATAATTAGTATATGGGAATTTATCTCCATCAAAGATAGCTTCGTTTGCCAGTTGGTCGGCTCTCTCATTACCTAAAACTCCAACGTGGCTAGGAATCCATGCAAAGACTACACTGAGACCTCTCTTGGAGCATTCAAGTAGTCGGTCCCTAATGCTGAAAACAATCTGGGACTGCTTTTGAGGTTTAAAAGGAAACTTTTCTAAAGACTGTAAGGAACTAAGGGAATCACAAAAGATTACAGTATTTCGTAGCTTTGATAACAGTATATATTCAACTGCTTTTAAGAGACCGTAACATTCTCCTGTGTATACAGAAGATTCTGGAGGTAGTTTAATTTTTTGTATAACTTTATTTTGTGAATGGTAAACTCCAACGCCTACACAGGTAGTATCTGAGTGTTTGGAAGCATCGGTGAAAATATAATGCCAACTACACCATTTTTCACAAACTATACTATTAAATTTAACATTTTGGAAATAAGTGTTTTTAGAAATACCCAAATTATATTCTACTTGTGGAGTATTAAGTAGTGCAGTATAACTATATTGATACAAAGGCAACAGAGAGCTTTGGTGAGTAGATGCTACGATATTTTTGTATTTTTTTAAACTTTTAACCAGGCATGGCGCGTCTTTATGGTCCCAGTAGGCAGAAGAATCTACTTCCTGAGCTAGACTACAAAGTTTAAGGTATAAAGGGTGGTACTTTAACTGACTGCTCCGGAAGAAGAACCTATCACTTAAATATTGTTGTCTTAAACTAAATGGTGGTTCGCAACATTCAACCTGCAAGCAGTTAATGGGACTGGATTTCATAGCACCAGTTATGAGTCTTAAGGCTTTTGCCTGAATGTTATCTATTTTTTTTAATGACCTACCATAACTAGGATGCAGTAGGAATGACCCATAATCTAACACACTTCGTATTATCGCGTTGTATAAAAGCCTCATTGTGAAGGGATGGGCACCCCACCAGACCCCTGATAGACATCTAAGGAGGTTTAAATTTTTCTCACATCTCTGTGTAATATATTCAAAATGATAGAGCCCAGTCAATTTAGCGTCTAGTATAACTCCCAAAAACTTAACCTGGTCCTTTACAGGCAGAAATAAATCGTTATACATAACATTTATTGTGGGTAGAGTCCGTTTACGAGAAAACAAAACTATAGTGCTTTTAGATATTGATAATTCGAGACCATTATCTTCTAACCAAATCTTAAAATCATCTAATGCTGTAGAAAGCGACCCACTCATATCATCTATAGATCGTCCAGACACATAGAATAGAAGGTCATCCGCATATTGCAGCACATTAACATACCTGTCCACCAATGATTCTAAATCATATGTGTATATATTATACAAAAGAGGGCTCAAAACAGAACCTTGGGGCAAACCTTTCCAAACAGTTCTGGTTATATATTTATCTGTGCTTGGATCTATACAAAACTTAACAAATCGTTCACATAGCATGTTGACAATAAAATTAATCAATAAAGTTGGAATATTTAACTGAATTAATTTTTTTTTCAGTATAGAAATATTTACACTATCATATGCACCTTTTATATCTAGAAAAGCAGCTAAAACGGAATGATTATTAGAAAAGGCTAAACGGATATCTGTGGTAAGGATGCTAAGACTGTCAAAAGTGCATTTACCTTTCCTGAACCCATATTGACTTTCTGATAACAATTTATTATGTTCTAGAAACCATTCCAAGCGATTTTTCACCATGTGTTCAGCTATTTTTACCAAAACGGATGACAAAGCAATGGGTCTGTAAGAAGATGGATCTGATTTAGGTTTCTTTGCTTTTAACAATAAGATCAAAATTTGCGTTCTCCAAGCCCGAGGAATAATCCCAGTTAGCATTACTTTATTGATAAGTGATAGATAGTAAGTGAGACTGTTATCATCAAGGCTTGACAGAAAAGAATACGGGATTCCATCTTCACCTGGTGCAGAATCTTTAACATTTGAAAGAACCCCTTTTAATTCGCACAATGTAAATGGAGAATTCAAATTCAATTCAGTATTATTAAAATTGCTATTTACTACAGGCGATAATAAGGGAGTATGTAAGACAAATTGCTCGGGTACAGAAGGTGGTGCCAAACAATCCATAATTTGTTCTGCTAAATTATAATAAATAAATTGGGTTGTTGAGTGTCATTAAAAGCAGATCTAAATTTTCTTATATTTTGCCACACAATAGAGGGCTTTGTATTAATTAGGACAAATAGATAAGCAGAAACTACGCCATCCTTCAAATTTCTTTTTACGTAAAAATTCCTTAGTCTCATTAGCTATTTTTAAGTAGTTATTGAAATTATTATCTGTCATGGATGAGCAATATTGTCTCTCAGCCTCCTTTCTTTTTTTTACAGCGTGGGTGCAATCTTTATCCCACCATGGTGGTGATGGTATTATACCCATTCCACAGCGTTTTGTGGGAAAGGTTTCGTCGGCTGCTTGCATCAATGCCTTGGCTATGAATTCAGAGCAGTCTGAAGTATTATTAGAATCTATTCCTGGAGCATCACCCATTACTTGAGTTACTTTTTCTCTGAATGTTGCCCACTCAGCATTTGTTAAGTTATACTTCTGACGTGGTTGCCTTACCACCCTAATAGGTTTCTTATGTGGAAAAGTGACAACCAATGGGTAGTGATCACTGCCATATGTGGATTCCATTGGGCACCAAGAAAGAACTGATGCTAGATCAGGTGTACAAATAGATACATCTGGTGAACTTGTTGATCTGGCAAGGCGCGTTGGAGCACCAGTATTCAGTACACACAAATTATGAGAAGTTAGTAAATCTAATAACTGCTCTCCATAATATGTAGTTGTAGCACAGCCCCATAACTGATTGTGACAGTTAAAGTCACCTAAAAGTATAAAAGGTTTTGGAGCAATATTTATAATCTGATTGATTTCATCAAAAATATGTCTACTTGGATGGGAATAATATACAGATATATAACAAATATTATTTACAGACACAGCACAAACCGAAAGGTCATTACTGTGAGGAGGCAAGGTAACAGGAATAAAAGAAAATAAATTATTGATGAGAATGGCAACTCCGCCATACCCATCTGGTCTATCCTCCCGAACACAGGTGAAACCTGGGATTTTGAAAACAAAATCCTGTTTCAGCCATGTTTCTTGAAGACAGATAACAAAGGGATCAAGTTTGTTAATAATATGGATAAGGTCTTGTTTTTTAGGTATTATGCTCCGGCAATTCCATTGAAGTGCTTGAGCTCTGTGGGCCATTATTATTTTTTGGTATATTGTAGAGTGTGTCGATAATTGCTGCAGCGTTGGACGGTGATATGTTGGATTGTGATAGTAATTGAATAATTAATTTAATGATGTCTGTGATTTGCATATTTTCATTATTATTATTTATGTTTTGAATGGGTTTGTGTTCTATAGCTGGAGTTCTAACAATATTTGCATGGGCATGATAGTCATACCCCTTCGAGAGTTTTGGTGGTGATTTGGGTTTTAGGAAAACTGTTTTCTTGTATGAAATGTTTTGTGAATTTGTAGTGTTTTGAGAATTTGAGGTGTTTTGTATGTCTTTATATGAATTCGATGGAGGTGGAGAGGAGAGCAGAGCGTCTGCATATGATACCTTTGAAACCGGTGGGTGTATTTTAAGAGCTTCTATGTAAGAGATGCAACTTTTACTCATTGTTTCTTTAATAGACTTTTGTCTGGCATATTCAAGACATTTTTTGTCAATGGCCTGGTGGCATCCCTTACATAGGATACACCAATGATTTTCCTCTTCCACATTGCAATTACTACCAGAGTGACCTTGGCCACACTTGTAACATCTTGGAGTAGAACGACACTGGTTTTTTACATGTCCAAATCTGCAGCAATTATAGCATTGGATAGTGGGATATATATATAGCTCCACAGGAAGAGCAGTATAACACATATATACACGGGTCGGGAGAGCTCGA